>OX375780.1:7257764-7857764 GCA_947359385.1 Chesias legatella | reverse complement strand
GATTTTACGGCGCCGGCGCCGGTGGAAACTAATCTTACTGCATAGTCTAAATCGATTGGACGACTTGGAAGTGTAGTATTTTAATAAACCGATTAATGCTGGGTTCCACTAGCATCTTATATTGTACACATTGAATAACATATATATTGGATTCATCCGTTAGAACCAAAGATTACCATGGAGTTTTTTTATCTGTATGCGTAGAAATGTATCATTTATATTATGTTATACGCATATTGTTGCCTGGGGGCATGGGATCCTGCTATGTACGGATAAAACTGTCTGTAAATTATAAGAGAGATACTTGAGACGAATAAATCGAAAGTATATTTGTAAATATTTGTTTTTGTTTTGTCACCGAGTAAAAAAGTGTGATTTTAGGTATTTTAATTGTACACGATAGCCGACCGTGTAGCCAACCAATAGAAATAGTTGAAGCGAAGAAGTTTACGTCGTAAAATTTGAATGGCGGGCCTTGTTTTATTTTATAGACCATTATTTGTATACTTTCAACCGTTTGTAAGTAGATGCGGTTTACCTACTGCTTTCGGCTTTTTGGGGTTTGATTTCCGGAGCGTGACTGGGACACATTCGTTTTTGGTTACCTTTGAATTCGAGGTAAATAAACAAAGACAATGCTCTAGCTAAAACTTGCAAAAGAAAATAATATTGTGTACATTTTGTTTATGCGCAATCATTATTTTTTATATTTGAAGAAAAACTTTTTGTCCTTGATCCTTTGGAATGCAGGATTGGTAGTAGTTGAAATAAAGCTTTTCCTTGTGATTTCCTGAAATTAGTAAATTTTTTCAAAAAGTAGTTGTTTGCGATAATTATACATAAATATCTATCGTATCTCCAAATTCCGTAACACTTCCGACATAACGCATAATTCACATAAAAAAATTGCGCTATAAACATAGCATTTTTCATTTATACCGCAGATAAGCGATATCCAAGCCTAAGTAATGCATCCAAGAGCCGGGTCCAAACTCGTTGGGGGCATGCGAAGCTAAATTGTAATTTATACGTGTTGCATTGCAGTGCCCGCGATACTGCGACTGCACGCCCACAATATACATTGGAACTGGTTAGCGAACGATACGCGTGCATTGTGTACACTCCACAATTAAAAAGGTTCTCATTTCAGCAATAGATAAATGTATCGAGTTTTATTATTGTTATTCGATTAAAACATCAGTCTTCTAACATGGTATTTACAAGGTTTCCCTGGTAGAAATCGTTATAAGCGATAAGAACGCGATAATAGTTTTTTGAAATTAGTAGATGGACTGCTATGTACCAAGTAAGATTCGTTATCACGAACTAGAGCATTAAGCTTCAAAGGAGATATATGTATATACAGCATTTAGAAATGTTTTGGTTTACTACAACGGATCTATCAAAATAATACTAGTTTTGCACTTGACTGTCCAACGAAGAGTCCTACGCAACGTCCAACGTTCACGCAAACAATTTCTACAGAAATCGCAAATTCCAATCAATGTCGTTATTTAGCCCGGGATATTTTATTCTGCGCATTTGCATACGTTGAAGTCATTTAATTCCTTGAGGCTAAGATTCTTAGATTTACTTGCTAGCTCAATACAAGTTCCTAAGCTACAAGTTGGATGCTATTCTTAGATTTATTGTGGGCGGCGACAGAAAATAAACAGTCTTCGTTAAAGCTATTTCTAACATGGATCCCGAAGGTGTCTGTATCATTCATATTATATCTTCTTTTTGCTACATGTATGGTTTCTATAGGAATAATTAATAAATGATAATAATAATACTAATATATGAAATTATACATACCAAAAACTGTGTAAAATTTGTTTTAAATTAAGAAGTACATAAATAAGACCCAACAAACGTAGATTTCACGACAACTAAAATGAATATTATAGTTAACCGCATTCCCAAATATCCGAGATAAGACTTTTGAATTGAAGGAATCGACCTAGCCATTCATTACGTCGAAAGACAGTTATATAAACCATTATTATGTTTATTTTCCTTAAAAAAGTATTTAGGCAGATTTAGAATTTTAGAAAAATTGACAATATTATGATTACTAAATGCTCACTGATAGAACAATTTTGTAATAAAGTTCCTACTCCGTCTAGATTTTACAATAAGCATTAATCAAGTTGATGTAGGATTACTGCGGATGCAGGCTTGCAGTAAGCTATTCAAATGTTTCTGTTTGTGACTCGAGATAAGTTTAACTAACAAACCATTTCAATTTATATTATCAAAGAAATAAAAATATATATAATTAGATAACACAGTTGTATACAGAAACATATTGTTTCAGTTGATCGCCATATCAAATGTTAGAAATTTTTTTCAATTTAAAATACACTAACCTATTTTCTTTGTAAGTTTCTAGTAAATGTTAGTAAGAAACGTAACTTTATTGTAACGTTGGTAGCTAACTGTAACGTTTATATTATACTATCTACAGCGATAACCGCAAATTTTGAATGTCTGATAGTTATAAATATCATAATGACTATAATCGGTTTGTCTTCAAATAATAAAACGTATAATTTCGTTATTCAAACATTTACAATGTTAAGTGTTTACGAAAAAGCTTCAAAGAAGTGTTACGCTATAGGTTCACCTAGGGTTGCCAGGTCGTAAAACAGAAAAGCCGGACAGACCAGCTAGCTTAGCCGGAAATTTTGGTAAAAATGTAGCGACACGACAGTTTTTTTTATTAAAACTTGTATTTTCATCATATATGAAACCATTATCATTTAACTTTTCAATCTTCTTAAATTCTAATGAAACAGCAAAAAAGTTGAATGAATAAGTCTTCTTTATACCAACATATGAGAAATGTAAAGAAACTGGTCAAATTTAAAAAGCCTAACAGAAGCCAATAACCAACTAATTTGGCCGGATACGTAACCAAATGCCTGACTGTGTCCGGCTTTATCCGGACGCCTGGCAGCGTTAGGTTCACCGAACTTTTAATTTCACGCCTCGATAATCCATCGAAAGTTGATTATTTCCCAGTGCATTATGTCGGTTCGTGACGGCACTAACCTAGTACTAGGTAATCTCGTTCATTTATTATGAGCCGTGTTATTTATTACCACCCGTCTTACGCAGGTGTGACTTAGCTTTATTATGTAACAAGCTAAGTTGTATTTCTGTTCTAACTTTACTTAAAACTCGTAGTTCCTAGTGCTTTGAAATATACATATTTATGTTCTCTTTAATATCTGTATCTATAATGGTTATTTATGTATTATTTTATAACAATTGTATTATTTTATGACAATATTTTGTTTTTCATAACTTTCGACTCACATTTATTTCAGATTGCTTTATTATACGTTAATTACTGTCACAATTTATCATACAACTCGCCGCCATTCAAAGTTTGGGCGCATTCTTTGAAAATCCCCGTCCATTACTGTCATAACAACACACAACTTGAATTAGTGAAGATGCAAAATTAAAATTGACAAAAACGTGATTCATGTCTCAAATAGCCACTTCCATCTTAAGGACATTCCTTTATAAAACTGTTTCGCTGACAATTCTTGAAAGTGCTTTTATGAATCATCGAAAACATTTATTAACCAAAAAAATTTTAATTCTAGCTAATATATTATATTTAACCAGTTGAAAAACCACTTCCGCGTTTGGTATGGTATGTATCTAACTACTTTACGAAAGTGTATGGTTTCATTTAAGAAATATATGGTTATGTGTATTTTAATGCTCAGTTCTCAATTCTCTCTATAATCAATATTATTCCGAATCCGAGAAAACATCCATAAAACGACAATAATATCCACGACAATGTCAATAATTCCATTAACTTCGTCGTTAAAGTACAAATGGCTATTGCTTACACTACAGGGGATCCATTCGAACGAATCAGACGGCATGTTAAAGATCTTTATTGGCCAAGACCAGTCTAGGCAAGCACTGAGCCCGTGGGCGTACCAGCCGCCTAACAAACGCAATAAGTTAATGCAAAACTTGTTGCGCTGAGAATACGCTCAAGAGGCTGGTCAGATAGACCTACCAGTTATAACGCATTTGACTGGTCTCACAGCTCAGTTGGTAGTAACCCTGCCTTCTGTGTTGTAGGTCGTGGGTTCGATCCCCACCCAGGGCAAACATTTGTGTGAGAAACATAGATGTTTGTTCTGTTAATATGTATTATATGTATGTATTTACAAAAGAAAAGTATATAAGTATTATATCAGTTGTCTGGTTCCCATGATACAAGCTATGCTTAGCTTACTTTGGGGCTAGATGGTGCTATGTGAAATGTCCACCAATATTTATTATTATTTATTTTAATCTGCAAGCCAGCAACACTTAACTGAAGCTTGACTTCATACATAATCATAATGTTCAACTTATTTCACCTAAAAGAGTGAAATAGTTTTCGAAGGACAGCTTATTAATAGATTATTGATAAAGCTGTCCTTCACATCAATACAGATGACTTACCTACTGATTAAGCATTGTAAACAAAAGCTGGATAATGATTACGTATATCATATTTGTAGTGAATTAACAAATCGTCACAATGGTTAAATTAGGTATGATGAGATTAACACTAAGTCACTGAGCTGGCTGAGCTTATCCTGCGCTATTTTTAGAGTAAGTAACATTTTCTTTTAATGTAACTAACGGTAAGTCAACTGATGTAACCCTATTAACTTCATTTATAACCATATGAAGCTGACAGTGCAGTTTGAACAATAAAATAATCGAGCTTTTATAACCAGCTGCTCTTCATTTAGTCCGTTAATTGAAGGACCAATTCATTGTACTTTATCAGACAACTCCTTTATATCACTCGCTGAACTAATAATATCGTAGCAAAACCAAGACTCGCAATTGATAAATGTACACAAATGTAAATAAGATTTTCTCCAAGCCTGACGTGATTCACGCGTAAACAAAACAACCACTTCTCCAAATAGGCATAAAACGTAAACATGGATAGCATCGCTCAAACGACTCCGATTAGGCACTGGTTTGATCTATAAATACCGTAGCTTTGCACATAAACAATAATCCAGTGGTAATGTCACTCGCGGCGCGTGCGTCGATCGCGCGACGTCCGCACGAGTCCGCGCGACAGACAACAGTGGAAAGTGAGGGCCTTCGCCCCTTCCGAATCCGTGATCGCGCGGGATGCAGCGATGCTAATACCGGGCACGCCGCGCCGCCGCTTAGGGCTGTCGAAGCCCTAACTTACATAGTTCCTTCGCGCTGACATAACGTGTATTAGGTCCCTATTCATAGATATTCACTCTCATATTCATATTCACTCATATCACTCAATAAGTGAATTTGTAAATTCAGTAAATAAATGTTTTAAACCGTAGATATTTTTTTAGAAAATTTCCTTAATGTAGATTTTACATACAACCCATTATTTCGAATTTAATTGTGGGAGTAGGTGAATTTTGTAAGTTTTTTACATAGGAAAGCTTTATCTGCCGTTTAAAATCAGTAGTATTAGAAAAAACATTGTATTATCTATAGGCACCATAAATTGGAAAAAAAAATATCTTAAGATTATTTTCTACTGCAGGAAAAACAGTCTACGCAAGCAAAAATGAGCGAGTGTCTGTCAAAAATCCATGACATGGTAAAGCCTCGCTTTTGATATGAAGTGTTCGTATGTTGACATTCTGCGGCTAGCTTGCATGTCACGGATTGATGTCGCACGATCTTAGTTCAACTGACTAATCTATTTAAGATTAGGTCACCTTTCCTTATTTAACAGGCAAGATCGTGTGAGCGTGAACTTCCGAATGAAACAGCTCGCGGTTAACAAGATTTACATTTAAAAGTTCGTAAAGTGCGAAAACTGTGATGGATACTTTGATAAACTAGACAACCCTGATATGTAAGATATGAAACACTGTCGGTACGGGTGCCATCTGCGAAGGGTCCCCCTGCATTAGTGGGATGACGTTATGCACTCCGGAGGGTACGTGGCTTATCTCGTTAAATCAGTCGACCCGCAGAGAAATTCACACTGGTGGAACGGTAAACAGCTTCCAAGGTACATGATTACCTTTCGCCGGAATATTTTATGTCCATGGAATCGGCCGGAGGGTCCCGAATGAAATTACCGGCAAAATTTTGAATTTCATATCATTTCAGGACCGCTCGGAATTAAATACGTTGACATGGCAACCCTTGGAGAATCACGGTACGTAAATACTCACTTTTAAATACCTCGCAATAAATTTAGTATCGCTTACGAGTACGCCTTTTGGAACTTTGTACGCCTCGGACATTAGTAAGTCTTTTTTTTTTATTGAAGATATGTCAGACGGATTAAATTATCGTTGGGAGATTCAATTTGTTGAGTTTTACGGCCCACACAGATTTATGAGAAAATGGGAAATAGCCCGAGGCATAAAGTAAAATTATAGCTCGGAACTATAGATTTAGTTTCGTGGTTACCTCTCGGATAACAATAAATATTTTGTATAGTAATAATAAGAGGGTGAGGGTGGTTGCGTCACTATGAATTTATACTTTTCGATAATGACATCAATATCCATTACTCCCTGTATATTGACTGTTTATAGGCGAAATTTAATAATACAGAATTCACTTGCTCTAAATATTAAGGTTATGTTGTTTATGTTATTAAGGGCCTTGAAGCCTTGAGAGTTGTTTGTGACCCATCTTATGTTGAAGGGTAACATTTGTGCTCGACAGTCATAATAAACATAACAAAAACGTTGTTATTTGTAACAAAAAAAATATTGTTTCATTTTAAGAGTTCACTTATCTAGGAGAGCTGTAGATTCTAGTTGCAAAATAAAATAAATTAATAATACCATTATACGCATTGATGACGATACTGATTATTCTTTGGCTTTCAACCATGCGGAAACGACCGAGTTAAGCTTAAATCGACTAATTCCCTGACTAACGGAACGAACTATTTGTGGAAAGTCTACGTTTCCAATGATTTATAAGAAACGTGAGAAAATATGAATTATTTTGGTACTAGAGTGTGGTGAACTTTAAGTGGCATTTTTATCAACATTAAGCTGTCGTAACAGAGAATGCGTCGTATCAATCACAAACCTGATGACAGTAACGGAACCCTTTCATGGGTTATGATAAATGTTCGCCAAGAAAATGTATTATGTATGAAAAAAAACCTGGTTCATATATTATTTTAATGATTTCTATTCTCATACTATTTTCCCATTGATTACTTTGTATTGGTTTGGTGTGTTGTATCTTTAAACTACATTACTTTCATTTAGACTGGCCTCATAGCTCAGTTGGTTAGTAACCCTACCTTCTGCGCTGTAGGTCGTGGGTTCGATCCCCACTTAGGACAAACATTTGTGACATTTGTAACATTGATGTTTGTTCTGTGTCTGGGTGTTAATATATATTATATGCATGTATTTACAAAAGAAAAGTATATAAGTATTATATCAGTTGTCTGGTTCCCATGATACAAGCTACGCTTAGCTTACTTTGGGGCTAGATGGCGATGTGTGACAATGTCCGCCATTATTTATTTATTTATTTATTTATTTATTATTTAATAAACTGGATAAAAGTGAACATAGACAAATTAAAATAATTTTAATGTTATTATTGGGTTTCTAATTTATTTTAAATATTACATTATAATCAATCTAGTTTCAATGTAATGCTATTATGGTAATAAAGTAATAATAAAAGTAAAAAAAGAAAAAATGTATGGTTTTTGCTTCGTTAGTTTGAGGATATTATTTAGTAATTATCACATTTGTATAGCAGCAACCTTCAAAAATATAAACAGACTTTAAGAAATTACTGGATAAGGCTACGTGTAGGCGTGTTACTTACACCTAGCCTTATCCAGCAGGAAGCGATATGTTGCCTTAAAAAAAGATTCTGAATAAAATTCAAAGAATTTCGCTCTTACCAATTTGCGAATGTTGCGCTGAGTACTTCATATCCTTATCTCCGTATCGACCGATCCATCTCTGGGAGTGGATCCAAAGCATTGAACTCATGAGCAGTAATTTACGAGGGCGTAAGAGTGCAGTTTAAAGGTAATCGCACACAAGTGCATGCGACTCATGAGACGAGATTCTTACTTGAAAGAATATTATTGCAATTTATAATTAGTGTTACGCTTAGGTTCTCTCTGTTATTTTTTGTGTACGTGTCTCTTATTATATATGCCATGTACTGAAATTTAGCTTTTTTTAGAAAACCAATCCAAATGTAAATTTTTTATCGATTCAAAGTCGTCGACATATATTTTCTCAATAATATATTGTAACTGTATATATTTTTAGTGAAGACCTTGAATTGCCTAGTTATTTCTATTTAAGTTTGTAAGAAGATTGTGTATAAGCTGTTGGTTTTCGAAACAATATAATTAAATAAATGACATAAATATTCACACAGTCCTAGCACATTTTTATATTTTATTACTTTCTCAATTAATTCTCTATCAAAAGTATAGAATTTACTTTGGGGTTTAGTTATCTACATCCAAAGCGCTAGAAAATTTGGATAAGTAAATAACTATATTGACGTATGTGGAAAAAATGGTTTCTTATATCCGTAATACGGGGTTGTAAATTTGATATATGAAGTTGTTGAGTTAGAGGATAAAAGTAATCGATAAGTCCGGCATCTTTTACTATATTTATACGTAACGCCCTTATTATCTAAAACAGGTTCTGAGGTAAACAGGATGACTTCGGTATTGTACAGTTCGCAGTGTGTACGGACCTTAATAAAATGAATTTCCAAAGGGGATCCTCATGTTTAGCCTGATGCATAAAATGAATTACTGAACATAACTGTGTTAAAAAATAAGATTATTGCCGTCTCGATTAATCGTAATGGCAGATATTTAATTCTACTTAATTTAATGAAGAAAAATGTTGCGTACAGTTTTATCGACTGAAAGCTTACATAGCTTTTTACTCTTGATATATTACTATCTAATATTTTGTGTGCCGAAGTTAATTGCTAATATTAATTAGAAAGAAAATATATTGAAAAATAATCACGTCTGAAACAATGCATGTTATAAATTTCAGCATATCTTTTATGCTCTTTGTAGTAATTACAACTGAGCAAACTCGTTCTTTGTAGGACTTACTACTTTGAAAATAACGGGTTAAGCTAAACAGCCAATAAACCATATAAGAAATCTTTTTATGTCTGAAAATTTCTGTGACAAGGTTGGACTTTTTATACAAAATTACTTAGGCAGCGACAATGTGCCCTGAGCAAAATTTATTACTAATTTGTATCATTGAAAATTTCACTATGAAGCAACGTTCCCAAACCTATTTCTCACTCCCTAAGTTGGTAAGCAGTTGAGCCATGTCAGTCTTGTTTACACTTCACTCCATCCCATCCATCCCATCACCTATCTATACTGTCAACAAACACGGCTCCGCTCTAATGGTACACAAACGCTTTCACTGAGAGATTAGTGCTCTTCAATTTTATTACCAAGTTCAGAGTTCGGTGTGTTTGGCGTAACGGGAATAGATTTTTGTGATACTCGCCACTCATGTTTACTATACTAATATAATATATTTAGAGGTACATTTTTGTAGTTTAGTTAAGTTTGTGTGTAGAAAACCGCTGCTCTGATTCTGAAAATTCTTACATTAATTGGCTGCTTCGCACGTTTACTACCAAACTATTCTGTTACTGAACTTAACTAAGTTACTACATTATAATACAATGTAAGTAAGTAAGTATTATAATATACGATTATAATACTTATTATAATAATTTATCTATAATAGATGAAGGATCTTATCAGTTCCTTTACTACAATAAAAAGCTCATATATATGTTTTATTACCCCATTTAATTTTCCCGCTTCAAGTTGACGACATGTACAAACAATAAATGAGATAAGTTACCGCCCTAAATATTCTTCCCAAATTGGCTACTTGAAACATCAGCTGCCCTTGAATGTAAGTTGAGCTGGTAATTTGACATGTAACACCCGAGGTGAGGGTGGCTTGTTATTTTGAGGAAATAATGAATCTGACAACATGATCTTTAACACTCTCCAGAAGATCTAATGTGCCGTCCTAAATATGTGAATTATTTTCATTAATATCACAAAACAGAAAATTTTCTCTTTTAAAGAAATCCTTGAGTAGATTTTGTAGCAATATGTAATACTAGCGACCCGCCCGGGCTTCGCACGGGTAGCAGAACATTATACTCCTAAAAAAGAAGACGATGGTCTAATATACTTTAATAAGGATATACAACTCTATTGGTTTACGCCAGTGTACGCGGTGTAAGCCAGTAAAGCTCCCAGTCGGCTTGATTTCTTCCGACATCTTGAACAATTATCGTCATATTTCATCAAATTCATAAACATTAATATTAAACTTTACGTATAAACCTTCCTCTTGAATCTATTGCTGAAAACTGCATTAAAATCCGTTGCGTAGTTTCAAAGATCTATTAAAGATCTAAGCGTACAGAAAGCGGCAGCGATTTCTTTTATACCTTGTAAAAATGACCGATAATGTCCTATTATGAACGAAAGTAATTGAAAGAGATTTAGACTTTATATGTGCTGATTAAATTTATACACAAAAATAAAGAGGTGAACGCTCTCAGCGCAACTATCATTCAATATGTAAAATCAATAAAAATAAATTGCTTTAACGGCACGGTTTCAAGATCTATCTATATATCCAATGTACATCGCAGTCGGCTTCTCATTTTAATAATAACAAACTATAACTCCTTTTTAGATAGGAGTTGAATTCAATATAATCTTCCAAGTTATGACACCTAGTCGAGAGTGTTATTATAGCTACTGCCCATTGCTTCACGGATTTAGATATTTATTTCCATCAACGTTAAGGGCTACTTTAATGATAGACATTATCGTTGTCATAAATATTTCCGTGCCGAGTTTTGCTCGTGTTATAGTTCGAAACAGTAGGACCATTAGGAACTGGTCGTAATTCTAAAACTGTATCGTAATTTATTTAAATCGCTCTATGTAATTCATTATCTCAGTCATCAGTATTGCTGCCTATTATAAACACACACACTTCTAGTACGTTTTTGAATGACCAGTCAAATCGAACTATAACCAAACATTTTTCAGTTTTATAAATGTACACATCATGCCCACCTTTCAATGACAATATTAATTATCTATAATAGTTATTAATGATGAATAATTACTAAAACAAAACTAAGTATATAGAACATATGTCATCAATTCTAGATCCGTAAACTAAATAAAAATGTACTGCTACCATACGCATTACTTGCGCCAAGCTGTAATTTTTTTTTTTTTTTTTTTTTTTTTTATATGTGATGCAGTTACGGAACGAGCCGACGGCCCCCCTGGTGTTAAGTAGTAACCTCGGCCCATAACAGCCGATGCGACTTGGGTCCTCCCATACTAGGTATGACAAGACCCAAGTCGCATCGTATGCGCCCGTAAATGTGAGACGTGAAGGTGGAAGGTCTCATGTGCCTGTAATTTCACCGGCAAACCGGCAACCACACCTTTCAAACCGGAACACAGTTACGCGGATGCGTTACTGCTTGGCGGCAGAAAAGGGCATGGTGGCAGTACTTCCCCGGACGAACTTGGCGAGAGTTCTACTGCTCTTAAATGCTCTTGTAATGCATTCGCATTACTGTGTTCCGGTTTGAAAGATGTGATTGCCGGTGAAATTACAGGCACATGAGACCTTCACATACAATATAAATAATTAACGGCTCATACAATGCGTCTTGGATCTTGTTTTACCTAAGTAGGGGAGAACCCAAGTTGTTTAAATACCTCACATTCAACTCTTCCTTAAAAAAAACCTTTGAAATTACTAAAATATTTTTCACCTAATGCGAGCTCTGTTTCAAAGCTTCAAGCTCTTTCCGGACATTAAAATAAAACATTTAACATTTCGTGGTATGCTGGACGCGACTACCCGTTTATGGGGGTTCCGTGTAAGGAAAGTGGTCCCATTGTATTTGGCGCCCGGTTGTTCACCTGTGTGAAAAAGTTGCGGAATTCTAACTTGCAATCTGGTCCGTGCGATGAGTCTCTTACTTTTGAAGGAATGCTACCAGACAAAGCTTTGTAACTATTTACGATACCATGTTTTAGTCAAAATTGAAGCTAAATGAGAACTAGATTTGTAGAAACAAAGCGTTTGTTTAGTCGGCCGAGCAGCCATATATATGTACTAAGAGAAAAAAGATAGATACTATATATAAAAAAATATTCATAGAATAGGAATATTATACATTGTTTTATCTTAGTACGTGATTAACGCGACTAAGATAAAGACCTTTTAAGTTATTTATTTAGAAAAAATGTTTGTACTTCATTAGTTCTTCACTCGTCAGCAGTTGAACTGGTGCCAAGTTCGTCAAGGGATATGCTACCACAATACCCATATCTGCCGCCAAGCAGTAAGCCATACGTATACTGTGTTCCTTTTTGAAAAGTGTTGTTGCCGGTGAAATCATAGACACATGAGACGTTCCTTGTTACAAGTTACGCAACACGATGGCTTAGGTCTTCACAATGAGGACCCAGGTTGTATTGTTTGTTAAGGGCAAAGGTTATCGCTTAATATCAAGTGTGCCATCTGCTCAACCCGTTACTTATTCACATAAACGTAAGCTCCACTCACAAAGGCCTCTCTCAATTAATGCTTAACCTGGTCTTAACTCTCCTCCATCTCCTCCACATTTTATCATCATAATCTAAAATGTGGAAATGTGGTCTAAAGTGTGGAGTGTCTCTGAAATGTGGATTGAGAAACACCATTTTTTTTATTTATTTCAATATTGGTGGACAATTCACAAAGCGCCATCTAGTCCCCAAACTAAGCATAGCTTGTACTATGGGAACCAGACAACTGATGGAATACATATATTTTTCTGAAAATTCTTACATTAATACATATTAACACCCAGACATAGAACAAACATCTATATTCGTCATACAAATGTTTGTCCTGGGTGGGAACCGAACCTACTACCTACAGCGCAGGAGGCAGAGTAAACCGACTGAGCTGTGAGGCGTGTCATTAGTGATGCTCTTTGTTTAAACACATCAGCCTCTCTTGTGTTGAATGGTTCGGTAGCGGGCAACGTATCCCTGATCAGTCATGCATCACGAGGATGTCACGACTCCCCAACTCTCACGACAAAGGGTTAACTATCTATTGTTTGTCGCTCGTTTATCATTTTGTTGTCACCGCGGCCGAGCGCGTGCCACTCACGCATCGCGCATGTAAACACACCTATTTGGAGTCAATGGAATAATAGTTTCCATATTTTCTTCTGTTTTTATGTCACGTAAGTGATAGAACGAGCTTACGGCCCACCTGATGTTAAGTGGTAACCGCCGCAAGTTGACGCACCCCGAGTCGCGGGTAACCCTACTAATATATGCATGAAAGAAACTTTTTAAAAGGATCGATTGGAAAATAGTGCCAATTTTAGCGTCAGAGCAAATCAACTTTTGTATTAGCTTACGATTTGTTGCGTTTATTTCACACGTCAATGTAACTGTAAATGGATTTGCATACTTCTTTTTATTGCTGTTAGAACGAGATGCTGTTGAAATGTGACTGTTATTTAGGTAACTACCGGGCACGTCCACTCGGCACCGTTAACAGAAAACTGAAGAAACTCCTCCATAAAATTGTTGTTAAGCAACAAACTAATAAAACCTCAACGCAAAGTATAAATAACCTAAAAATAATAAAGACGGAAGATCGGAAATGCCTACCGCAGTGGCCATAACTCTACAGCACAGTGACAAGTCTATTTCTGTCCCTAGCGCCCTCTATTGGCGAGTTGCCCGGTGGTTTACTCATACTCTATGTTGGTAAACAAAAGCACAAGGCTAAAGCTCTCTGAAGAGCTGAAGTATGTTTAGCAAAGGCATTGAATATAAAACAGACTGCAAACAGATACCGGTTTCAATCACTTGATTCCCAGTAGGTAAGTATAAGTATCTACATGTAGATACATGCCGAAGTATCTAATTTTTAACTCCATTTCACTTAGGTACCGAAAATAATGGGTTGTAATGTAATGCACCTATAAAAATATTTAATAATCTTACACAGACTAAGACAGATGTATAATCACGCCTTTTATTCCCTAAGAGGCTAGTAGAGCAACAATAAGCCTTTATAATAAGTAACCCACCGGTGCCGGGTGGTCAGATGTGGTCCAACCCCAACTTATCTCGTTATAATCAGATCAAAATAATAACTACACACGATCCGGTAAATCGAGGACCCACTTAACTTATACCTGACTTCTTATTGAGATAACAGAAACCAGCGTATAAACTGCTTACTTACTGGTTCAATTTCGCTTTATCTAACTGAAGCATTATTTTTATTAAGGTTACGCACAGTGAAAATATCCACTGAACTTCTGCATATCATTTTAGGGTGATAATTATTTCGATGTCATCATAAAACAACATAATATTATATAAAAGCTTTTATGAGCACAGCGAACTTCAATTGAATTGCCTACAGTGACATCTATTGAAGTACTATTAACTAAAAACACGTTCTACTCACATCCATCTCGTGCGGTGTGGCAAAGCAATTTAGTTATAATCACTGACGATAGATGGTGCGCACTAAATCTCGAAAGATTAGGCGTACCTATCTAATCTATGTAAAAATAAAGACATCAATTAAATACAAATAAACATTAATAAAACTTACCTATTTGCTGTCAACGTCGTCATTTCAGCTGCGCTATCTCGGGATGTCAGAACTTCATCGCAGCTGCTGCCACCTGTGATTCGTTGCACGGAGCTCAAAGAGACATCCTCGCTTGAGTTCTTTCCGCTGTTCGCCGCATTGCTACTAGATGGCGCTATCCTCTGTTTCGACGCTTGCTTGTGGCGGCTGAGCGCGAAGAAAAGTGCAAGGACTGCTTTTAGTTTCGCGTCGCGTATGTCAACAGCAGTGACTTGCTCCAGTCCTTGGACCTTCTGGGCGTGGAGGAAGTCCAAACAGCATTGCACGTTCTCCAACTAGAAGGAAAAAAATCATTTTTTTAATACTGTCCAGTCACGTAATTCCACCTAGTGTGTGGTGGCTAAGTGGCGGGGAATTTTTCCATTTTGTACAATGATACTTTAAACTCAGGCTTCTACCACGTTTTACGCTTGCAAAGTTGATGTACGCCAAGGTTCTCAAAAGTTGTTGGAAAACATCGTAGTAACCTTCTCGTGTTAGAATAAAGGCCAATCACTCTTGTCGAGAATAGGCCTGTCCCTGCAGTGCGAGCATTAGAGGCTTGTTCCTTCGTTATGTACGGTCATATCCATTTGCCCCACCACCTTAATTCACCCTGGGGCATATAACCTATGATAAGTGGGCATAAAATAAAGATAAAATAAACGTGCTTTATAAAGATTTGAGGTGTAGTTACCTGCTCTAAGTAAATTCATGTACCAAATAGCAGACCAACTACCTATATCTACAAGTATGTGCCTTGTGTTCTGGGAAGAAATTTGGGAAGAACTGCCACCTTATAATCCGGTCCAGTGAACGTTTACTCCATTCAATATTCCAGTCCCAAGCAAAGCCACGGATATAAGCTCGTTCATAATATGTAAACATTTATGTGTGCTAAAATTTGGCATGGCCTCAAACAACGCTCCTAATGAGAATTAGGTTCCAAAGAGGTCGGGTGCATGCTGTGCTGCAACCTATTTAGTTACCTACCGATAAAGTATGTACTTGAACCTACCTATTAATTATTTATTAACTGAACCATATAGTAATAAGTTTGGCACGCGTTCCCTAACCGACATGACTTGTATTCCGATGAGTTTATTGGTTTTACGATAGGCCTTGAATAAACAATTGGATTGGAAAATGTGCACTTATTTTATCATCTTTCGGCTTATGGTAATCCTGCCTACGTGCGTCGAGGGTATTTAGCACACAATAGGATTTATTTAATTTTATTTCGGCCGTATCATGTCTTGTCCTGTTTTTTTTTAATAGTTGGATCTCCTAACTTAGACATTTTAGTGAGATTTTATAGTAACTATGGTTAATTTATATCATATTATAATTATACTACAAAAAGGAGCCAATGTTTGTAAGTTGCTACCAAGTAAGTTTATTTTCTTGTACTTTCAAAAAGTATTCTAGCGACAGTCGGTGTGGGAACTATTAACTAGTACATTAGTTGCAGCAATGATAAAGCGCGACTAATGAAGGAAAGTGACTCCGAATTCGTGACCTCCGCGTCAGCTGGACAAAGCGGCCGGCCGATACCGTCGCTAGGCCTGCGAGGCGTTCGGCTTGTTACAATCTGTCCGGCTAAAGTTAACTGATTCAATAAAAAATTACCGAAGACCATCGCTGATTGCAGTCAGCTGGATAACTGGTGGCTTTCACCGTCTCTAGTCGGTTTTTAACCTTACACTGTTAGGCCAAAATGTTAACAAAATCTTTAAAATAAATAACATTGAAGTGTCTCTTTGTAATTTCAAAATAACAGGTTTTTTTCGAAGCGCATATGAAAGTATATACCTCTATACATATAAAAAAAATCTGTCTGTCTGTCCTGTTTGATCCGGCTAATCTCAGAAACGGCTGGAACAATTTTGTCGAGACTTTCACTGGAAGATAGCTGAAGGAGTAGTTATATACAATTGATAAAAATGATTAAACTACGTAGCTACTCTTTTATTCACAAATTGAATTCAACGCGGGCACAGCTATTTGTAAATAAAAAGTGGAGTAACAAGCGCTGGTTGCCGACTTTTATTAGCGGAGTCCTTTGAAGCCTTTTTGCAGCATTAATAGTTTTTTCTCGTTCCATTGCATTATTATTGTTTTAAGTCGTTTAACAACTGACGATATGTAGTCGAACGCAATTAAATGTCGCAAAGTATAAAAAACAGTATTGCAGGTTTATTTATGATTTTTTTCAGTGTAGCTTCTATAGGCTACTTTGACTGAAGTTATAACCAAGAGCAGTAGAGCTCACGCCAAGTTCGGGGAAGTACTGCCATCATGCCCATTTCTGCCGTTGGCAGTTACGCATTCGCGTTCCGGTTTGAAAGATGTGGTTGCCGGTGAAATTACAGGCACAAAATACATAAATTTGTACCTTACCGTAAAATTTTAGCTTAAATTGTAAATAACGAACTGAAAATTGTATAATAATAGTATTTTGTTAAATAACAGTGAACGCTTCCGTGAAGACTGATAAGCTATTTCGTCGTTTGCGACAGTAAGGCTAGGCTGACTGCTGTTATTTATTTGCATTGTTTTAAGTACGTTCATTTATTTTTCAAGCTTTATTGTAATCATGTATTGGTAGTAATGTGTGCGGTTGCAACACGACGCAGCGCGGCGCAGGCGCAGGCGCCGGCCCATAAATGGCCCGGACTCCTGAGCTCATAGGTCACCGGACCGGCCTGAATCCAGATTACTTACAAAATTAATCCTGTTTTTGTAAATTATTATTTACGTCGAGTATGGCACAATTATTTACCGCGATCGCTCACTGTTATATCAGCGCCCAAAATATACAGTTTTGTAATAGGCTGTGGTTAAATAAGCAAAACCAATTCCTATCAATGTCAAATTTACACAGAACGGGCAATCTTCTATTACTACGTACAATATTTTGTTGTGCAGTCTCTTCTTTACGTGGTATAAAACAATAGTATAGCTTTGTGTTAATTTGTTGAAAAATGACGATAATTGTTGAAGATGTCGGAATAGATCAAGCCGACTGGGAGCTTCACTGGCGTAATCCAATAGTTATCCGTTATCATTATAAAATTAACTATCTTCTTTCGTCATCTTCTTCTTATTTACGCATGTAATGTTCTGCTGCCTGTGCGAAGCCGGCGCGGTCGCTAGTATTTTAAACACAGTTTTATCCGTTTGTCGTCAGTATTTATAGTAAAATAGCCAAGATTTTGATGTTATTAATGCATGCTATATGATTATGAAAGCTAATAAACTTTTTTACGCAAGGATTAAAAATATCATCGACGAAAATAGATTAAGGGGTTTTCTCCTAATGGCACAGCGCTATTTCAATTAAACACAATATTGCGGCTAAGTGAGAGGTAAGAATGGGATAAACTTCTTTAACACCTTCAAACCTCCAATTAAAAAGTTCCTCACTTTATGATATAAAAATATCATTATATCTGCCTCATGTGAGTGAAATACTTTCAGCCCAATATTTGTTTTTATCCTTTCTTTTCAAGGGCTACAAACTTATTTGCTGGATAAATGTATTTTTTTATGTGATTAGTAAATACATTTTGCTAAGAATAGGAAATAAAATAATACGTTAGCATTGGAAGATGAACTAAATTTGTATTAACTATTGCATACCGTTTTGGAGATTTTTTGATGATATTTGATTGTTGAATTCATTACAAGACAAAATAAAGACACACTGTGTATCCTTGTCAAAGAGTAGGATCAGAACTAGAATAATTTAGGTATGTATGACTGTAATATATGTTGATCTATGTATTTCCATATATCTATGTATCTGTTGGGTGCGATGATTATTATTCATGGCAGCTTCCAAACCCGACGCGCTAAAAATATTTAATTATATTTTAAAGAACAATTGAATGTCAGTGCAATCATCACAAGACAGACGTCAATCAGTTTTGAATTTCATATTTAATTATAATGTCTAATCTTGGTTGAGACTGCGATGGGCCACACAGAACCCTGAACTATTCATAAAATGCGTCAGTTGTATTTATCATTATGGTAATACCAATGTTACTGATTGTGGCTTAAAGCCGCACAGTCAAAATATCTAACAATATTGTTCCAAAAAATTTGCGTGAATTTTGGAAACTCAGCAACAGGTCGAAGCCCACTTTTGCGCTATGTCAATTGCGCCCGTAACTGATGTGAAAGTGGAATGTCTCAAATGCCTTATTATACCGGCAAATATTAAGACACCATTCAGATATTGGAATACGCTAATCAAGGAAGTTGCACATGCGAATTTTTAAATCGTATTGTTTTAAGTCCGTTTCTACTCTGAAATCAATCAACATAAAGATGTAATAATTACAATAACATACTTTGAAAAAGTCCTTCAAGGAAAGAATTATAATAGGTACGTACTGCAAGTGATTTGCAGCAAGGCGATTTTAAAACGTCATTTGCACACAATGTAATGAAAGTGATTTATTGAAAAATTATTGCAAACTCAAGTGTAACGAACCGTCAAAAGATTACAGCTGTCACAGCTCTGACACTTGTACTTGACATTGTTTACGTCGCACAATTTGACATTTCCCATCCATAAATAAAACAATAAAGTGTTTTTTTCAGTTTTGTTTGGTATTATATTTATGTCAAATAGACATTTCTTACTAATGTAACTTCGATTTTCGTCTTGTAATAAATATATTTTTTAAATACATACGTTATAATATTGAAAAATGGTGATAAAAACGATTCTAATGTTGTTTAAGGTACATGACAAGGGGTGACAGATACTCCTGAGCCTTTTGGGACAAACTATACGACCCTACCAAATACTAAAGCTTCTATCCATCGTTTCCAAGCCATTTCTTTATGAATTCTATGGAAATAAAGTTTTTGACTTTGACTTTGACTTTATCAATTCGTATGATTAATTTTATTAGGTTTTTAACAATAGTTTATATTTCAGATGACAATCTGTAAGATCACGTGGGAAGGTCACGTTTGAGATGAACTGCAGTCGATAAGCATTTTTACATTCAATGACATGCACTTGTATAGAAACTTTTATCCGTTCGTGATCAGAAAGCCAATGCTCATAATCGAAAGTTGATTCAACCGAGACTCCTTAGTAAGTCCTTCCTCATTATTTCCTCCTTTCTCAAGACCTCAAAACAATGCTTTAAACCTGAAGATTTTAACACCTCTAATCAACATATGAATAACTACGTAATTTATCGAGATTTTCGACATGAAAATTGTTACGCGGTGTTTTTATGTGCATATACTCGACTAAAATCAATCACACTAATTCACCCGTCTAAGATTTGAACTTGCGGAAGATTAATGGACTTGCTCGATATTTATGAAAATTCAGACAAGGTTATATTATATAGGCTTTACATGTCAGGCGAAGTAAGAACTACTGGAATTACCATTATTTTGTTAAGTTTGAAAAACTTGCACCGTAGTGTATACTTACGCCCATTTTTGCCGCCAAGCGGTCTTGTCGTACCTAGTAGGGGAAGACCCAAGTCGCATCGGTTGTTATGGGCAGAGGTTATCACTTAACACCAGGTGGGCTATCGGTTCGTTCCGTAACTGTATCATATAAAAAAACCTAGAACCATCTTAATTGGTCTATACAATCATCTAAGTTCAAGGAAGGCATTAACTGAGTCCTGGCTACAGGCTACAGCGTCCACGCGACTACTGGAAGCCTAATGATGGTCTGAAAATTCCAGCAACAGCTACCCACTGTATCAAACGAACATTCATAGTTTAGCATGTCTAGAACGTAACCGCTGAAAGTCAAGAGCGTCCCGTTATTCGGGCTTAGGTCACGGCGCACCGGGCGCACCGGGCGCGGCGGCGCGGCGTAAGTGTGTCACGACCCTGTCCCGCAAGCGGTACGAGCCTTATCTGCGTACGCGCAATCGTTCGCACCTTACGGCTTGTAATGCCGTGATTTAACCGCAAATTGCAAATAAACCTTAAGCCTCAACACTAAAGATTAAAATGTTCCGTTAAATTGAGTCGTCGAGTCGTTTGTGACGCAATAAACGTGAAATTAAACTTTGTGCTTAAAAGCGAATTTAGTGTTACCGATGTGGTGTCGAGATTAAAACGGTGGAACGTACTGTCGTAAATTTCAATAAAAAGAACTGCGGTGTTATCACCGGCACTTAACGTGAATTCGGATGCACGGTAGCCTTTCTTTTATCATGATCATTGCTTATCCTGCTCTTACTATCTATCTATTCGAGTCGCTGGTTCTCTTGAACCAGTGTGGTGAAAGGAGTTTAAGTGCGCCTCAAGGAGACTCCTTTCGTGCACTTGACACGTGTTTTCGAATTTTCAGTTCTAGGCCATGTCGGCTTCCTCGCGATGTTTTCCTTCACCGTTTTGAGAACGTGGTATTGCGCACATAAATCTTTCAATTGAAAAACTCATAGGTGCACGTCGGGATTTGAACCGGCGACCTCCGAAACTCGGGGTCAGTACCACTAGACCACTTGCTCTTACTGATAAATACGATGTTGCCTGTTCTGTATCTGCTCTCCAAGCAACGTTAACCTTCTAACTATTATGTGAATCAATAAATGTATTAAGCATACATTCACAATACGTGGATTCTATTGGACAAAAATTGGAGTCATACAATTATTGACCCGTTATTTAGGAATAGCTTATTTGTTAACAAAAACAATTAAAATAGATAAATAGTATGAGTCAGATCAATAAAACACAAAATCTATTATGGATTGAGTTCAGTCAATTTTAGGATACCGTTAGACAATACTAAAACGGTTACTCACTAAGTATTTTACGACGGTAATTGTGACACAACATTTTTGTAAGTTATTAAAAACCTTCTAAGTGGTAATAACGTACGGCGTATAAATCATGATAACACTCACCCGTGGGGTAAGTGAAAAGTGGGTAGATAACGATTAACAGTACAATGTGTGTCGGCGCGGTCACGCGATCACTGGCCCTGTGTCCGCGCTTAGGACGGACGTCCAGAAGTTCTTACAGATATTTAACACATTTGACTGGCCTCACAGCTCAGTAATGCTACCTTCTGCGCGGTCGTGGGTTCGATTCCAATCCAGGACAAGCATTTGCGTGACGAACATAGATGTTTGTTCTGTCTGGGTGTTTATATGTATGTATTTACAAAAGTTTGTTAGTATCTATTATATCAGTTGTTTGGTTCCCATGATACATGCTATGCTTAGCTTACTTTTGAGATAGATAGCGCTGGGTGAAATGTCGACCAATATTATTATTTTTATTATTATTACTAGTAGTGTTATAATAAATCCATTTTGCATAACTACTCGAAACTTTCCGGAAACGTAAGATTAGAAAAGATTTGTTATTTTCGGATAGAAAATACTTTCTAAATAACTTTATTGTATTGTATTCAGAAAGACAATTACATTGTACGCTTTACAATGCAAAAAACAGTAGAAAAGTCAATAGTTTTCGAATTTGAAGAGAAAGTTCATTGAATCAAAAAGCCATGTATCCGGTTGCATATTAACTGGGTGAAAATTTGTGAAATGTTTACAGTTGCGTTCGCAATTTTCTGTCAGACATTAGTATTAATAATTAAATTACTTATGCAAGAAACATATACAGTACACATTATTTCATTAAATTCTTTATCAGATGTCCTTCAGTTATAAATGATTTGGAAAATTCTTTAATTGTAGTTATGAATAAATTTATATACTTTAATTTTTTATTTCAAAGGACTTTAAGATTGGCCCCGTAGAGATTCATCAATATCGGTTCATTGTTAGGTTTTTAATCAAAAAACTGATTGCAGTTAGGCAAGTATGTGTCTGGCATTCTGTAAACTTGAAACGTAGTGTAGTAAAAAAGCTAAAGAATTAATATAGAAATGGCTTGGAATGAAAAATAAAGTAAGTAATTTTCAAAATTATGATCACGAGTATTCTTATCGCTTAGTTTGACGCATTGCCTTACAATAAGTATCAGCCAATCAGCCATCAGAATCAGAATAATTTATTCGCATAATGCCTGGTAGTATGTACAAGATGTTAAAGTTACATAGAATAGTTCCACAAACTCTGTCATTACAATAACATGCAATAATTAAGGAATACAAAATTAATGCTCATTTTGACTCAGCTTAGTAATGTTGCATCACTTTTATGTGCTCACCCATCAGCTACTTTCCCTGCTCTCAAATACTCAATTACAAGGCATAAGTACAGTCTTCGTCATACCATAAATCTCATCAACATAAATCTGTCGTACGTTACAAATTACCTCATAAGGTTGCAGACGGGCGATCGAACACTGCGTTTTAATATATTTTAAAATATCGTCTAATTGATAAATATTTTGCTATTAATTACTTCAGTTTTGTATGCTTTTCGTTTTCATTATCTTAACAATTTTTTTTATATAGAGACTAGTTGTTGCCCGCGACTTCGTCCGCGTCGAATTCGGTTTCATCACACACCCCTATTTTACCCCTCGGAAAAGTAGTCTAAGTTACTCCTTGTTACATCAGCTATCTGCCAGTGAAAGTCCCGTCAAAATCGGTCCAGCCATTTCAGAGATTAGCCAGAACAAACAGACAGACAGACAAAAATTGTAAGGGAGGACCCAAGTCGCACCTGCTGTTATCACTTAAACCAGGTGGGCTGTCGGCTTGTTCCGTAACTGTATAATATAAAAAATAAATTATCTCGTATCATGTGCGCAATAATTATTGATAGGTATCTACGTTCAGAAAGGAAAATATTTTTAAGCTATGATTGAAATCCCTTATTTGTCAAAAATAACGTATCAAAGAGTTTTTAGAGTTTTATTATTAGTGCGAATTATTAGAAAAAGTAATTTACATTATTTTATTAATCTCGATGAATGTGACGCCAAATGTGAGGTCAGCAATAAACTTTTATAAACGATTTTCATATTACCACCCGTCTGTGTGAATCAAAACAAGAATTGAACCCAGGTCCTTCAAGTCGGAACAAATCATTGTTTTGTGTACCAATAAAGAACCTACACTACAAAGTACGAGGCGTACATAATCGTTTCACTAATTACGAAGTACTTTGAAAAATGTGAGAAGACGGCCTTAAAGTACGTTTCACATACTTTGGTTAAACGATTGAGTTAAAAGGGCTTGTTATGAAATCAGAATTCCACTTGGACGTGCTCTTATGAATGTTATTATGGTATTCAAGTGTTACTGAATTAATGGTTGGTATGTCAAATTAAGCTTTCAGGTCAAGGGTCTTAAAATGAGTCAGGTTAATTTAATCTTTCAGTATCGTACCCATTCCTACCACCAAGCAGTTATGAGTTCGCGTTGCTGAGTTCCAGTGTAAAAGGTGTAGTTCCCGGTGAAATTACAGGCACATGTAAATAGGGCAACTGATAGGCCCGATAGGCGATAGGTAATAACGTGTCGACGGGCGGAAATCTTAAACAATAACTGGCCTCTGTTCGGTTTCACCGCCGTATTAGTCAGCCTAGCCAAATCTAGACTTCAGTGCAATAATGCGCCTGATAATATTCAACTCATATTGACAAACCCTGCTTCGATTTAGAATATAAATTAGTTTCATCGCATTTCATTCGGCGAAACATTTGGGGCCTAAGTTGCTCGCGTCCATAAGTGATTACCCTTGAATCCCTACACGTGTCCCCCGGGTGGTGCGAAAGGAGCAACCTAAAGCAGTAGAACTTGTGCCAAGTTCGCCCGGAGAAGTACTGCCACCACACCTGGTAATCCGCCGCCAAATTCTTACAAAAAAAAACATTTTGTTCAAATTTGGAAGCGGATATCTCACAAATTCACTTTGACATATCCGGATCACTTTACCATTACTTATAGTTTTTATTTCAATGTAACAAGTACAATTTATAATTCCTCAATTGTATATGTAGTCCAGTTAAAAAAAACGTTTATTCCAATACACTTTTGTTGATTGGTCATATATTATGTATTCCATTACTAACCTCGTAGTAAAATGACCGTTACATACGGACAGATGGATAGAAAGGAACGATTCTTTAATTTCATTTGGCTACGGAACCCTGGATCAAATTCTACTTGTACTTCAAACCCAATGGTGAAATTACAAACATATTTTATAACAGATAAAGCCAGTCAGAATCTGTTTTGTATTTAATTAGACCTAGGACAATTATAGAACTTGGACTTTGACTATCGGAGAATTTAACATCAGTAAGTAATATTATTAATAACTACAGAGATGATAATTCTAAACAAGGCATATTACTATTTTATAATCAATCACTAATTACCAGGAATGCGGAGTGCAACGTATAATCTATGAATAGTTTCTATATTGAAGATAATGAAAGTATCCAAGCAGTATTTCAATAGATTCACGCAATGTACAGACTGGAGGCATTTATCTAAGATAAGATATATAACGATTGCATAGTATTTATTGATTGAATATATTCAACAATTGCTATATACAGCTATTTGGAAATAAAAAAGAAAAGAATTGAAGGAAAGAAGCACTTTTCTAATATTTAGTATACAGTAGTATACACTCATATATAGTGTTGGCATAATTTATATAATGAGAGAATGGAAACTATACAATTATCTACATAAAACGAATGGATTAATCAACGTTGGATAAAAGAAATATAAATATAGGCCATATTTTAGTTGTTACTTAAGTAACTGAATTATTACTATTAACTATTTCTGCTTTATTTACATTGTCAGATGTTAAATGTATGTATGTACCTACTATGATATAAATACTACCCGCGACTTCGCTCGCGTTATCGTTGATTTTGTCAACCAATTCTGGTTGTCGATCGATACAGAAATTATGAACGAAATACTTTTATATTTTTGTTTTGACCTATAACCCTCACCACCCATCTATATCCATAAAATGATTCGCGGTTTAGGAGCGAAAGCGTACCAAACAAACTCACTTTCGCATTTATAATGTAGTTAGGATTACATTATTAAAATATCTGTCTGAATAATAAACATTTATTGTTATTATTTAAATGTTCATAATAACTATTGTTTGCTACCATAAGAACCCACACGTATTAAACTATACCATTGATTTTTTTCAATTTACATAAACTATATTCATAATAGATAGCCAGCAGTGTTTAAAAATGTATTCATAAACATCCGCATCTCAAACAAAGAAACGCTGTAATAAAGGCCGATGTGCCAAAACTGCCAAAACATATCGATTGACACGATCCCACAGTCTTAATAGTCCAGGAGCAAGATAACCAAAGATACCTTTTATTTATTAAAGTGTATTTTTATATAAAAATGTATTATACGTTTTCAACAATGTGCTGTTCTCTCTAATAATGTGAACAGGGTACAGAGTACCCTAACTAGAGTGATTACCACATGTGGTCTGGAGAGTAGCATCTGTAACGCTAAGAAATGTTAAATTCTATGCTCTAAATATGGTTCTACATCTACAGAAGAAAACAATATTATCGTTACCTACGCACTGAACAAATTTAACTGGATAATTAAAAAGGCATCATGCAATATTTACATTAAAATCGGAATATTGTCATTAAAAACTGAATTTATAAAAGCGAAAATATTATTAACTAGCTTCGCCCCCCAATGTCACAAGCGATGAATAAGTAATTCCACGGGAGCACTCCATTTTTCCGGGATCAAAGTAGCCTATGTATTCATCCAGGATATAAGCTATCTTGGTACCAAATTCCATCCAAATCCATTGAGCCGTTTGAGCGTCAAAGAGTAACAAACATCCATACAAACTTTCACGTTTATTAGTAGAGTGACCATCCTTTACCATCGGCGACATGTCCCAAAACTTGTGAAACAATGACTACAATAACGGACACTAGCTCCCCGACAATGAATGGATCACCTTCGTTCTAAGTTCACGGTCGATCCGTACAAAGTATGTAATATGAAACACATGCTTAGAACTGTCTGCGTTTTGTTTGATTCGACAGCTGTTGTGAAGACGGATAATACTCGTATGACTATCAATGAATAATAATGAATGGGCATTCTTTTGTACGCAGGTCCGCAGTAAAGCAATAAAATAATACGAGTGGAAGAAACAAATGCTTTAAAAATATTTGTAGTTTTCTTGCTAAAAAGGTGAGTGTCTACAGTGTTAGAAAAAAAAATGTGTTCAATTATCAGTTTTAGTTACTCATTTGCATTATTCTATCCCTAATATTAAGCCCGGTTTCAGAGCAATTGTAAATTGAGAGGTTAGTCAGCTCGTCTATAATGATCACGCATCAGCATCATTACTGCGAGTGAATCATTGCTTACACAAAAACATAAGGACCCGTTTTTTTTTTTTATGAGATACAGTTACGGAGCGAGCCGACGGCCGACCTGGTGTTAAGTGGTAACCTCTGCCCATAACAATCGATGCGACTTGGGTCCTCCCTTACTAGGTACGACAAGACCCAAGTCGCATCGTATGCGCCCGTAAGTCTGAGACGTGTAAGTGGAATGTCTCTTGTGCCTGTAATTTCACCAGCAACCACACCTTTCAAACCGGAACACAGTAACGCGAGCGCGTTACTGCTTGGCAGCAGAAATGGGCATGGTGGCAGTACTTCCCCGGACGAACTTGGCGAGAATTCTACTGCTCTTAAAATTACTAAAAAAAAACTCAAATTACTCAGTTATTCAGACCATTTTATCGTTTCAGACAAGGTCTCGCTCTGCAATATAATTTTTCGATATATTTTGACCATTGTTGAATCTTTTATCAGCTAGCTCAATTTAGCGGGATGAAGGTTGGATTCATCGCAAAACTGGCTTTTCCTGCCTGTCTCGCACAATTGTCACGTCCGCAGAAACCCACACCAATCATAAAGACAATATGGAACAGTTGACTCAATAGTAACTGCTGTTAGTACTATGACTCAGCCACGATTTCATAAAGTGTATTTATAGAAATCAAGAGATAACATCAGAAATAGGTTTTATGAAACATATTTGCTAGGTGTTATAATCTGAATATAGTTGATTTGGTCGTAGGATGAGATTTAGACAAACAAAAACTACCTTTATAACTTTTTTTGGAGATATTCGGGTATATGGGTCGCTATAAAAATCGTTAACTTAGTAATATTTGATAAATAAAACAATATGTCAAGTCAAGAGGAACTGAAATGTGTAATTTAAGTTTTTGTTTCGAAATCGTAGTCAATTAAATAAATGATGGTGGACATTTCACACAGCGCCATCTAGCCCCAAAGTAAGCTAAGCACAGAATGTATCATGGGAACCAGACAACTGATATAATACTTTTATACTTTTCTTTTGTAAATACATACATATAATACATATTAATACCCAGACACAGAACATCAATGTTACAAATGTCACATAAATGTTTTTCCTGGGTGGAAATCGAATCCACGACCTACAGCGCAGAAGGTAGGGTAACTAACCAACTGAGCTGCGAGGCCAGTCAAAATATATACAGGGTTACAGGAAAAGTCGTGCTAGATCCGTTAAGGGCGTGGAGTACCCATCATTTCTGACTTATTTCACTATGAAACACCCTACCCTAAACTTAACCCTTTTCGAGATATTCGACTTTTAATTTTTTATTGAATAATGCCGATTTTTAGGCTACGAAATTTATTTTTGTTTATTTTGTGTATCTTATTATTATTATTATTGCATTTTTACATGTGTAATAAGATGCTTTAGGACATCAATCATTAAAATAGTGCATAAGTTAATTGAATAGACCGTAGTAGACAAGTGAAAGTAAAAAAATAAAAAATATATTAGCAAGCTTATTTTTCTCTAAGGGATATCTAAAAAAAATATTATGACACTTGTTCGGCAGATATTTTTTAAAATATCTACGTTGCATCAGCTATCTAACGAGGTCTAACAATCTAGGGTTTGTATTACATTTCGTGGAAAAAAGTAGTTGGGACGCTCCAGGTAGCAGTTCTAACGGTAGCTCGTAACGAATACATAACTCGCTACCCCGGTCGTCGAGTGCCGGATGTGGCCTGTTTTGACAGAGTTTATCGAAGACTTAAAGAAACTGGCTCTGTTTTGAGACGAAATACAGACATGGGAAGACCACGAATTGACGACGAAGAACAGGACAATGAGATAGTGCAACGCTTTCGAGCGGATCCGACTACTTCCACTAATATTGTTGCCCGTGATCTGGGACTTTCGCAATGGAGAGTGTGGTTTACAGTGCATACTGCTGGCCTATACCCGTACCATTACACGCCGGTACACGTTATTGAAGAAGGAGACCCCGCGAGAAGATTGGACTTTTGCAGATTTATGCTAAATGCTGACGTAGAAGACCCAGATTTTCTAAGAAATATCTTGTGGACGGATGAGTCCAAATTTGATAAAGATGGCATAACCAACTATCACAACGTCCATTACTGGGCCCCAAAAGAACTAAGGAATCCCAATAAGAAAAGAGTGAAAGGGTCCCAACGAAGATTCAGCGTGAATGTGTGGATGGGCATTATCTCTAATCATTTGATTGGACCTTACTTTCTCCCGGATAATCTAAATGGGGAAAGCTACGAAAATTTCCTGAGAGCAGACTTGAGTGATTTGCTGGATGATCTGCCACTCAACCTGATCAGGGACATGTGGTTCCAACACGATGGCTGCCCTGCCCATTTCAGAAGAAGTGTCAGAGACTGGCTGGACACAAATTATCCAAACAAATGGATAGGACGAGGTGGGCCGTTGCCATGGCCAGCAAGAAGTCCGGACCTAACTCCCATGGATTTTCATGTATGGGGGTGCATGAAAAGTCTTGTGTACAGCGAGCCGAATCCAGTTTTGTCTGTGGAAGACTTAAGAGAAAGGATTGTGGATGCAGCAAATAAAATGAGGACCACGTTGACCACTGGAGTAGTGAAGACTGGTCTCCGTAGAAGGATGCGACAATGTTTCAGAAATAGAGGCGGCCATGTTGAACATGAACTGTAGAATAAGAAAAAGTTGTGTGAAAACCTTTAATAAATGACATTTCATGCATACCTAATGTTTTATTTTACTTTTTAGGGCTAAGTATAAATTTTCTTCTCCACTGTCGCCTATGAAACTAATTTTTTTCCAATGCATTTGAATAAAACCCTAGATTATTATACCTCGTTAGATAGCTGATGAAACGTAGATATTTTAAAAAATATCTGCCGAACAAGTGTCATAATATTTTTTTTAGATATCCCTTAGAGAAAAATAAGCTTGCTAATATATTTTTTATTTTTTTACTTTCACTTGTCTACTACGGTCTATTCAATTAACTTATGCACTATTTTAATGATTGATGTCCTAAAGCATCTTATTACACATGTAAAAATGCAATAATAATAATAATAAGATACACAAAATAAACAAAAATAAATTTCGTAGCCTAAAAATCGGCATTATTCAATAAAAAATTAAAAGTCGAATATCTCGAAAAGGGTTAAGTTTAGGGTAGGGTGTTTCATAGTGAAATAAGTCAGAAATGATGGGTACTCCACGCCCTTAACGGATCTAGCACGACTTTTCCTGTAACCCTGTATATAATATTCCTATTCTATGAATATTTTTTTATATATAGTATCTATCTTGTTTCTCTTAGTACATATATATGGCTGCTCGGACGACTAAACAAACACTTTGTTTCCATAAATCTAGTTCTCTTTGCTTAAATTTTGACTAAAACATTGTATCCTATATAGTAACAAAGCTCTGTCTGGTAGCATTCAATATACAATAATACTAATTCGGAGCAATTTCATCTTGTCGATATGCAGTTTCCTCGATGAATAATTCTGTAATATTTTAACAACGCAAGGACAAGGAAAATAGATGTTATGAATAAATAGATACATTAACAATCCGTAGGACGTTAAATAATTATCAGCCTATTTTTAACTCATCTGACTATACGTTCTGAGAAGCGGATAATTCACTTAGCCACAATGTTGTAACCAACATTTCGTGGAATGGACCTCATGCAAAAATGTGTTTAACGAGATTTAAGTTATAAACAATTGGTTTGAGTCATGTCGGGTTTGAGCCATGACGTTAAAAGGAAAAATTAGATGTTCTAACTGCTACCTATCATTGATCTATTTTAAGAGCATAATATTGTAAATAAAATCACAAATTGGTAAAAAGTTTTTAATCTTCTTTGCTATTTTTAGCGTGGCTTCATAAAATTTTGACAGGCTGCGTAATTAATGAGTAGTTTTATATGAAATAACTTTAGGAACTTTAGTCATGTTATTGATATCAAAGTAATTTAGAAAGTATTTAATAATTAAAATTTATGTACTAAAGACGTTACTGACTAACAATGTTCAATTAACTTTACTGCGAGACAATTTAAACCAAAAATAAGGATTCTTACAAGAGACAATACTGCTTTTTGATTCGATCAACATTACGCGTATAAAAAATTTGTTATTTTCATACCCCTTTTTCCTGATGAGGCCTCTGTCTCATCTCTACTAATGACAATACCAAGACAGTATATGATAATCCTCACATGCCACAACAGAAGCCAGTTTAACCAACCTGTTTTAATCTAATCATAACATAGTAAAAAATGCCTTCAATAAATTGGTATTAATCTGTGGCGTGTTCAATTTGCTGTCTGGTTTTGGCAATTAGCTACAATACCTAAAGTATATGTGATTTAGTCTGACTACACAACTAAACATAATTCTACAGTGTTTTTCACCTTCACGTCTCAGTTACGAGCGCCTAAGTTGCGAATGGGGTCCCTAAGTAGGTGAGGACCCAAGTCTTGTAGTTTGTTATGGGCACAGGGCCAATCGTGTTTCCGTTACTTTATCACATTAGAAAAGTATAAAAATCGACTGATGTAATTAAAAAAGAAACAGGTCCTCAAAACGGAAATTTGTAACTTGTATAGACGAATTTTACGATATTCGTAAATTAATTCTATGCTGTACAGAAGAATTTGAAGCCAGACGCAAGATTCTGTCAAGAGTATATTATCCGATCTGTCTGGTTATCGTGTTGCACCATTCAACGGAACACATGGCAGTAAAGCTCTTCGACATTAAATCTGCCACTTTTAATGCTCGTGACAGTTCAAGGAGACATTGGCGCCTGCGCATCGAGGTAGCTATTAGGGACATAAAAGTCATTTCATTTGATCATTTTTACAGCTGCACTTGCGATGACATTGTTTATTTATAGTGTTTTGACCATACAAGGGTGTATGGTTCAATTAAAAGTCAAAATCTAATAGTTTTTTAAACGCGGGTAGGTAAAATTAATTTGATTTTGTTGATTTGACCTTGACGTTTCAACGATAGGAAATGAGCATTTATAAAATTAATTCTGGGATTCTATTATCCACGTAGATAATATTAATTTACCCACCCGTTATTTGCAGGATCACACAGTAAATCTGTTGCAATAAAGATCAATATTTTTTTTTAACATAAGTCTCGAGAGATTTTGTTATTAAGGGATGAAAAGATTTGTAAGGACACATTATAAAAACAGCTTAAATGTAATTTTAGGACATTCCCAATTTCTGTGTAGGTAGGTAGTTACTAGTTAGGCTTAACCAAAACAAATGTTATCATAGCAAAGTTCCGTTATTTCTAACTGCAATAATATTATTGGCTGCCTTCATTACAATTTTAGTACCATTCAAAAAGTAGTTACCAAAATAAATCTAATCATAGCAAATGTTCGGTATTTTTAATTTGAAAAATATAATTGACAGCCGTTTACAATTTTAGTAGTAATTAAAAGGTCGTTACCAAAATAAATCGAATCATAGCAAATGTCCGGTATTTTTAATTTGAAAAATATATGCCTTTTACAATTTTAGTAGTAATAAAGTGTTATTATGATGTTGTGAAAAATATCAATAAAATGTGAAACTGACCTGATTGTGTCAATCGCCGTTTCAATTACTATAAACATGCAAATCCAAAAAAAATACCAATTACACTGCACACGAGTTAACACACTTCACTTTAGCCACTTGTCAAAATAATAAACTTAAAAAACGTTCAAACAAAATCTGTCGATATCAAATTGGAACGGTTTCCATGTAAACGTTCGGATGTATAGACGCGCGGCTGCTATCGAGAAAGGCTTACGCGCGAATGAATGAAGGATCGCTCGCGTAGTAGCCACTGTGGGATGAACTTTGTTATGCCGTATGTTAATTGCCACACAATACCACTTTTTGCTTCCATAATATTAAATTAGATTTAATTTGACTTATTTTAAACTAATATGTATGGGTTATAGGTACATCCAGACTGTCAAGAAATTGTTAAGAATGTGAAGGCTGGTGTGAGGTTATGAATTATTAATAGGAACCTATTTATAATGTTAATGTTTTACTATTTCTCAAAAACGAGATATGCTCCTATACTAGTATTATATTACGACTTTTAACGTGAAATTGTTGTCGACGGGGCTAGTCACCCAAAGGTAGGAAGATGGGACGTCTCTCATGCGTTTCAAACACTGCTCTGCTTGGCGGCAGAAATGGGTACGGCGGCAGTACCTACTTGTACGTACGAAATATCATAACTTTTTTTTATAATGTTAGGAAAACTTACAGCTAGGTTTACAACATAGGTGATAAAGTTACATATCAAAAGAAATATTTTCGAAGTAAAAATACTTAAAATATTCTGATGATACCGATATATACCTCTAGAGTTTGTGTCTTCATTACTAAGTAACAGAATAAGCATACTTTTTACGGAGTTGCGAAATTTTTTAAATTAATACATACACAACTCCAATTTTTTGTTTGTATCCGTTAAGTTTAATTCAGAATGATATAGGTTTCATTTTTTGTCCTTGACATTTGAGATGGTTAATTAGGATCAGTTTTGACTATGATTACATGAATTGCCATACAAGAAATCACATTAATGTCAGGCCAAAAATATAGATTACTGGTATCAAAAAATAAAAGATATATCTGTTTTGGATTTGGCTAAGGCTCTATTTTGACGAAACATGTTATCTAGTTCAGTGATGACTGATGTGTGATTGATGATTGTAGTTTTTTGAGAATAGTTATTATTTTTTATTCCATTAGTTCTCAAACAAAATAGCTTACTGTGTGTATTTCAAAAAACATGATTTTTTTCTTTCTAAAATCGGTAGGCACTAGTCACTTAAATACATACTGTCATATGCAAAAACTTATGTATATAAACGAATATATAGTGGTCATATAAAGTAGTTATAAATTAAATAAATGCGATAAGGATTTATTTTTTAACTATTTACTCACATTTCTTTATCATCTTCATCTCCATTTTCTATGATAGTTGTAGATCCGAAATAATATATAGGTAAAGTGGCCTTCATAAAGTCATGACCGAAGTGCGGGTGTAATAATCGTGAATAGAATTAATACAAAATATTTGGTTTTTTGGTCTTTTGGATTTGAGCAATATTTAATAAATGTAAATAATATGTAATATAGTAATAAATGTAAATGCTATTTATAAACTGAAATAAGCAATTCAAAGGGGTGTCTTTTGAAGACGATATAAATCATTTATCCTACTTTTTTATATGTATTATTAGGTATCAGTATTTTACTATTTGCTCTAGAAAATTAATCTAAAATATTCAAATGATTGATTTATATACAAGTAACACCGTATTTGCTTATGTCTGACCGACAAAGTAATAAATCACTTGTGATAGACAAGCAAACAATACGTTTGTTTGTCAGTCACCGTCATTACAACTAACGATCTATAACGGCCTCTTTGACATAGCAAAAAATGGGTCAAATTTGCTTCCACCAATCTTTTAACCATTAGTTTTAATGTAAACTAAAATATTGCACAAATATATTTCATGTTTTTTTAATGTTGGCCGATATTTTGTATTATGTAATTTGAATAATATATAATGCGATAATAATATTTATGATAATATGTCCCATAAAATTTATTATTACTAACTACAAACAAAACTTCAAATTTTATTATTATTAATCTAATGAAAGTTAAATGTTGAATCTGTGTTTAGCAAGATCATCTTAGAGGTTTCAGGGTTACATCTTGATTATTGAAAAAAATAAGTAAATGTCTTATTTTCCCTCCACATTAAATACCTCCGTTTAAATTAACCATCGATTAATTTACGGTGCATTTTGTAAGAAATATAACCATTTAGTTTCTAGTGATGAAAGGTCGCGTTGGGAGGTCGTTTCACTAATGAATGGGTTCCTTATTGAATTTAATAACACACATTTTGGAAAGGAATGATTTGTATTTTAGTCTTAATAGCATTTCAGTTTTTTGTTACCGTGTGAAATATCTGGAAAGGTCTTTTATGTGTTTTAATTGATTTTGAATAAGGTTTTTCCTATATGAAAGGATCGAGCCAAAAGTATTTGAACTCAAAGAAAAAACTTAAACGAACCAAAAAAGCTAGTAATTGCATATACATTTCAAAATTGCTTTTTACAAACTATCATAATAATATGTTTGAAATATCTAGTTCTAGCATGTGGTAATTGGTAATATTCTTCTCTAGACAAACATCAGTTATGCTTGCTACCGTTCAAGGAAATAGGGTAGAGCGGTTGAAAATGAAACTGCTTAAGTTTATGCATTTATAATTCTTCAATATTAAGTTTAGAACTCATAAAAAATATATAGATTTAGCAAAATTTTTACGAGTAGTATTTTTTAAACTCCTTCATTAAATGCTGCCCAATTTCACTCGCTGTTCCCTTCTCGTAAGTGCCGAATGCCAAAATTTTGACCCCATTGTACTTTTAATTGACACTACAAAGACTACTGAGTTAATATGTCATAATAGTACCTACATTATTTTGTTCCGCAGTAACAAAAATATCACATTGTTACCAAAAATTAAACAGTATATTCTGAATAGTATATTAATATTATTTTATACAAATTATTTGCAATACCGATAGTTACATCAAATGTTTATTTAGCCTGTGACATCACAATACATGGGAATGGTCCACATTTTCCTCCTACGTCATGCTTCGATACTTAATTCACCAGTTGCTCCATGTTAGCCCTTATCGGGCGCCGCCTTGTCGCCGCCTAGAGACCGTACCACGAAATAAGTCCACTAATCTCTACCATGGCTTTTTACTTGTAAAAATTATCAATAACGTGAAATTACAGGCACATGAGACTTTCCACCTACACGTTTCATAGTTACGGGCGCATACGATGCGACTTGGGTATTGTCGTACCTAGTAGGGGAGGACCCAAGTCGCATCGGTTGTTATGGGCCAAGGTTACCACTTACCACCAGGTGGGCCGTCGGCTCATTCCGTAAGTACATAACATAAAAAATAATAAAAAAATAGTAGATCTTAAAGTACTTTCTTTAACTTTATTTGCCTAGAAACAGCGTTACTTACAAACTACTTGTGGAAAGAAACAAAATAAACTTGAATACAAAGGAAAGCTTAGAAATAACACGTTGAAAATGTTTATAGTTGGGCAATCGAATTTAAAGTTGCATTTTATCGATTTGTAAAGTTCTTGTTTAAGAACCTGACAGCTTATCGTATAGTTGTGTGTGCTTTACGACCTATTCATGGTCTCGCAGTTTATTGCACGCTAATAACACAGCTAGTTCACTGTAATTCAGGAATTTCAGAATACTAAATTACCAGATGTATATGTCTAAATACATTACTTTAACACCATACGTCTGCATTTTGTCTAGATGACCATGAAAGACTAGGAGCATGGTAAGAATTCTGGTTTTCAATCTGATATTTGATATTTAGACTGACCTCGCAGCTCAGTTGGTTAGTAACTCTGCCTTCTGAGCTGTAGGTCGTGGGTTCGATTCCCACCAGGACGAAAAATGTATGTGAAGAGCATTGATGTTTGTTCTGTGTCTGGGTGTTAATATGTATGTATTTACAAAAAAATAAAAAAGTATTATGTATTCTACAGTCATCTGGTTTCCATAGTACAAGCTATGCTTAGTTGGGACTAGATGGCGCTGTGTGAAATGTCCACCAATATTTATTTATTTTATTTTATTTGAATTAATATCTGAAGCTAATCCCAATACATGTTACACATGTTACATGTCTCCACCAATGAGGTTGCAGTTGGAAAAGTGTAAATTATGCAATACTATAAGCGAATGAAACCTCAAAGGCGTGCGAGATCTGCCAATCTGAGTAAGGCTTCCGTCGCAAGTGAAATACCACTAAATCGTTTCCTAGTATGCTGCTACGCAACTTCTCTTGTGGTTGACTATACTGCGTAATAAACAATGATAGGAATATGTCATGCATACAAGTCATAGAACGTACCATAGTGTAAACTGTGCTAGATCAGTTATTTTATAAGCTACAATACAAGTACAAAAATTTATTAATAAAAAATAATATTGTAAGACTGTTTCAGTGATTAATTTCTGTGGCAGCCAGTTTGATCTAGCTGTTTTGTGGTATTGGTAAAAAATACATTAACCACGGGAACGCTTTTGAAATCAACAGTTCCGTCAGAATGGTCACAAATCAATGGAAATTGAGTTGCATTCGTTTTATGCTATTGTAAAATGTACGCTCGCTTATACAATGTTGAAGAAAGTATTTAACGAACGTACTCTAACTATATCATCGGCATCCCTTATAAAGTTTATTAAATCAACAGTACATTTCTAGAAATATATAATAAAATACATGTTAATGTCAACAATAAAGACAATGGATATCGTTGCGGATGTGGTCGCCACTACTTGGCCTCATCACCGCAGACTTATCGTATTACGATTACCTCGTATAAAAATTTAGGTGTCCCATTACTAGATTTTGTTACGTACTCCTAGTTTTTTTTTTTTTTTTTATGTAATACAGTTACGGAACGAGCCGACGGCCCACCTGGTGTTAAGTGGTAACCTCGGCCCATAACAACTGATGCGACTTCGGTCCTCCCCTACTAGGTACGACAAGACCCAAGTCGCATCGTATGCGTCCGCAACTCTGAGACGTGAAGGCGGAATGTCTCATGTGCCTGTAATTTCACCGGAAACCACACCTTTCAAACCGGAACACAGTAATGCGAATGCTTCACTGCTTGGCGGCAGAAATGGGCATGGTGGCAGTACTTCCCCGGACGAACTTGGCGAGAGTTCTACTGCTCTTAAATATTCCTCTTAAGTATTCCTAGATACGAGTATATAGTTAAAGTTTATGTACTCGTATATAAAATTACTTTAACTCAGGACCAAATCCAACTAAGGCGAATGTTCGCACTGCTTGGAGGCAGAAATTGGTTGGCAGTAACTCCCCCGGACAAACTTGGCACAAGTTGTAATGTCTGTCACGGTGCTACATTAGATGTAATTCATGCATGCTTTTCTTCCGCTAACGTAACAAGAAATAATAAGGCTTATGCACTACCCAATTAAGATACCTGCATGTAAAACTTCCGAAACTTCACTTTCACAGGCATAGTCACAGAGCGGAAGTCGACTATTATAATTCGCTCGATTCGGCCGCTCAACTGTTGCTAGTGCTAGCAATATGCATATTAATTATTTATTAGTAATGCATATTAATTCTGGTGCATTTTTTCTAAACTGTCATGTGTATGTACTTATGGATGTCTGTCCTTATGTACGAGTATGTATGTATTTAGAGTGTACATCCAAATACATATGTATAGAAGCTGGCAAACATAGGTTCGACAAACAACAATCTTGCTACTTGCAATAAATACTAAGCTAACTAAGCCCCATGAATGCACTAGGTAATAGAATTTGAATGACAGTGAACTTTACTGAAACATCTTAGCCCAAATTACTACGAACTATTCTAATATCGAAGTCGAAGCAGTATAATGATAAGTATAATGATACCTTGCTTCTTCTTTAGATTAGAATAATTCATATTAAAGACTTTCTATATATTATTATTATTTATTATTTATTTATTATTCGTTGCATTATTTACTATAAGAAAAATAATAGTCAAGTGTAGGAACGTAAATTTCAGCTTTAGGAATCTATAGAACTGAAATAGTAGTTCCTGCGATTAGTCATGTAGGTTTAAGTAAAAACAAATGTTACCTCTTTACAACTGTTTAGATGGACGTGGTGGTCTAGTACTGACCCCGAGTTTCAATCCGGGGGTCGCCGGCTCAAATCCTGACGTGCACCTATGAGTTTTTCCATTGAAATATTTATGTGCGCAATACCACGTACTCAAATCGATGAAGGAAAACATCGTGAGGAAACTGACATGTCCTAGAACAAAAAATTCGAAGACATGTGTCAAGTGCACGAAAGGAGCCTCTTTGAGGCGCACTTAAAATCCTTTCACCACACTGGTTCGAGAGAACCACTACGTTTAGGTATCAGTGGCTACATTCAAACCTATCACGCATTCCTGATGCGTGCCGCGATAGCCATTCCAGACATTTGTCTTCCTGCCGCTTTCATTTTCGGCCGTGAAATAAATAAACAAAATACCGGACATAATGAAAGATTAGTTGACGTTACGATGATCGATTTTATGACTTAAGGGAAAATCATTAAGGCCGTTATTAATATGATGGGCGTATGACGTAACAGAACGTGTTCAGTGTAGCCTGGATTTACGAGATGTAGTAAGCGCGGTGTGACCTAAATACAATATCGTGTGCGTTTTCTGGAATTTTGTTTACAAGCCATTCAACCCACAAACTAAAATAAAACTACAATATTTGATAAAGGATAAAACTAGAACTTGACAGGTCTCACAGCTCAGTTGGTAGTAACCCTTCTGCGCTGTAGGTCGTGGGTTCGATTCCCACCCAAGACAAACATTTATGTGACATTTGTAACATTGATGTATGTTCTGTGTGCTGGGTGTTAATATGAATGTATTTACAAAAGTATATAAGTATGTATATCAGTTGTCTGGTTCCCATGATACAAGCTATGCTTAGCTTACTCTGGGCTAGATGGCGATGTGTGAAATGTCCACCAATATTTATTATTATTATGATTTTAGTCTTAAGGAAGAAACCTATGTACTTTTATAAATATATAGCCGTGGAAAATTTTAACTGGCCAAAATCACGGTTATAAGATACAGCTAGACAAAGCCATCGGCGGGAGTTGGATGAATTGGATTAGTATTTTTGTATAGCTACTTACTAAAAAACACAAGACAGCCTGTATGTGTCTATACACTTCCAACTTGCTGATATTGCACACATTGCTCAATCTCCTTCATGACTAAAAACATTTATTATGTAATTAGATTTTGGTGGTCGCACCCTCAATAAATATTCTACATTTAAAATGATACTGACCATTTGTTGAGGGTTGCGGGGCTTGCGATGCGCCCTGTGCACCTTCAGTCCGGTGACTCCTTCCAGCACGTCAGCAAGCAGCAGGCCGTCAGCGCAGTCCCGCGCTAGGCCTCCGCCCGAAACGCCGGCGCGGCGGCGCGACCGTGCACGCTCCAGGTAATGATTTGCCCAATCTGTGTAGATCTGGAAAGGCAACAAATATATAAGAATGATATTTATTTTATTTTATTTTTTACATATAATATTTAGTATATCCGTAATACGATATTTTTTGTCCAAAAAGTTGTGTCTCGTGTGTGCATATTATATTTAAAATCAAATTTAAATTCTGCAGCAATACAATTGCAATAAACACTAATATTTCGGTATTAATGTGAAACTGATGAGATGGGCATATAAACTGAAATTGCCCCTAAAACTTACCGGCAATTCGATACCAATATATTAATTAAAATATCATTAAAACTTTTTTCATCAACTGATGCTAATTAATTCTTTAAATTTAATATGAATAATAGCTTTTCGTCATGTGATATAAACAATGTCTTGTATGAAACTATTGTCTTTCTCTGGGAAAATGCAATTTAAATTCTAAAGAGTAACAAAGAAAAATAATTGGATTACATTTCTCTATAACTTTATATCTATTTATGATAATAGAGGGTAGCATTTTATGCAATGAATCATCATTTTCACGCCCATCAAATACTTTGCTAGTAAAAAGCCCGTTATTTGATATTGTTCCCTTAATAAAACTCCTCAAGGATCGCAAGCTGATCAATTTCTCACCAGTAAAAGTTTATGGTCCATTGTGATCAAAGTGTTTGCAAATTCACGCGTGCAATAAAATTCCTTTGTATCCAGGACTTGAGGTATGAGCTCATCAGCGAGCTATCTTTAAGTTAATAAGCGAGTGTTGAGTGAATTCCTAAAAGGATTACGCCACGGACATATCAACGTCTGGACCTCTGCTTTTGAGATTTATTTTTTTCAACCAATCTTTAGTCATTTTTCAAATTCAAGTTCAAATATATTCATAAAAGTTTCATCTATTGAGTAGCCTCGTAGTTCAGTCTGTCGTCTGTGCTGTGATTTTATTCTCAAGCAGAAACATTTGTTTGAGTAACATGAAGTTTGTCTTCCCAACTTCAGTTTAAAATCTACAAGGTCCAAAACGTGGTTTAAGTGGAAAAAAAATAGTTTAAGTTCTTTGAAGCTACAAATTCCTCAAATAAATAAAACAAATGTTTTCTTCAGCATATTTGAAGTTAGAAGAAATGACAGGAGATATTTAATGGCAACGCTTTCGAAGTCGCGGACAGACTGACTAGTTGGACATACTTAATAAGCAACAAAAGAAACTTATAAAACGATTTTCTTCGGTTACTAAAATGTATAACCAAATTGTTATAGTTAATCCAAGTATATTTATGCATAAAATTATCCTTAAGAACTAGCGGCTTCTCTCGCTGTGGGTGCAAATAATATCATATTATTTATAACCAGATTATTTGCTGATTCTCTAAATAACTGACCTTGCAGCTTTGCAGTGACCTAGTATCTACAATCATTTAAATATTTTGCACATAATAGTTCTCTTTGAAGTCTCGTGGTTCATTCCTCTATGACGTAAGTCATGTAGAAGTCAATTTGCTGGAGAAACGGGGACAAGTGGAGGCGACCGTCGGACGCCGGCTTAGAAACCCAGACGGCAAGTAGGTACCTAGGAACCATTCGAGTGCCATTCGACAAGTGGAATATGTCTCTGATCTGCGAGAAAACAGTCTGAGCACCATCAACTTCGCTGATTTTGTTCCTAAACTTACGACTATGTCGCTTCTGAGTAATCATGTGATAATTAATATCAATTTTATCAACCCCTACACAAAAAATGTATAACTCGCCATCTCAAATAATAAAATTATCTCATATTTTATTGTTTTGTCATAAACATCAAAGATAATCATTGTTGTAATTCACCCATCGTTAATCTTGACGATCAATATAATGATATTCAGACAATAAAGTTGCTATAAATGTATGAGTATGATTTCTTAGATTAATACTCCTAGTTTGGAGCCTCTAGTATACTTAACAATGCTTTACTTCCGACAAAAATATTGTTTATTTGAGTTAGTATCGATGTTAAAAAATCACTACCAAGAACTTTACAACAATCTTCATTTCCATGCATTTCATTGCTTCAAATTGAGAGCGTCTAGCGGTACTGACCCCCGAGTTTCAATCCGGAGGTCGCCGGTTCAAATCCCGACGTGCGCCTATGAGTTTTTCGATTGAAAGATTTATGTGCGCAATACCACGTTCTCAAAACGGTGAAGGAAAACATCGTGAGGAAACCGACATGTCCTAGAACTAAAAATTCGAAGACACGTGTCGAGTGCACGAAAGGAGCCTCTTTGAGGCGCACTTACAATCCTTTCACCACACTGGTTCGACAGAACCGGTGACTCGAAGAAGAAGATTGCTTCAAAGTAAAATTTATAAAAAATTAACTACAATGTTTGTGTTTCTCTGCAAAAGATAAACATAATACCGATATGAATTGATGGATGATCATCAAGGAAGGACGAATGCGACCCGCACACTGTTCATGGGTCGCATTACTCCTCCACCACTGATTAAGACAAACTATCTCTGTCCTGACACGTAGTGCTAACGCTGACTGAGATGAATTTCACAATGATGTCATGATGTTCTCTTCAGTAATCAAATGTACCAATGTATATAGATAATCTTCAGTATAATTTAAATTCAAAGTCAGACTTTGTCCATAGGATTCATAAAGAAATTGCTTGGATACGCCAATTACTTAATAATAAAAATTAATTAAAAAAGTATGTATGTAAGTCAGAAAAAAAACTAAAATCACCGCTATACAGGTACAGCTGATGCGTCTCGCAATATTCTTCATCCAATTGAGCCAATATAAATTAATTGGGGCTACACTAAGGATTTAAATGGGCAATGAAGTCATTTGCATACTTTTAAACTTCACTCACTCCACTTAACCAATAAATTGGTGCGTCTTCAAAACGCAAGCCATTACAGGAGCATTATGAGCAGTGTCAAAATTTCCTCAAACGGGAAATGTAAAATCAAATACAAAGTTGCACTTGCCTCATTTAAACAGCTTGTAAGTCAAAGAATTGAAGGACAAAGTCAAAGTCAAAAACTTTATTTCCACAGAATACATAAAGGCTTGGAAACGTCAATAATATTCAAAACATAAGGTCACGCGTACTTATCGCTAAGTTTGACGTCGGTTCAAACCCTATCCGACCCTCCATGGGGAGAACAGCCAAGAAACCCCTAATGGAGGGCTTATTTTTTTTTCGCTAAAACGATCCTAGTGACAATCTGGTGGAAATATGCCTAAACTATCAGCAGGATTACCAAGAAACGAGGTAATAATGGTACTTATAACATTTTGTTCTTCTTAAATGGATGTGTTAGTTTTATCAGTTATTCAAAAATAGCAGCTATAATAGTTCTTTCTTCTTCTTTCAAACATCCCGTTACTGTATATCGGTCAATAATGGAGCACGAAAAAGATAAAGTTTAATCAAAGTGACAAAAGACACATTATTTTAAATTTACTCAGCCGTAGTAACTGCAGTTATATAAAAGTGAACATAAGTGTCGTATAACGTGCACCTGTATCGATATTCAACACTAAAATTCCACATTTAGAACTTAGAACCGAAGGAAGTGAAATGAGGTCGCGTGGCTTTTAATATCGCGGTGCGGACTGTTAAACGCTTTGTTAACTCTAGTGCTAAACTTAGGCACGCCGATATTATTGCAGAGTCCAAATTTATCACCGATTTATAGCTTTAAAATATCTTATCAAAGGCTATTAAAGAGTCTGTAAGAGATCGCTATGTAGCGATAAGACCGCCCATCATTTCACTCTTTTGTATGTTGTTCCTGTTTCTTGTTATTTTGATTTCATGAGCAATAAAGTGTGATCTATCACCATGAAGCTTTTAGTGATCAACTCACAAAATCAATTATAAAATATGGTTTCATACCTGTACAATGGATCGCGTTTGTCGTGTGACGTCATCCGTTGAACCCTGGATTGAGCGAGGTGCTCTAATACAGGTCGGGATCATGATCACGATGATTCAGATATCGAAGTACACATTTTGTTTCGACTGTTTCAATTTATCGATAAGTTGATAAATTATTTCCACGACACTGCAACTTTTCATATTCAAAACTTAGATTTACAGTTTCATGGCAGTATTATTCGGATTTCTGAGTGGCAACAAGTTGCCTTTCCTATCAGATTAACTTGAAGCGAAAACTTTGGATGCCTTGTACTTGTTTCTACATTTTAGTATAATGAAAAAGATTCTGAATATAAGTCAGTAAATATAGTACAATATGAATTGACATTCTCAATGAGTATACAAGTGTAATATGTGTAAAGGTTTTTATGCGATATAGTTATAGGAAGAGTAAATGGCCCACCTGGTGTTAAATGGTTACCTCTGCCCATAACAAGCAATACGACTTGGATCCTCTCCTAGTTAAATAGAACGAGATCCAAGTCGCGTCGTATGCGCCCGTAACTCTGAGACGAGAAGCTGGAATGTTTCATGTGCTTGTAATTTCACCGGCAACCACACCTTTCAAACCGGAACACAGTAACGCGAATGCGTCACTGTTTGGCGGCAGAAATGGGCATGGTGGCAGTACTTCCCCGGACGAACTTGGCGTGAGTTCTACTGCTCTTACTGTTTACGCAAAAATCACTATTGATAATAAAAGTCTTAGAATAAAATGTTTGCTATACTTCCGACAGATCTCTGGCACACTACTAGTTTCCTAGTTATGATAGCGAGAGTACGCGGAGCGGAGTCGGCGCCTCCGCCCACGACTGAACAGCTCACAACTCACTGGGTCAGGGAATCAAAATAATGGCTCCGGGAACAAGGTGAGTAATCTTTTGTGATATACGGTCCACTGTAAACACAATCGAAACAATTTTTTTTGAATTTTAAAGCTGGAATGAGTCATAGAATATTTTGCTCTGTGGCTAGTATATAATTCTTTTTAAGATGTTTACATTTTTTTTTTCATTGTACACATTAAATAAAAATTTGTTTATTATAAAGTTCTATCATTCGTTGTAAAATGCAGAAAATACAACAGTGCAACCTTCATAAAAGCTCTCATTTATGAATTTCTACTTTTTTATTTTTTTCTTCGTGAAAAATTCCAAAGAATATTTTCATAGTTCAACAATAAATAGTTTCGGATGGTATGGTTAATTTTTGAATGATATGTATCGGTAAGTAACAGTCGTGCTTACATTGTAAGAACAATAAGTCAGCGTGTAGGTTGTAGGCGCCCTTTACATACATTTTGAAATGAAATAGACCGTTTATGAGCTTAGAACAATGACTGAGTGCCGTTAAATGGGAGGGCCCATTTATTTAGTTATTGCTTTGTCTTTATGCGTTTAAGGGGAGGTCAGCGATTATTCAATCATATACGGAGGAATCTTGGGAGAGTATCATATGGATTAGATTTGATGAATCACGTTAGGGCCATTAGTGCGTATAAGTAACTTTTTGGAGTTAACTTATAAAGAATCATTTTTCGTAATTATATAGCCGGCGCGGCGGTATGGACATGTTATGCTGAGGGATGAACGCTACTCAGAGAGTATTAAATATGCACGTGGATGGATGTAAGAGTAAAGGTAGGCCAAAGAAAAGATGAATTGCGTGAAAGACGATATGAGTAAGAAAGGAGTGAGTGCTGAGATGACGTCTGACAGAGAGAAATAGAAGGAAAATACATGTCGTGCCGACCCCACCTAATAAGGGCAAGAAAATGATGATGATAACCGGCTGTATACAAATTAGATGTGGAGCAAAATCGCTTTATGTTGCCCATCCGCGCAATATGTTCTTGCATTTTATACTGAACGCGTCTTTCTCAGACTCCACTCGCGAGTCCCAGCTAATACCTACACACGCCATTTTTTATATCAAGACTGTTGACATATTAGTGGAAGAAAAGCGGCTAATTAATGATTATTGTTGTAAATAAGGGATATGGATAAATAAGAAAAATTCATACAAACGGTGAATAGATAAATTCTGTAAGAAGAAATCAGTAGCCCAACTCCAGCAGAGATGTGTATGATGACGGTTGACCAGAAATCATACTAGGACAATTATTGTATAGTGGGTTCGATTCCCGCCCAGGACAAATATTTGTGTGACGAACATAGATGTGTCTGGGCGTTAATATGTTTTATATGAATATATTTAAAAAATAAAGTATATAAGTATCCTATCAATTGTCTGGTTCCCATGATATGAAGCTATGCTTAGCTTGCTAGATGGCGGTGTGTAAAACGTCCACCAATATTTATTATATTCTATTACAAACAGACATGTTACAGAAATGGATTTTGATTTACACTATGTTGCTTGAAATAAGATTTCCTTATTGCAAAGAGTCATGTCATAAGAAACAGAACGACTAATGAACATCTTCACGTAAGTTACCTAAGTCATAACTATTATTTATAAATGACATAGTTTGCAAACATACACAATTATGCAAGGTGTGTCCACGGGAAGTAATTACCTACATACCGGCAACAAAACAGTTCAAAGATAATCAGTCATATTCGTATGCCGTAAGGAGTCGACGTTGCACCCACACTCGAATATGTAGGCCAAGTGATTACAAAGTGCATTAGAAGCCTCCGCATCAACGTAGGTTCTTGCATAATTTGAATATCATTTTCGCAGTGTCTCGCTGTGTGTTTTATAAAGATAATTAGGGATTAGTTGATTTAATGTCTTCTTATTTGCGGTTGCTATTAATTTTCTTGGAATCACAAAGTCATGACTCATCTACCAAAACTAAGCAAAAACTCATAACAATTTATTGGCAAGCCTTACTACTTCTTCAAAACATTTTCAACAAGATAGGTATTGTTCAATGTGGTTTTGAAATAAATTGATTTTTGTGCTGTTCTAAATATTAACCTTGACAATTTTCAGCACTCGCAAAATTACAAACGATCAGAGGGCGACAAACATTACCTATTTTAATAATAATAATATCCAGCGCTGGGATATTAAAAAAATATATCATTAAGTAACATTTTGAAGACAAAACTAAATTTAATAAAATTTTTTTTTTTTTACACAATACTATGTAATGTGATGATGATTATCTAGGAACTAGAGTTGGAAACTCTAAAACATAATACTGTCTTTCGGCTTCACTGCAGCCGGGTAAAAATAGAAACACAGAGGAAACGGAAAGGGGTCACGTCTCCAGTCTTGGGTGTTCAGTCATAAACCAGTCATCGCGTTATGACAACTTCACACGCCTCCGAGAATTAAATTGCTGGATTCTATAGGATTTTGAAATCAAATTAGTATAATACCCAGCCAACAGAGTAATGTAACACGATAAAGCTTCGTAGTACGTGGGTGGGACATAAGAGCTGTAAAATTATTTTGAAGATAAGTATGATTAATCGCTTTCAGGAGTGAGAAACACTGTCATGCAAAATTTTATAATTTTTGTGTGAAGTGTGCAATAAATATTTTTTATGATGTGATAAAATTCTCCTAAGGCGCTTCATACAGCGAGCCATGCCATCTAAATGCCGTCTCTTCTATGAGATCGTGTGAACTCTGAAATACAGCAGACTCCAAGCAAATTAAGCTGCTTAACCAGGACAGACATTCAGATCTGACATTCAAAGATATGTGACGTATATTCTAATTGGGTCCTGTGATATATTAAAACGAGAATCTCTATTCACTATGGTCTTCCGAGAATAAGCTCAGTAGGGACTTTAAGAGACTGTTATATCGACTAGGGTGGTTGAATATTTTAATTTGAAAACGAATTGCAAAATACTCAATGATTTTAATGAATAAACTCAACATTTTGACCTAGTATTTATTAGTATCGATGTGGTACAATTCAATATCACACTTTTTTAAGTTAATTCTAAGGTTAAACGATTAATTAGTCAAGAACTTCTTTCACCTTTTTTGACTAATTTACTAAATTGGGAGCGACTTTCACAGCTGAGTCCTTTTATTGTAATAATGATAAATGCAGCTGTGATCTTTGAGCTCAGGAGCCTAGTCTTAGTCTTGTCTTTACGATAACCAAAGTTTGGAGTTTATTTCCGTATTGAGTTCTATGACCGGAAAAATCAATAACTCTTTATTCTTTTGCGTACATTAATTAGTGTGAGATTGTAACTCTATGAGAAGACATAACCTAATTTATGAGAGCTTTGATCTTTAAGTTTATTTCATTCGCCAGGCCTATTTGGCAGTCTTGGGACTTTCACATTAGAAACATGGTATTTATTTGGATACGTTTCAAACTTTTACACCTTTTTCCCTAGTCTGACTGTGATATGTTAACTTACTATTATTTTATTTGGATTTTAAGATGTGGATATATTTTAAAATTTGAGTAGATTAATGGTGCGTGCAAGATGTCTCAATTGATGTTAAGCGGTAACCTCTGGCTGCAACAAAAGCATTCGCCTAGGGTTCTCCTCTGGTAGGGGAAGATATCAAGTCACTTTGTATTGTATAAGTATTGGGATACAGAATAATCGATTAAATTTTAAGTATGCAATTGTATATTTTTTACACTATTATTACATATATATTATCTTTATGTATTCTGGATATAGTAAGATATATTTTAGGATTTGATTCGCAGAGTGGGGCACTGTGTCACAGGTTTACACGAACCTATTTCAGGCACCAGTCTTTCACAAAGCAGGTTAAATATTAACATTTCGAATGCACTTTCATGTATCCTCACCTACCTGTTTTCAAGAGTTATTATTATTATTATATTGAAACCCAAAATTTAATTGTTTTTAAGTCAAACTGTTCATTTATTACCAATTACAAAATGCCTAAATATTGTCTCGTAATAGGTAAAAAAAGGTAATAATGCAGCCATCTACATGACATCCATAAACATTCAGGTGCATATTTCAGGATGTGAATATGACCTTTTTTATAAAGCATCGGTTTCCCTTAATATTACCAAGATATCTTGGTCAGACTACAATCTTTTACTAGTTTATTTATACGCGCGGAAGGTGCGGCAGATCAACGAACTTTACACTGACATAATCGTAAATAATGCCATTTACAGCGAAAAAACTAAAGATAATGTGAGATATGCGTTAAACAGTTTGAGTGCCACCCTAAAAGGATTGATGTGGCTGTAAAACGTTTAAAATGCTCTTTTTTACGTGAATTTGTGGCTGTGACGATGTTTACGCGGCTGCGTCTAGCGTTTTATTTAAATATTTCTTTTGACATTTCATACAGCGCCGTCTAACCCCAAAGTAAGCTAAGCATAGCTTGTATCATGGGAACCAGACAACTAATATAATACTTTTTTTTTTTGTAAATACATTAACACAGGACAAATATCTATGTTCGTCTCACAAATGTTTGTTGTTTCAAAATGATCCGGCCAAAAATATAATGCTTTGAGGTGATCAACTGCGGTAAGCAAATTATTTCACATATGCTTACGAAATTTTCCAGACCAAAGTCTTTACAATCATGCCTATACTAACTACTTCTTCCTATAAATACATAAATGAGACCAGATAAAATTACGATATTTTTCTTCACCATTTATGAACCTGGTTGGACCTAGCATATACCTCTAGATATGAAAAAATATTTTCAATAGGCACACAGTTTAAGGCCCGCCTATGCATTGAAAGGAGTCCGCAGTACCTCTTCGGCAATTATGTTCTCACTACGCTTGGAACCAATTTATTCACAAATGCTGTTATTAATAATCTTGCGTATTTTCCCATCAAACATGGTATCAATCGTCACCAAATTCGGTTCGTTCCGTTACTTCGAAAGGAACGGCCTTAAGTGTTCATCAATCCATCGTTTATTTCATACTAACTATGTATCAATCTTCATCTCTTTCTATACTAGTTACAGTTTAATCTGTGGTTGTGCTATGTGGGCCGCAGATGTTTGAAGCGTGCGAGTATTGTTGTGGGTAGTGTTGCTAGGCGTCCGGATAAAGCCGGACATAGTCAGGCTTTTGGTTGCGTGTGCGGCTACATTAAATGCTGTCCGGCTTTTGTTAGGCTTTTTAAAATTTGGCCTTTTTATTACATTTGTCATGTGTTGTATAAAGAAGACTGATTCATTCAATATTATTGTTGTTTCATTATAATTTTAGATTTTATGGTAAATGATGAAAAAGCATAATACTACTTAAAAATTAAATTTCTTGTTATACTAAGACTTAAAAATTAAACATGTCCGGCTTTTTTACCCAAATGTCCGGCTAAACCAGCTGGTCTGTACGGCTTTTAGGTTTTAACACCTGGCAACCCTAGTTGTGGGCGAGTGTTGTCGTATATGTAAGTTAATGACCTGCCGGTTTTGGAAGTAAATCACGTGGAATTGATACGTGGATCGATTTGTGCCATTTTTGGTCATCTTGTCGGTGCCGCACTGTCTACGTTTCATCCATTTAAATATCTAAGCTGGCCTTATACTGACTAAAATAACAAATTACTGTTCTCTGGTCTATATTCAGGTAAAACTCTTATATTTATTGTTATTTTGAATGACTATTAACTCCTTTCTTGTAATAGGAAACTACCTGTTTTAACAATTGCGTTTTGTTTTATATATAAAAAAAATCGTTAAGTTCTTGGAGTAAGTACAGTATATCCACTCAAATACTTAGTTACAACTCTTCTCTTCTTATTATCATCATTACGATCAGCCTATCTACTGCTAGACATAAGTATTTCCTAGTAAAAGCTACTGAGAGCGTGGTGGTCTAGCGGTACTGACCCCCGAGTTTCAATCCGGAGGTCGCCGGTTCAAATCCCGACGTGCACCTATGAGTTTTTCGATTGAAAGACTTATGTGCGCAATACCACGTTCTCAAAACGGTGAAGGAAAACATCGTGAGGAAACCGATATGTCCTAGAACTAAAAATTCGAAGACATGTGTCGAGTGCACGAAAGGAGCCTCTTTGAGGCGCACTTACAATCCTTTCACCACACTGGTTCGACAGAACCGGTGACTCGAAGAAGAAGAAGTAAAAGCTACTGACCGGCATACATATTATTAAATAAATGTTAAAGGTGGTAAATAATAAAATGGAAGAAACATAGGTATAATTTATATTTCGAGATTACTTCCTTTTATGTTCGAAGGCCCAAGACTAGATTTGTTTTACAATAGCATCACTATTTAAATGAATGTAGAAATATCTAATCTATCTATCTATCTAATATCTGATTAATGGCTCTATAATAGACGTCATGAATGGATATTATACAATGAAATGAAATGAAACATTAAACTGCAAACAAATCTGTAAAGTGAAATAAATCCAAAGAGGAACATAAAATGAAAGATAAAATATTTTACCGACAGTACATTTCATCATAGAACTCTATAGCGGAGTATGAATGAGGTCAAAATTGATTCCACAATGTCTCAGGACGGAAATTAGTAATGACTTCTATTCTATTGTTGTAAGCAGGAGTGGTTTTAAATGAAGCCCTAGAGCTTTATGAATGATACGAGTAATATTAGCAGTAGCAGTGGCATATTGTGACCGCTTTTAATTCAAGAAAAATATTTGTTTTAAACGGCATGGCCTCAAACTGTGCAGTTCTTTGAATTAACTGATGACTTCTATTGGTTTGACAGAACAAGGTGCTTTCCATTACCTTTTCAAGAACAACTTATTAGAATCAAGTAGTTATTCAGACAGAATCGTAGTTAACACTGATTTTCGTTAACTAACATCCAAATGGCCTGTTACACTAACTTTCTATTCCTCAATGATTTCATTATTATTAATTGTAAAGGTATTATGCACATTTTTGCAAGTAAATGACTTGAGCCAAACCTAAAATTATTTCGTAAAGTGAGCGCAATCATCAATAAAGTGCCCTTTAAAGACAAAACTATTATGACAACGAGGGCACCGCACGGGAGAAAGCATGTGATTGATAAGTTCAGACGCGTCGTCGTAAGGGCAACGTGATTAACCGGTAAGAGTAATCATTGACCGAGGCGGTAAGTGAAAATTGGGCGTTACCGTTTTAAATTTATGATCGATTTGGTAGTTTCATGCTTTTTCCTTGGTACTGAGTAAGTTCAAATGAGTTTTAAAACAAGCAACGATTTTACCAAACGGAATTTTATTATATTAAATTAAGACATTGGTAAGTATATTATTACTTAAAATCTTTAAGTATTTCTTATTAAACATAACTTTCAAACTTTACTTTAATATCGAAATGTAAAAAGTCAAACCATTGAAGTAAGATAATTTTACCTCTATAGGTAGCCCACTATGCCAATGATAGTTCAAGACTAAAAACAGCAAACTATTGCAATTACTCTAAAAAGATCCCAAACAAACAAAAGCACATCAGCCTAATGAAGCAAACGAAGCAAACACTTGAATTCGTAATTGAAACTCAGATTAGCAATCGAGCGCGTTGACAAATTGATTGGTGAATCTATGAATGGCGAATAGCAACAACAAATCTATAGATATGTAGGTAACAGTATTATTCATAGCTAATTAGGCGTATCGTGATACGATAGATACAAACAACGTAGGTCCAAATTATTTTACCGTCGGGTAACTTTTGGGTTTGGTCAAAATAACTAGTACTGCTCAAAAAGTTACTTGTAGATAGGATATAACCATTACGTTTTTATAGTAATCATCATATACAGTAATAGTGAAAAACTAGAGATGTCGCATTTTGCTATCATCTGATGAGCTTTTAAGTAAATTTACTTAAGAACGAAACTCACATTTGTTGCAGTTTCTAGTCAGAGTTTAAAGAAATTTAGAATGGAAGGTGTGGTAAAGTGGTTAAGGAATCCACGGCACATGTGTCGAAATCGATCGCTTGTATCAATACGCCGCTAAGATCGTCTATTTAAAGCAAGCTACATTATTACCAAAATCCATTTACCATCCATTGACTGCAAAAGCGACTCACGAGCCAACGATAAATCCTCCCGGAATGCACTTGGACTTTGCAATTTGTAGCAAAAACATCTTAAAACAAAAAATATATGTCTTCTGCATCATGCACCGCGAATATGACCATACCTGCTACTACTACCGAGGTACTGCAGTTCTAATAATATGTCATTTATTAGGCCATGTTTCTTTCATTTTAATAAATTGCATCCTTTTGTTATTGTTGTGCTTTTAGTGCAAGAGCTTAGTAGGAGCTTTGCTTTTTTTTGCTTTATGAACTCGGAATAGGTATTTCAGTTTCGGTTTGGGAGTATTCTACGAGCTATTATAGCGCTTTGGGGAGCTTTTTAATTAAAAGCTCTTTAAACCTCACTTCGGGTCACCTGATGAAAGGCGAGTGGAATGCAACTACTAAACTACCATCGCCCAAAGAAAAGCTGTAACACCAGAGGTACCATTGATGAGCTGCAAGCCCTAATCGCATAAAACTGCCTATTGAAGGACCCCATGACGAAACTAAAAAGCTGTAGAAGAAAGTTCATCCACAACTTACTACTGAGCTTAAGAAATGATCCCGAGGGAGTGATTATATAGATTCAGCTATCGAGTAAATGGCAGTATTTCAGATGGCGATATGTTTTTTTTTTTATGTGATGCATTTACGGAACGAGCCGACGGCCCACCTGGTGTTAAGTGGTAACCTCGGCCCATAACAACCGATGCGACTTGGGTCCTCCCTTACTAGGTACGATAAGACCCAAGTCACATCGTATGCGCCCGTAACTGTGAGACGTGTAACCTGGTTTAGCGTCGTTCGGTGTGGTGGTGGAAATGATTTGCTGGCACCAGAATTAACAGTCCCACCGAACACTTCTCACAATAGAGACGGATGATAAGACTACTATAGTTATGCTTAAATATCAAAACAGTGATTCATCTTACGTTTTAAGTAGTACCGTTCGCGTTGTCGTCATAAGTGCGAATAAAATATTACTACGTTTTAATATTCCACTAAAGAATAATGACGAACTAATTAAAAACTTATATTATTCAAAAAAATAACATATATAATTAAAAATTTGACAAACTTAAAGAAAGTCTAAAAGTATGAGTAGGCTCAATTCTAAAATTGTAAATAACCGCTCAATGCCTCATAATTTTCAATTTCTTAGGTAAACCCAGTAATAGAATGCAACATCCAACGGATTCGCTCAGAATTCCGAATAACTTGACACGTACACAAACAATAACACACGCGCGTAAACTTCGCAACCAGACACGTGGCGCGGGTCGCGCATCAGGAACGCGAGCAACCGTTGCGCGCGCGCTTTGCCAACTAAACTAACCCAAAGCGCAGCCCGCATCCGAAAGCTTTACTAGCTGGTCCTTATTCTGTGGTTGTATCACCGGACAGACGGGACATTTTCAGTCATTAGAAGCGAATCTTTTTGTAAATATAAATAAATATTGGTGGACATTTCACACATCGCCATGTAGCCCTAAACTAAGTGTAGCTTGTACTATGGGAACCAGATGACTGATAGATATAATAAATAAATAATGGTGGACATATTAACACTCAGACATAGAACAAACATCAATGCTCGTCACAGAAATGTTTGTCCTGGGTGGGAATCGAACTCACGACCCACAGCTCAGAATGCAGAGTTGCTAACCAACTGAGCTGCGAGGCCAGTCGAAAATACTTTTATAATATTTTTTTATTATTATTATAACATTTGATTTTTAATTGCCTCTCAAAGATTTAAATTTATTCTAAGATGTCTAAGTCAAAGTAATTGTAGCGTGATTCACAGTCGCAACGCACTGGCATCACATGATATCAATGTATTGTAGCTACGAAAACTCGAAGCAAACTGCCGTATTTCCCTTTTCTACTCGCCCAGCTTACTTGGGAAAGCCCTAGAAAGCCTAGACTGTTCCTGAGTCTTGGAAGCACCCGTTTCAGTTATGTGAAAATTTCACTTCTACACAATATTTTTCTAATCACAGCCTAAAAGCGTGCTGTTGTGACAACATGAAAATTAGAAATGTGTCTGTTGAAATGTGTTTCCTTCGAACAATGCGTTCAGTATGAATTATAGAGGTTTAGGAATAGATCACGTCGTTCAAAGGATTAGAGTTCCCTTCTGCTGAACATTGGACAGGTATTTTGAGATTATGTCTGGAATGTGATCCTAATTATGGCAATTTACAGCAACATGCTTTTTTGCTTGTAATGTGGTATGAAACACCCAATACACATACCGGACATTTGTTAGTTTTGTTTCTTTAGAGTACAAATTGTCCTAGCTGCATGTTTCTTTACAAGTTGTGTATACAACAAGTTGTCTATACGCTAAGAGAAGACTCTAAGAAGGCTTTTTGTGCCCTTTCAGAATAAAAGCTCCTGAATTACATGAAATATGTATTTCATTTTTATTTAATTTATAACGGGAAATTGATAATTTAAGACTGTTAGTACTAAATAATACTATAAATATACCATTCCAATTTTAATATCATGTCCCTATAATGCATTCCAGGCTTAAACAAAAGTTTAAAGATGAAACGTAACGGGAGATTAACGCTATTGTGGACATTTGTTCTGAGAGAGAACATAAATCCTAATAACTAACACTTTACCGAAAGATTACCTAACCCTAAATTAAAAACGAACAATACAAGCTATGCCCCAAGACCTTGCGAAGTTATTTTTGACTTTCCTTAAGAATTAAAGATATTAAATCTGAAACATGAAGAGGGTCAATTTGTCGGCCCAAACAGAGTGTCGTCTTGACACTATGCACCCTCGACCCATCACCAAACGGGAACAAAACTAAAAATCTCTTTTGTTACCTTCCCGGGACCACGTAATCTCACGTCCGGGATGGGTAGTGATGGCGGTATGAAAAGCCGTACGAAAGGACGGTCAATCGATTGTGCCTGATAAAATGTGTGATGCGCTATTGACAATAATAGGGTAGTTGCACTCAGTAGGAACATTGGATTCCTGTTTTACATGTGGTATGCATACATAGATGGTTGAGTGCATAAGTAATGCCTCCTGTGACTAATCTGTATCTAAACATCGCATACAACGTCAAATATCGATATTTTAATATTAATTTTGTCGTTTATCGGCGTACAAGTTTAAGCTATTGCTGGAAAAGTACCAAAGTCTTTGAAACGTAATCTATGGTTTCTTTTGGTACACAGAAGAACAAGAAAGTCACAACACTGAAGTTTATTACAAACTTGTTCTTCCAAAACCTACGTTTGTACCTCAAAACCTAACGTACGGTACGTATAACAAAATTACATTAAACTTAGCCATTCAAAATGAAGTTAACTATTTAGGAGTGTATATTTTTAACGCTACTCTATGCCAGGTAACAATATACACTAGGTAATGATATAAACTAATTATCTGGATTCATAATTTAGGTACAAGAGGGAACGAAGATGCAACGAAAAGAAAAACGGCCTCAGATCCCTTGAATTGACGTGCATGTAAAGCGATAGTTGGTGGTTCAAAATTCTATGTATATTATTACGCCCTGTGTCTAGGTCGGATAAACACAACCCGCTAAGTTCAACCCTACGTCCGGGAAGCAACACTTGACCCACCGTCGTATTTAGATCTTTTGTTGGGGCACAAAGGGAAGCGTGACTATTCGGGTAAAAAAAACTCTTAACAAAAAAGCGTTATGAATAAGCTTCGTTATTAACATAAATTTTGTCACCGCTAGATTTTTGTTGTTGATCGACTGCTTATTTCAGTGGTCCTAGTTGTGTTTAATTTTTAAGGTTGGTGGTCTAACGTACGCTTACACTTTCCATCAGGTGATATAGAGTCCAAACGTTTGGTTATATTATCGTATATAACAAAATAACCTATGTGAGACTTGGTGTTTCGAGTAACATAGATGACGATGATGGTGGGGGTTTGATTTCTATGGATAATAAAATGTTTTGGTCTTGCAACGTATATGAGGGTGGTTTGTTTATATTTATAACGACTCTATCTATCATCTAACTATCTCGTCCGTTTTAAAAATTTTATCATCCCTAAAACCGGGATTAATAGAAAGTATCACGCACCACGTTCATGTAATTGCCGGAAATGAGGACTCGAGCGGGAAGCTTTCCTTTGCCACACGTCTGATGAGCTCTTGTATAGTATATAGTCCGTAGTATCCGTTAGTAACGACTTTTTTGTTTTCCATACTGCTGACAAGGGAATAATTGCATACAGTGTGCATTGCCGCTTTTAAAAAGCTTTCATTTCACATACTCGTTTGCGTATACGTATAGGCATTCTCGCTCCAAAATTTTTAGTCAGACAGTTTTTGAAGCATTTGCTGGCATCCGACAAATCTGAAGGCTATGGCTATAAAACACTATGTAATATCGGTGCTAATGCAAAAACATGTGGACTGATTATCCAGAAGGTAGCAGGAACTTTAAAAAAGTTATAGGAACTCCTCAGATAACTCATCCTGATTGGTATCAATGAATATGTCTTGACAAGTTCTATAGTACTAGATGGTGTCCAGTTTCCAATTATGGAGCCAAAGGGGCTACCATAAGGATATATTTATCTGCAAAAGACATAATACTTATATTATGGTCCTAAAAGTGGGGGATATGATGTGTTTAGATCCGATTTCAAATGAGCAACACAAGCGACGCAGGTGGGTCGCGGAAATGCCGTCTATGCTATTTCGATGCTGTGTTTCGCCACGGACGTCGGCCGCCCGACGCCGCCCCACATCAATGAACGCTTCGCCCAACTACTACTCCGCCCTATGATGACTTGTACACGGATGCCCTAAACTTGATCCTTTATTCAGATGACTTAATTATATCCAATACTATCTGTTCTTGCCCTCTCTTGCCTTATCTGTTTTGAAATCTACGCGTCTTCGTCCGCGTAGATTTCGGTTTATCACGCACTACCCAGAAAAGTTATACTCCTTTTAACATTATTTAATACCGGTGAAAGTCCCGTTAAAATAGTTCCAGCCGTTGCGCAGATTAGCCGGCATAAACAGGCAGACAGACAAAAAATATTGGTTTCTTGTTGTTAATACCGTGTATATACATTTAGTAAAATGCTGTTGACATTACAAATAGATATTTCAATTTTAATTTTTTAGATAGATATGTAAAAACGTAGTCATTACTGCTCAAGAAATCTCTGAAACTGCGAACAAAAACTACAAGCCTGAAACTATGCATAATGGTTGGTTTTATTGTTTTTATGAAATATAGGGAAATACCACCCCTAAAGGGGAGAAAGATGAAGTGTACTATATTTTTCTCCAATATACTTTTTTATATGCCGATTATACTTTTTTCCATTTATGCTCTCTAACTACAGCTTAATTAGAGTGTTCTTGGTAGCAACCTTCACTTCGTATTTCAGTATTCGTCAAATAAAACAGACCGATTTTTCCAAGTAGACCTGAAGAGGAGTTAGGAGTTATTATGAAATAAGTTTGCAACATACGCTGAAATGGAGTGGAGTCATTGGTAGTGCAAGTATCAAATCACCTGATTTTGACTTGAGTGAGCCACAAATATAAATAGGCGGTCTTATTTTCTTATTTACGACTGTTTCAGTGTTTAACGTGCAACTTTTTATGATAAATTCGAGTTTTATTGCTATTTGCGTCGGTTTTCGTCTGAAGCTGCATCTGAATGTGGGTTTACATCTCGTATGTTTGTAAATATTACATTAATTTTTGATTTACATCCATTATGCCTTGCTATGTTGCATCATTTGTTCGTTTAGGAATTATTGTAGATAGTATGTACAGGGGCGGTTATATTTAGATTTGGATATTTTTTTTTTTTTTTTTTATATGTTATGTAGTTACGGAACGAGCCGACGGCCCACCTGGTGGTAAGTGGTAACCTCAGCCCATAACAACCGATGCGACTTGGGTTCTCCCCTACTAGGTAAGACAGTACCCAAGTCGCATCGTATGCGCCCGTAACTATGAGACGTGTAGGTGGAATGTCTCATGTGCCTGTAATTTCACCGGCAACCACACCTTTCAAACTGGAACACAGTAACGCGAACGCGTTGCTGCTTGGCGGCAGAAATGGGCATGGTGGCAGTACTTCCCCGGACGAACTTGGCGAGTTCTACTGCTCTTAATAGAGTATATAATAGAGTAATATAATAGAGAAGAAATAGTTTTATTTTGTATTAAAAAATTTGCTATGTGTAGGTTACTTAATGTAAGAAATCTAAATCAAAATGAGGGATCCCCGTGTAATATCACCTGATTTTTTTGATCACATTCGATTGTTTGAAATATGCAGAGCATACAAGATGCTTTAATATGTGCTTTTTGTAATAGTTACATCAAATACTACCCATATGATAAATATAAATAAAAAAGCTAATTTATATGTCGATTATGGACGCACAATTCATCTTTAGAGAGTCTTCGTTAGTCATTTTGAATAAACTTGAGGTTAGCATTATTATCGCTATGTCTCGAGCCGTGCAAATAGTAAGTCGACTCTGAGCTAATATTTGTGGACGGACAAATCCCCATCCTGTGGATAACTTGTGTTTGCATCTTCCCATCCGGGAGGATGTATTTATTACTCGCAACTTTTGCAATATATTTTATTTGTCACAGGGTGAAAGAAGCGTAGCTTTCGCATAAATATCATGTATATGGAGTTATATGAAAGATTCGAAAGGGTTTTCTTACCTCGTCTTTTTAGACGAACCATTATACTATACCATGGTAAAAATATAAAACAGTAAGTATTTTATTTGATTTTATATGTGTCATGATTTGAAAGATAATTATTAGTTAGTGGTTCATACTTTATATTAGTGATTTTCATCCTTTTATAAACAAACCAGTCAATACCAAAAAACTCAAAAATTTCTTGAATTTGACGACTGTAAGAGATAAGGCCGCTAAACCTAAGTGACATGGGTTTTTCATTTAAAATATTCAAACTCTCCCAGAGGTGCGTTGAGTCACAGTCTGGGAGCAATCCCGGTATCGTAGTATATTCACGTTGCCAAACTGTAAGAACTGTGACTCACTGAGACACAGATCAACTAGTAGAAGGTGTGACTCACTTCAGTCTAGCGCTTCAATACAGGACGAATATAACATTGTGTAATAATGCTCCGTGTAATTTACTGCTTTATAAACGGGGAAGCGTTTTATTAGATAATATTATTATGGCAAAATATGATATACGAATATTTGTGCAACATTTAATTAAATCCCCAAATAGGGGAGGCCCTAAGTCGTATTGCTTTGTTATGGAAAGAGGTCAGGCTATTTAACAATTTTGGACTGCCTGAATTTTTCATATACCTCTACATAAAACCTTGAAAACTATTGAAACCATATAAGTCTCTATGAGTCGCTCAGCAGCAGACAGAGAACTAACACTCTATCAGATAACCGAATTGCCCATTCTACACTACTGACAATTGTATTTAATTTATTTTTCATTGACTCTATTAAAGCTCGGAGACCCTAGCTAGTCCTACATAATCGAGTTGCAGCAATCACAAAGCTATAAATCAAAATAATTCGGTGTTCAAAACAATTAAGCGCCCAAATGGTGAAGAGCTATGCTTACGGCTGAATCGGTCTCAAAAGCGGTGGCGGAAATTGCTTCTCACTTCGCGTCGTATGAATGAACTGAAGCTGTTTCTTGAAAAACTTCGTGAAAATAGATAGAATATTGTTTTTAATAATAATTTATAGTTCATAATATTGATTTTACCGATTGTCGTATACGAAAAATCACAAGTTGGTGTGTATGCCAGGGCTGAGATGTGAAGAAAACGGACTAAGATTTCTTGTCTTTTCATTCGTTTAATTTAAATCCTCGAATCATTTGATTCGGGGATTTAAATTTTGTAGGTTTATTTAAAGGTTGTAATAGAGAGTAAAGAAAAAAATAAGATGCAGCGCTGCTCTTGCACAGTTCATCACAATATTCAGTACATCTTAATCATTAATTAAATATTTATAATAATAATATTGATGGACATTTCACACAGCGCCATTTAGCCCCAAACTAAGCATAGCTTGTACTATGGGAACCAGACAACTCATCAATGGCATACATAATGAACTTTTTTCTGTAAATACATACATATAATACAAATTAACACCCAGATACATAACAAACATCTATATTCGTCACAAAAATTTTGTCCTGGGTTGGAATCGAAGCCACGACCAACAGGCAGAGTTACTACCAACTAGCTGTGAGGCCAGTGACTTTCAGTGAAGTACATTAATAAATTATATTTTTGTTGTGTTTCTGCAAACTGATATTTTTGGTAACGCTTACGCTCCCGCTACCGCTTCCCACCACGATGCTGCCGAGGCAAAGGAGGGGGAACACACGGAAGTGAGCGAGTGTTCGTAGGATACAAAATTTAATTAATTTCAAGTGTGAACCTTCTTCAAATTAGAGTGGATGCAAAATGCTTGCAAAGTACAACTGAAAAGTTGGAAACAAAAGTCTAATTAAATTGGTGTGTTTTTGTTATTTCTGTGCTTAATTTTAACCGTTTTACGAACAATTTTATCAGAATGGATAACATTTGAATACCAAGCGTAGATATGTTTTAATAGGCTTTATAAAATGTAGAATTATACGTTCAAACTTATGTTTCAACGAACTTCTTTCGATCTTACTAACTTAATATAAATGTTTTAAATTACATACGTTCTCGTAATAGCTCATTTATTGTACAGATAAAGAGTGCCTGAACACTCCATTTTTGTTTATATGACGTGGTATCACGTAAAACTAAATTAAACTAATACAAGTACAGCGAATAATGCATATAACATGCATTTTAATTGGGTTATTGCATCTTGTTAACGGTCATGTGAATAAGTCCGCGCGACTACACATGCATATTATACAAGCTGATACATCACTAGCATCAGTCTATATTAGCCATCCTACTGCACATAGGCCATTAAGCGCCAATGAGCCATGAAGCGCTTCACACATACTCCTGGCTCCAACGGAAGACCAGCGCTGGGCTGCATTATCCTAGCAAATGCTGAGTTGGGTGCCATTTTGTAGCTATCCGCAGTCTTTGAGACACACAATATAGACATCAAATCATACTAATTATTTATTGTACTTTAAGTTTATATTATTTTTAAGTTCCTCATCATTTTCAATATCTTGTGTTCTTTGCCGGTCCTGTCACGAATAACAATATTTTTCTTTCTTTCTTTCGAATTTAGCTCTTTCCGTCTACTTGCTGCAAGTTCTTCAATTCATCACTTTAACTGGCCGGGTGGGGTAGTACGCTACTGATCTTAGTGGCTAACGTTCTTCGGCCAGTGACTAGACCACTGCCAGCTTTCGTTAATCTTATTAGGGGGCTTTAGACCTCCGTTGGTGAATCTAAAAAAAAACACAATCACGCTTCATAGTTCGCTCAAAGACTCTATGTCTCTGTGTTTCTATGTCTCTATGTTTCTATGTCTCTATGTTTCTGTCTCTATGTTTCTGTCTCTAAGTCTCTATGTATTGTATGCCCTCACTGTGAGTGTTCACGTTTCATGACAGGTTGTGTCTATGAGCTCATTCAACACCTTGGTTTTCCATCCATGTTCATCCGGAGAAATTCTGCATTCTACTTCCTTCTTCTGACATACTGACATTTTGACAGCGTCCGTGAAATGGGTCATTCGATTTCCTTTGCCACTAATGAAAGATCCACCGTCGAACAGATTACTGCTTTGATTCAAAGCACGAGCCAATTAAGCCAGGTACAAATCTTAATGAGCCGTTCATTAATCGTCTCACGCATACTAATAAATTCATATTAGAGGTGGGTCGCGATAGTTGGACGATGTTAAAATTATATTTTCTGTTCATTTATAAATAGATAGAATCACGCTTTGAACATACAGGACGCGCATATCTTAAGGACAGCATTTAGGCATTTATTAACAGCGTTTAAAAAAACGCAACTTACCAAACTGAGATAATATGGGTGGTGGTTCATATTTGTAACAATTACTCTTTTAATAAATACTTAGCGCAGTAAAACGAAAAAACCGTACCGGTTGAGAGCCGTCTGCTCTCACCAAAAGCCCGTGTAAACGCTGTCAAGGCCATCTGCGGCCAACAGCAAATTGTCCAGTCATAAAAAAAAAAACTAAAAACCGAGTCGTTTATTCCTGATACTTTGATTTAATTTTATATGCATTAAAATTTTGAAATTGCTGGCGCATGATAGGTAACATCCCCGTCTAGGAGTGATAGACGCAATTTTGATTATATTTCTATGGGACCTATATTAAATTGTATACTTTCAAATAAAAAAGAATTTTCCAAATCGGTTTATAAATGACGGAGGTCTAGGTAAATCAAGTAGATAAATCTAATCGACCAAGTGCGTTTCAGAATACGCAGACTGAAGGGAACATATTAGAAAACTTTCACGGTTAAATTCACATTTAATTTATTTACAACGAAAACAAATTTAGAATACCTTACATTGATAGTACATGATTTCAAATTACGGGTTATGATCTATGACACATTATAGAGAGATTAAGCGAATAAAAGAAGCAACTGTAGTTGAAAATCGATGATGTTTACAAATTAATTAGTCAGATTTTGTAAAATAAATTATGTACGCATATTACACGCGATGGGATGGAACTCATCTGTCTGGATTATGTCGTAAATGCGAAATGAAACTTGATTTATTTATAGATCTTAAACTTCTCGGGCGGACAAGTTGAAACACGATTTCAATTCGTTAAAATGCGTTACAGCAGAATAATTTATTTAAAAGAATGTTTGTTTAATTTATAATTTTATTTTCATAGAACAAAAAAAAAAAAAAACAAAAAAAAAAATAGCCTCAAAGGTTTGCTGGAAGAAAACTCTTTGTAGGGTTAAGCTCGCCTTTGTACATGTATCTATTATGACTTTTTTGTATTTATTATTCTCTGTGTACAATAAAGAATAAATTATAAATTATTGAAATATATATACTATACATACTTAACCAAATATTTTTTTTTGTTGTATTTGGTTGAAGTTCCATGTTCCGATGCATGATATTTACATATTATTTTGTTGATCATGCAATACAGTCCGTCTTATTTACATGTGTATTAATTGGACAAACATACCTGTATCCGTTGGGTGTACAGGACAGATCACTCAATATGCAGATTGCAAATTTATAATTAGCGAGGGTTATCGCGTTATGTCGGTCCAGTAATCAAACGGTTTCAGTTAGGTATTTTTCGTGTTTGGTAATAAAAAAAGGATAGAATAACTTGGGTTTTATCAGTCTTATGTGTATATATGTTTTTTAAATTATCGGATATGAGCATCTACCTATAAAAATAAACAGATAACCTAATATGCGACAAAATGAAATGATGGGAGAGATTTTGTATGTTTAAACATTTTCGCCGACTTTCTAGGAAATTCTAGGACTTTCGTAGGTTAAATTGTAATAAAAATGTTCCAAAGTAACCTATTATATAAAATTGTAATTGTCTGTTTGTTTAGAGCATCACGCTAAACCAATGTGCCGATTTTAATGTGTTTTTGTATTGTACAATTTTTATCTGAATAAGCTTAAAGGAGGCGCAAATGTAACAAAAATGCGGAAGAAGTCACGGGAAAAGTTAGTAAAAACAATTCTACATAGTGTTTTAAATTTAACTATGTACTGACTTCTTCTTTGGTCACACCGGAATGCAATTAAAATCGCGATAAAACTATAACTATACTTAGTTCCTCAGATCAGATTTGATATTGGAAATGCGAAACAATTAAGAAAAATAATTATCGATTTCAATTGAAGATTTTGAAATGCCACGTTCACAAAAGAGGCCCTATTTGGACAGTCTGTTTTCAAACTCAAAATATAAACAAATTTTCAACCGTCTTCTGACCCATTTCACAATCTTCATTTAGATCTATGCGAACTGCTATCAGAATTACTGCGGATCGAGGACTACTGTTAGTCTGTGAACGATGATTTATCTAGAGCATGAATCTATGACATGCGAGCATCTGTCAGACCACTCAATCAAGTTATTAAGATCATGACAACACAAATACCTAATATGTGTTTAAAATTTGAGTCCCATATGGTAAATGGTACAAAATATTCTTATTCTTATTCACTCAATTCCTCCGAATTATTTTGAATTCCTGTGATTTAATGCAAGAAAAAAGGGCTGGGTATTCAGTAGGTATGCAATGATAGTCATTTTCGTTCCAACGTCTATAATACTCGAAAGTCAATCATAGTCACTAGACGGAAAATAATATTTTTTGCACTTACTGTTGATGGGAACAAGAATACTATAACTAGAATATATCAAGGCGTAAATTAATAGTCTATTTAGCATTTTGAAGACAAGAAGATGTTTTTTTTTTTTTCGATTTTAAGTTGCGTTTCTGAAAAGTATGTATTGTTTGTCACTGCGATATAAAAATAGCTGAAATAAAAGCAAGTTGCGTGCTAGGTATGACTGTACTGGGCTTTAAAAACATAACTTGTGTGAACAATTTAATTTCAAGAGAATTGAATTTAAATCTCGAATCAAATGATTGCCAATAAACGAGTCGTCGTTGTGACAAACCCAACATGTGTCCGGAACCCTCGTCCCGAATTCACGTCAATCTTCATCAGCGCCCACAATTCTTGATTAGAATCGTTAAGGTTTGAGATAACATCGGTCTCAGGCATGGTTTTCTAAGGAATCCCCAAATAAATACCCCTTTATCAGTGAACATTTTCAGTTGGTAGTAACCCTGCCATCAACGCTGTAGGTCGTGGGTTCGATTCCCACCCAGGACAAATATATGTATTTCGAATATAGATGTTTGTTCTGTATCTGGGTGTCAATATGTATTTATTTATGTATTTACAAAAAGTATGTGTATCCTATCAGTTGTCTGGTTCCCATACTACAAGCTTTGCTTAGCTTACTTTGGGGCTAGATGGCGTTGTGTGAATTGTCCACCAATATTATTATTATTATATATAGTGTATATTATTGGGCTATATAGTAGGTATGTCAAGTTTATCAAGTGAAGTTTTCAACGAATACAGATAATATATTTTTGTTAAGTATAACGGGAGTACCCGATACATAAATAATACTTATAATAGTACACATAAGATATATTTTCTCACCAACATAATATTGAATTTAATCATAATATTTAATATTGAGAGGGAATATTGAAAAATTTATTAAATATTTTAGTCCAAAAGTTAATATTAGTAGTACATAGGAGATGGTAGTCGTTTAACTGATTTACTTGGCAATAAGAGACGAACAACGAAGTTAGAGATAAAAAAAATTGTTAGTAATTATAACTTGCGCTTATAATTTCGTATACTTGGTGCAAGATACTCTACCTATTTGATATCTACGCTTAGCAAAGCAATTTGTGCTTCAAAAGATTTGATTCCCATGTATTCCACATACATTTTCTGTTAATTCACCCGCCCTTTTCATTCTTTCAGACGGGTTTACAAAACAATGCGGAACAAAAACTCATTTTCCACGATTCCGTTTTGTTTGCGGTAATGGAAAAACAACAAGGGGTTGATTCGTCCTGTATAAACGGTTCCGTGCTGGGCTCTCCAATAAATCCCTTCAAACAGGGAAAGTCAGAAAAGAGAATACTTGCATTTTAAAAATATATAATTTACTGTTGTTTTACATACAAACAGCAGTAGACGTACATTTATCTAATATTTAATAACACCATATGTAGGATTTGTTTATTTACTATTCGCTAATATTTTGGAACAGAAAAATATTTGTAATTGCTCACTGCTTCGCACACGATTTAGTTTCAAAACTAAATTTCATTTTAGCAAATTTATTCTTTTTTGGCTTCTGAAGCAGTCGTGCAAACACATAAATAAACAAACTGATTTAATACGTACAATATTATTAATTAATATACTAAAATAAGACTGAAATCTTTGAAAACAGGAAAATAATTAATTAACCATATACTTTTATAATGTAAATTGTCAACATAAATAGCGAATAAGATGCACCTAAAACAGATATTTCGAACAAAATGTTATCATGCAATAATATGAATTCATGTGGTCGACTGGCGTTCAGCAACGTGGAAAATCCCGGTGAAACCAATTCAAACGAATTGCTCCATTCCGATCTGCACTTTATTATGAAAGCTGCGAATCATTCGAATGATCGATCGGATGATCGGGGTTTCAATTTGGTAAATAGGATTTCTGACTATAGTCATTATGATAGCCCGGATGGGTTCGATTTTGTACCCTTCAACTAAGCAATTAATGGCAATTGAAGGATAAACTGTGCCTGAAAAATTATACAAAGCATTAAGCTTAATTTAAAATATTAAATAAATAAATATTGGTGGACATCACCATCTAGCCCCAAAGTAAACTAAGTATAGCTTGTGTCATGGGAACCAGACAACTGATATAATACTTATATACTTTTTTGCAAATACATACATATGATATATATTGACACCCATACACAGAACTCTATATTCGTTATACAAATGCTTGTCCTGGATGGGAATTGAACCCAAGACCTGTAGCTTAACAGGCAGGGTTACTACCAACTGAGCTATGAGGCCAGTCAAAATAAAAACATCGCAGTTCAAAAAAATCCACCACCGTGAATCATCGTGTAAAAATGGTACGTCAAATCCGTGCATTCTGGTATAATTTGAATCACCACTTCAGGCGGTACATTTATCAACGCAGCAATCCGTGTGTCAAATCCACTTGCCAAAAACCAAATCACAGTGCACGAACAGACAACCGAAACTAATCCGTTGCTTCAGTCTCGTAACCTCAGCAGTCAGTAACCTGTCAACTGTATTGATAAGGCCGGTGCGGATCGGGCCCACGGTTATTCTCACAATTATTATGTCTATTACGGGATGTTTTGAGAGATTGGTAAGAGAACATGCTGGAGATTTTAAAGCGCATGTATAATAAAATTGAGGTTAATGAAACAATTCGAACTACAACTATTTATGCGTCTGTTTTCATGGCATTTTCTTGTAGGTAACTTTTGCAGCTTAGAAAGTTTATTTTTAAGCTATTGCATAGCTTCTATCGCGGGCCTTGAGCGTGGAGACCGAATCCAGAAATTCCGTAACGAAAAAACCTAACACCCCCGCTCCGACCGGCACAGCGGTGATACTTTTTAGTTCCATCTATCGATAAATACCAGAACTTTTAATGACTTTTTGAAATATCACGCGCAATAGCTTTACCGCGGCAGTCTCCGAGTGCCACATGTCTTTTTATTCGTGATAGGCAAGCCTTTAACCGCAATCTCACCTGATGTTAAGTGATGATGTGGTCTACAATGAAGCATCCTTGCCTGAGGTCGTAGATTCGATTACCACCCAGGACAAACATTTGACATGAATTTAATTGTTTTTTCTGTGTCTGGTTGTTAATACTTATGTATAATATGTATGATACCCAAAAAAAATTTGTATTTTATTAGTTGTTTAGTTTACCATGATACAAGCTATGTTTAGCTTACTTTGGGGCTAGTTGGAGCTGTGAGAAATGTACACCAAAAAAAAAATGATGCATAACAAACGAGGTTTATTCATATAGAGTAGTAAATGAACTAATATGGTTATTTTTTTGAAATCTAATATTTTGTTTAATACAATAAGCAAGGATATAATTACATATCCTTGTTTATTTGCACCAATTTAAAGCATTAATTCAATACTAATAACCACTCAGATTTGCGTGTAATTATAAATTTTATTTATTTAGGTTATAAAATACCAGGATTGTAGAACTAAGGGTTAATAAATAAAAAAGAAACATAATTAAAACGCATAATTTTCTTATTTCCAAAGTGCAAAGTGAAATTCCCTGCCGCCGGCAGATTCTCCCGTCTCTCCCTTTCTCCGCTGCCCCTCACTACTTCCTCCGTATAATTAGCCGGCTAATAAGTCTCAGTAATGTTCACCGGAGTGAGAGACGGGTGACTGTCAATACAGATTATTTTGCCCCTCCGTGATAAGTAAAGATCAAATTTCGAAGCTATTTATTCGATACCTATAATTTATTACCTCAGTTCAGTAAAATTTTGTACAAAATCTTTAACTGTAGTTATATCTTTTACTTAGAATATTCTTAATACAAAACTTAACAAAACATTAAAAACAGAAAGAAAGAAAGTGGTGCAATAAATAAATAAATATTGGCGGACAAGGGATATTTTGTATTTGTATTGTATTAATACCACCAACAGAGCTGTGAGACTAGTCAAAATATTATAAATACAGAATTACCACCCGGCTATTGACATTTAGAACCTCGGGAGCGCACTAATGAAGGCTTACCTTAAAAGAAAAGTGAGGCTGATTTGACATAGAAGTTGCAGGACATTATAATGTGTTATAATTATTTTTATTGCTGTCTTACAAAGTAAATTCAGTTCTGTATTACTCATACTGTTTGGAAAACCTAAACCCGACACAAGCAGTGGATCCCTCTGTCTTACCTACCTACAAAGAGATCGTGGTGGCCTAGTGGAACTGACAGAGGTCGCCGGTTCAAATCCGGACATGCAAATCCTTCAAGAGTTTTTCGCTTGAAAGATTTATGTGCGCAATACCACGTTCTCAGAACGGTGAATGAAAACATTATGAGGAAACGGACATGACCTAGAACAAAAAATTCGGAGACATGTGTCAAGTGCACGAAAGGAGCCTCTTTGAGGCGCACCTAAAATTCTTTCACCACACTGATTCGAGAGAACCAGTGATTCGAATAGAAGAAGAACCTACATACTTTCCATAATAACCAGTGAGACGAATTCTGTGATTTGAGAGAGGCGTGTGCTGTTATTGGATCTGTCAATACCAATTACTTCCAAGAAATGGTCAATCTCACGAATTATTCTTATTTCTCGGAATATAAATTGACAAGGATTCGTTCGTTTATAAGGTAACCCGTTTTATTTGCATTATATGATCCATATTTTTCAGCTATTGATGGGATAATACCTATAGCGAAATACTTCTATTGAGTCATGCTTATTAGATCCAGGCTTAGAGTTAATTCAGACGCCAAAATGTGAAATTCATCGTGATAAAAAAAACACTTACACATAAGTGCATTATCAGTTAAAGTTACGTTAATTCGTTCACAAAGTGTGTAGAAGAGAAGGAAAACATACCAACACCACCATTTTCCTAAACGCACTATATCCCTGCATCATCAAACAAACGCCGCATTCATATTTACTGAGTACATAATGATCTCCAATAAATCTCAATTCGCATTCAATATCCGTGTGCCCATCCATCATTTGCCACTTTATAAAATAAGAAAATATGTCTTGTTGGTTGGGGTGCATTACTGATGCACTTCGCAAGGGAAACAATGAAGTAATGCAGATAGAAAGAAAATACTGGCTGACCACTATTAAAATATACGTTATTTGTGATTTATGATGAAGTGTGTACATTTTTACAAATAATTGTATATTTGAGTTCCAACACAGCCATTTTTGCAAAGGCAGTACTAGTGATGATTTCTTCCGGGAAGCATTACGGTTACAAAGTCTCGGATGCCTATGAAATTAGTATCTTTCTGAGATCATTTTCTATTTTAAAATAATTACGTTTTGTTTCAGCGTCATATCAAATTTAAGTGCTCTAATGAACTGTATTTAATTTTATTGCTTGTATCGATAAGCGATTGATTATCTTTGTTAATTTTATGTGACAGGTTATTATGAATTCAGTCACAAAACTAACCAGTACTTAGCTAATCAATCTTTAAGTAACGTTTTTTATAGTTTGAAATCAAATTAAATGGTAAAAGGATGTTTCTATTACAATTAACTAGAAGATTTTGTATTGCATTATATTTATTATTATTTTTATATAATAAAAAATCTAGTAGAACAAATGTCAACAAATTTTTTTTTTCGTAGAATGTACTCGTTTTAAGATTTGTAGCAATTGTAATAAAAAGCGTTGAACTAATTTCATTTTATTTTTATATTTCCTTTATTATTATGCGACTCATGAAACAATTTCAAAATCAGTAATTACTTTACTAAAACTTTGGATTTTATCAAGGTATATGTGAAACTAATTCTACAGGAAAATTCACAGGCAAATTTGGTCTTTACTCACAGAGGTTAGAGCATATTTTCCTTAAATTTTCATAATCAATATGCTAACATCTCATTTGATATGAACCCTATCATACCCGTTCGTGACATGCGGCGGGTCTGTTCGATCTCATACATATTCAAGTACCAAATTTACAGGTTATGAAGATACAGTACAGTCTCTTTATATAACTTATCAGATCAAAAGTAACCAATATCGGAATAAAATTTTAAATACAATTCGAAAATCTTTAGCATTTAACTAGTGAAAGTTCATTTTTCGGTAATATAGGATGCTTCCCTCGTTATGCAGAAAATACATAAGCAAACTAAAGAGCTTGGCAACAATTTTAAATTGAATGCAGGGTGTTCTCTTTTGTGTATAAATCCTAAGAAATGGAAGAAGTAATATTTAGATATGACATCAGATAACTCTATATTAGTCAAATTTGTCTTCAGTACTGTGTATATAATTCAACCAATAGCTATTTGTTCTAGAAGTAAGCGCTGAATTGGTTTTCTAGCTACTGCATGCCATCCCTGAAGGCAAAAGCTATTTCCAGCAGAGTGAACCAGCTATTCTTTTCTCTAGCTGTGTCCTATCCATACCGGATCGCGTGGGACTCCACTCCTAATGAAGCAGTGAGAAGCTATTGTCAAATGCACAGGTTCAATGCTTTTGTGCAGGAATTAGAATGTTACTGAGGTCTTTGTTGGTATAATTAAAGGGGTTCACGTGTCGTACACGCATAACTAACCCCCTGATTGTGTTTAGATAGGATAACTTCCGAACTTTAGTTGCTTTTTCTATCATTGAGTAAAAAAGGTTTAGGTATTGATTGAAAATATATAATTTTACCCCTATTACCTTTAAAATTTCTTATTTTTTTTTTGTTTTTTTTTGTTAGCACGTCGTAATTGATTTTCTACTTTTAAGGTTGGCATAAAATGCATTAGCATTAAATCCTCTTCTGTACATTGTATTTTTTATTTGAGCAATAAATAATTAAATAAAATAATAAAAAAGATACTCGCAGTTTTCAGCAAAATATATATAGCCGCTAAGTTATTGCATTTCACGGTATTCGTTCCCTTCTGCAACAAAAAGTCTAAACTGCTCTTACCTTTTCGTAATAAGAAATACCTTCGCGATTATTCTTGGCTATTAAAATACACCTTCTTTCTCTATTTTCAAGATGAAAAAATAATCTAGGAGCCAATGACTGACTATTCACTAACATATATTCGCTGACTTAAAGCTATCTTTATCAATTTAATTTAGAAGAACTTAATGATCATATTACCTTTTTTTCAAAAACAAATGAATTATATACATAATTATTTCTTATGTAATCTTCCAATTATCGGCCCTCAGTTTATGACCTAACGGACCCTATTAGTTCAGTTTCAAAAGCCCTCTGATTGAGAGATATCCAAGAAACACATCCATATAAAAGATATTTAATGAGTTATAATTATAATGCTCTGACTTATAACTTATTCAATTATCAGTATTCTAAGTTTTTTTTTTTAGCCTTTTGCTTTTTCTTTTAGCATTATGACAAAATGACTAGCTTAACGTCGTTTTAAATTTCATATTAAGAAACCATTTAATATATATATTTTACCACTCACTCCTAGACTTATTAAGGTAAACGGAAAAACGTTAAGAAAACCGAGGGTGGCGAGGCGGTTGATTCACGATATTATTATTGTGGGCAAAACGTCGGAAAGACTCGTGCAATATTCGTCGACACGCGAAATTAGCCGGGAAATCTTTTACGAATGAACAAGCGAGTGCTTTTTCAATTGGATTAGGGGTAATGAAAGTCATAAGACGTGACGCGACATCCCTCAGGAATCAAATTATTGATGGCGTTTTGTAATCGCACCATTTTGGTAACGAATTTTTTATCCAGGTATTATTTTGATATCTATATAGCTTCCGCTAAATTCCACTGATAGACACCCATCCGATTTCTGACCACCTTGAACCTGATGAAACTGGTAAGACGAGAGAGTTACTCTGCGGGCGTTTCAGAAACAATTTACAGGTTCAAAGTAAATTTATAGGTTTGCAGCTTTTGTACATCCAAGTAACATTTTCATTGTCGTAGCGTGTCTCCTAGATCGAATTTCGAGTTTCAAACAATAGCCGCCCTAGGGAAGAGGCACCTGAGGGCGCGTTTAAATTGAAATTCCAATTTTCTCACACCTTCGGTTTTGTTAACCCGTAATAAGGTGTTCCATAACACGTCATTTTGGTATATACGTTTTAATAACATCCAACTGAACTAACTAGAGAATCTTAGTAGCGTGGTACCAAAATAGCCAAAACTGAAAAAAATATTGTAGTTCTTAAATATATTTATCCCGTGCATAATTGTATTAATCACTAGAACAATATTGTAAAACCCTTTTTTCATTTTGACATTGTCTCTGAACTACTGAAATATTAGAAAAGCAGCGTAAATATATATTTAAGGTTTATTGATTCAATGAATACTTAAAAGCACTTACCTCAATGGTAGTTTTTCCGGACTCCTGCCACTTTATAAGGTGTTCGCCTTTCAACGACCATCCGGGCGCGTAGCTGATGAGCCCCCCTGGACTCCCCGAGCCCCCCTTCGTAACTACATCGCTTTCCTTCGACTTTTTCGGACTCGTCTGCCGGAAGAAGCGGGCGTGGAGCTTACAACTCTTCGAAGGGGAAAAGAAGAACGAGCTCTTTTTTGGCGATTTTTCTCGTTCTTCGCTTGATTTAGAGGTGGATGGTTCCGTTTCAAACACGTCAATTCCATTTTCGTCGATTCCCGGGCTCGGTTTGGGGGCGGTGGTTTCGTCGGCGACAAACAACAATGTTCGCTGCACAAACGGTGTGGCTTTGTTGTAGAACTCGCAGGGCTCGGCCACTTTGAAGCTAGCCGGGATGGTGGTTCGGTGCGATTTAGCGAAGCGGCGCTCCATGTATTTCCTTGCCATGTCATTCCATAGTGAAAACTATTTCCTCCCTTTGCTAGTCCAATTTACTATAAAGCAGCTGTATTTTACTAATCTGAGTTTGAGAATACCAACCTTATTTCAATACCATAATTAAATGTAACTAGTAACGCGTCTCATCTATAAACCATCAAATAAAATTAATGGTTAGTTAAAATGTCGCTGAGTCAGCTACAATCCGGAATTAATTACTTTCGTAAACTAAAGGAACCCTGTATTAGAGCTTTATTTGTTTTTTTTTTTAAATATACCCAAATAATAACAGCCAAGTGAAGTCGTATGGACTCGGGACAAGGTAAATAATCCGTCGCGGGCCCTAAAAATAAACGTGAAAAGGGGCAAAACAAACCGACGTGAATAATTCTACGCCCCCTCAGATACGGGCAAATCCGTAAACTATACCAAACTCTGTCTGAAGACACTGAGGTTTGCTGGAAGCGGCTGAATACTTGGCAATTTTAGGAGAATTTCTGTAACATCACTTTTACTAATGATAACTTTTGAAAGGTATAACATTAATGGGGTACAATTTTTGAAGTTAACATGTTCAACAAAATGCGTATGGAAAGATATAACCTGATTAATCCGCAAAATAACCTGATGGTGACCTGACCTCTGTGACTGTCTTTGAAATTTACTTTAGATATGTAACATACTTTATGTGTTTACATACATTTTGGATAAATTAATGTTTTATTAATTTCCTTATTATGTAACAAATGCAATATATCAAATTAATACAGATATATATACATACTGGATCAAATTTACAGCTATATTCATTTATTATTAAAACAAATGTATCCAGTGACTTTATGACATTCGCGACGAGTTGCAATTTTCACGCGAAGGTTCTACTTGCCCTATCGATCGCTGTGTAGGTAAACACTGCCGCCCTTACCCGCAACACAGTCATTATGCACTCCGCTCCGCTCTTATTACACTCGATATAAGTTTGAAAATTCATTGATTTATCTTTTGTTTATTGTTGTTCAATTTGTCTCGGTTTACAGGGTTTCAAAGTTTGTGTTTTTGAAGTCGTTCGAGAGGAATATTTACATGTTTTGTTCTGAAAATTTTATAATATATAACATAATTTTTTTGTAAACTGCTTTAATTAAAATAATTGTACGTAGACAGGTCTTGTAAGAATATACGTTTTGTTGAGAATTGATAATTGTGCAAAGTTATTTTTAAAATACTCCTTTCAACAGAGACAAACTTAAGTGGGAACAAACTCGGTTTATTAGTAAGTTGATGATTACATTATTTCTAAAGGTAAAATTAGTCATCATAAGGATCATAATGATTGAAATAAGAATAAGTAATATTACAGTTGCTTAGTCCGGATGAAGCCGGCTTCCAAAAGTTAGCATGATATAATTAAAGTTTCTACGGTAATAAATTTCTCTCTAATTGAAAAGACCAGGTTAAATTATATATTTTTTAGTTCTATGTAATCAAATATAAAAATCACTTGATAATCTCGTAAAATGAATGAACAAAAGATTTCATGATTTGATAACGAAGTAAGGTTTCATTAGTAATTTTCACCAAAATGACTAATTTCCTGTTTTATTTGAGTCTTTTTTCAGAAACAAAGGAAAATTTCAGTTGAAGTTTTGAAGTTACAGCAACGCAGAAGCAAACTATAGAATATTATGCGTCGTATGAACCAAAAGCAATCTACGTTGAGAATGATTGTTATTGAACGAGTGGGTTCACGTTGCAGTGAATAAAGTAAATAAGGTTTTTCTCAGAGCGATTGAAACCACATTGATGTCAAGTAGTAACTTTCACGTATAACAGTAGCAAAACGGCGTACTACACATCTACATATTTATGGGCCGACTCAAGATTCATTGCGTATTACGGATTGGCGATGAAAGGTATATCCATTTTTTCGCCAAGCCATGGCCAAGCTATGGCCGTCTTTCATCGGAGGTATCTGTACATTGTGACCTACTGTTATAAGCTACTGGTATATAACTAAACTGCAGCTGCCGTATCCGGACGCACGGTATGACTGTATGGGATTGATAAGAAGAATACGTCAAATCAGTAATTTATCACAAATAGCGAAGATGGTAAAGTCACTGACTGATAAACTGATGATTTATTCTCACAATATTATATTGATTACCTTTCAACGAACTTTAAATTCCGACAACAAGGCTGCCATCTTCACTATGACTTATTAGTGATAAATTACTGATTACTTTTATATATAATATATCCGATTGTATATCCATACTATCGGACTATATTCTGTTGATTTATTACTCCGCGGAGTAGTAGTGAAAACGTGTAGTAACGCCCTCTACTTTGTCAGCACGCACACGCGGCAATCAAACTGACACGGTTCTGGTTTGAAAATAGACTGAAATGTATATTTGACATTTATTTTTTTAATCTAATCAAATAAATAAAATTGGAATGTCTGTTTGTAATATAAAAATAACAGCTTTTTACTAAGTGCATATGGATACACGGTACATATACCAAAACAACATTTTTACAATTCTAGTTTTCTTATAAAATTTCGATGAAGACATTCGTTCAGGAAGCAATGTCGCATAATCAATATTATAGCGAAAAGTATCAGTGTTTGCACTACTATAGCACGTACATAAGATGAAAATGGCATAGTTAACGTAGTCTATGGACATTATCCTTTATAGGGTTACTGAGAATCAAAACGAAATGTACCTTTCCAATCGAAAATGCTATAAGTTGCTGTGTCGACGCTTCGTATAATCGTGAAAGTAAAATCACTAACAATTTATCCCCAATGCCTGCAAGAGCTGATACTCAATCGATTGAGTAAATACGGGGTAATGCCATCTGCACAGTCCAATTCGTATTTTCTCAAGGAAATTCGTATGTAACTCCCCCATCCCCAGTTCTTTGGAAATAGCTTTCCGACACGGGGGAATTATTACATTTCGATGACATGACCAATTCGACAAGGGTGTACATTTGACCAGACAGTGCAATACAAGATGTTTTATCAATGTTTGGACTTAGGAAATACTTAGTGTTAATAATACATAATACAAAATATTAATGTTAGTAATACATAATAAAGAAATACTTAGTGTTGTACCCAAACTGAGAACTCGCTTTTTGTTATAATTGATATAATATTATCCCGTTTAAATATAAATCAAGACTTTAGTTTGAGCAGCGCCATCAACTTATCTTTTTGGACACTAAAAATGAAATTCCTGTATTATGAACTTTTCTAAGTGTGCTACCAGATTTGAGGCGATTGATATCCTCTGGGCCACGTAAAAAATAAGTTGTACCGAGAACGTTAAGTGAGGTAGAAGATTTGACAAATATCTTTCCATATATTAAAGCATTAGATACCATCAATTCAATTTAGTTGAATTACTTAATGCAACATGATAAGTTTACATAAGAGTTCAGATGTGCTCAGAACAAAAATGGGCAGTGAGCGATGATGATAAATGTGAACAAATATTCAAACAAAAATCACCTGTGTATATCAATTCTTTTTTATTAGAGAGTAAATGTAACTCAAAGAAACTCACTATTATCTTTTATCTTCACCACCCCCTTTTCAAAACAAATATATTGAACTTGATCATCACAAAGAAAAACTTTCTTTACATATTACATCTTCCGGTGTTAAGTTCAATGAACCTCCGTTTGGTAGTTGTCAACAGAATAAAATAGAAATAATGGTGCATCCACAGAAATAGACCGCTCCCCATGCTTAACGTGCAGAATAACTAATAGTACTAATGTGACTAAGATGCACTTTAAAGATACTACGACTGAATGTACTTCAATGCTAATTTGATCATGTTTCGACGAAAAATAGTATCGTATCGAATAGATATCGAATTGATACCAAAGATTATTAGTAATATCATCTATTTCTAATGAAACTGCTATGTGGGCCTTGGGTGTACAACCCGAGTTAGTTCACCCGAAATACATACTGGTCAATATTACCCAACTGCACTCAACGCAGCGGTAACGTATAAATTAATAATTAACTTATAAATAACAAATAATTAAATATTAACGTATAAATAATAGTTCAGTTTAATGATCTCACATAAATATATTTTTATAACAGCACCAATATGTCTAAAATCAATAAAATTAATAACAAAATTTTACATAACCCATTCCTAGCGAAGATGAAAGATAACAAAGGCCTCCTCCCATTTGTACTGTGGGCCACATACATACATACATACATACATACTACTACGTGCACGGCGTGCGAACTATTAGTTTTTTGTTGTAGTGGACGCTTCCCCCTTTATTATTATTCAAAATAATGATAACGTGAAGCAATGGATTCCAACCTTAAATACCCGTTCGTTCCTATGACGTCTGGAAATTCCTGTCGAAACTCCAATGAAATTAAATATAAATAAATAAATAATGGTGGACATTTCACACAGCGCCATCTAGCCCCAAAGTAAGCTAAGCATAGCTTGTAGCATGGGAACCAGACAACTAATATAATACTTATAAACTTTTTTTTGTAAATACATACATATAATACATATTAACACCCAGACACAGAACAAACATCAATGTTACAAATGTCACATAAATGTTTGTTCTGAGTGGGGATCGAACCCACGACCTACAGCGCAGAAGTTAGGGTTACTAACCAACTGAGCTATGAGGCCAGTCGACGTATATAATAAATAATAATAAATTGACTTGAAAATATTCTTGTTTATTTAAACTTCCCAGTGAGACAGACCTGCTTAGCGCGAACTTGAATCTACCCGCATGTTTATTTATAACACTATCTTATTGTGTTCGGAAATACTCGGTAAATAAGATCTGTTTGATGGTTCGGGATTTGTTTTATGGCGGATGAATCTCGAAATAGAGTGATGTTTTGTAGATAACCACTACGGTTCTGGCGTACGATCTTATTCGGAACGAATTTATTTTAAAGTCAATAGACTTTATATAGCACTAAATGATTGACTAGTTACAATAGGTTTTATGGCAGAAAACCAGCGCTGAGTGAAAGTCACCCAGCGCAAGCTGAGCCGAACCCCTTTTCGGCACCAGGCACATCATAGTATTGTATTCTTAATGTACTCTTTGTCTAATTTTCGTTTGTAACTGTGTCTTGTGCTGAGTAAATATTTTTTCTTTCTTTCTGGTGCAGTGGTAATAATAGTAATTTCCTGGGAAACATGACTTGGACCAGCATCCCATGTCAACGGAATGGTTTGACGTTTGGCGTCCTGAAGTTCGTTTGCGAAGTTGATGAGAATATGGATTACCCCTTTTTTACACAGTGGTCTATTCAAATATGCGCAGTCTGTTGTATCCATGTAAAAAGTAGCGCTAGCGATTGGCCGGTCGAAGTTTTATATGACATGGGCCTATACTTTAGTTACGAGGTGATTAGTCCTTGAATAAATTTATCATGACCTCGAATCATTAAAGCTTTTAATTATATGTTCATCTCGCTCTCTTATCTATTTGCATTAATAATCGTGATAGAAATATTTTTTCATTTTTAATATTGATTTATAGTTTTTTCTTCATAACTTACTTTTTCCAAGCAGCATCTATGTTTTTAATTGAATGTATTTTATTGGAATAATTTTCTCACAATGAATAGATAATACAAGTACTAAACGTGAACGAAATACAAAGTCGCCCTAATAAGCTTCCAAGCAAACCTTCGGTTAATTAAGACACTTGCTCAAGTAAAATTAACTTACACTACCCCTGGGGAACTTTAACGGTAGCAACTTTGTAATATGTATATGTCTATGGCAAAACAAAGGGCCGTTCACACTAGTGACGATAAAGTGTTAAATACAATCCAATTTCAGCGTACATTTGTATGTTACAGACATTTTTCCGAAGCAGTACATACTCGTAGGTTGCATATTCATCAGGACTTCTGTCACCAGCTTAAAAGGTGTGCGCTTAAAGTAATTGGAATTTTTTATTCCCGTTCTTCCACCACCTAGCAACCTCCAAGGGGGGACGTTCATATTCCCATTCCTATTTCAACGGCTAAGCTTAATGCATATGCATACCGCTTAATATCAGTCGCAATATATCTTCTTCCCGTAACATATTCAGTAAGTGTTATGTATTGGATACCAACGTCACGCGTTCGTATTTTCGAAAGTAAATGAAAACTGTCGAGGCACTAACTTTATTCACAGAACTACAGCTAAGACCATACTTTGGACAGTAATAAAACAATATAACGCCCACCAGATGTATGTACAAAAGGTACTTATTTGTCACTTTGTATGTACTACGATCAAGGTTATGCGCATCGGTGTTATTCGTCGTAATTCGTTTGTAAGTATTATGGATATGTAATCAATGTTCCGCCCCGTTCAGTCACTCATACTAACTCTATATGAGTATGAGGAATTGTGAAAATTATCACTGTACCTTAAAGTGGCTTACTTCCGTGAAACCTTCACACATTCGCATACTCAGCAGGTTAGAGAGTATAATCACAAGTATGAACGAGCCCTAAATGTTTGTGGTAGGACCTTCCTTCGCCGCCCAGTCGTGAGTTATTGTGTAGCTCAGTGGGTAAGTAGGATGAAAATGATTTATGTGACCTCACAGCGCATCTAATATATCGGTAGGTTGAACATGAAACATTTAGATAATATTCTCAGGCGACAGACACGACTTTTTCTGTGATTTTTCATTGAAGATTTATTTGCAGTCCTCAAAGTTGCACTAACCCGTCGTTTTCTTAAACATATTGATGGCTTTCCATAACGTAATCAATACATTAAAAACACTAGCTGCGCCCCGCGATGTTGCCTACGGTGAATAAGTCATTCCGTGGGAACCTTAAATTTTTCAGGGATATAAATTAACCCATGTGCCGTTAGACTATAATCTGTACCGATGATCAGAATGATACGTACAGCCAAAAAAAAATATTACGTTGCGTCATAAAACTGAACAATTTGTACTGAGTTACAATAGTAATTTAAAGCGTAGATTAGTACCGTTACAAAACATTAGGAAGTGCAATAAACTTACGCAAGTATACTGCATATCAATCATAACCTCACAATAAAACCAAAATTGCTACTTTATTTTACGATCATCTAATAAGGAATGAAGCTGGACACATGCGTTGTAATTTATACGGACATTACTTCAAATGAACACGTGTTTTACATGCAAATGCTCGCCCTTTGCTGTCGAACGTGGTCACAGCTGATACGGGACAGCTAGCACATTACGCAATTAGTATACAAAGATTTTACGCTCTTCACCTGGGTAGGCAGGGCTTAAGCAGCCAGTTTTTACTCCTTCACTACTACATCAACTTAGACGTGAGAAGTGGTGAGCTCATCGCCGCCATTATTATTTTTTATATTTCATTATTTTCAGAAAAAACATTAAAATACTACAACTTGTGGCAGCAAATAAGCTAAATTTAAATGGGATTTTAGACACCAATTTTTCAAATAATGATAAAGTTTAACAACGCAGACATATATGGAAGTTCTAAAAGTGAGTGATATGACGTCATAAATATCAATAAGTATAATATACTAATTGGATTAAGTTAATTTAAAATTCTGTGCATGATATAAAAAGGAAATATAAGTTTCTGGGTTCAGACTTCACCCAAATAAAATATTACTATAAATCATTATTGATTGTATCGAATTTGTGGAGTGAGTTACCTATACATATTCTAAGCTACGAGTTGGTCGTCGACGACGGCCAATTATGTGATTATCTCGTATGAAGCAAGGGAGAGCTCGGTAGCTCTATGAGCTGAGCTTTATGACGAGATTATGATTATGAGGTGGGATGTTATTATGATTTCAAGGTGCGAAGGTGTTTTATTCATGAAAACTTCTTGACAAACCAAAAAGATAACAAAAAGAACTATGAATAATTGGAAAAAAACGGATGTCTCTCACTTTTGTATTCCTTAGTTCAATAAATAAATATCGATGGACATTTCACACATCGCCATCTAGCCCCAAAGTAAGCTAAGTATAGCTTGTACCAGACAACTGATACTTATGTACCTTTTTGTGTAAATACATACATATATTACATATTAACACCCAGACGCAGAATAAACATCAATTTTGTCACATAAATGTTTGTCCTGGGTGGGAATCGAGCCCACGACCTACAGCGCAGAAAGCAGGGTTATTACCAAGTTGTGAGGCCAGTCAAGCTATAAGCATCAAAATAATAGTAAAACAAATTATCTTATCAAGATATTTTGCATGTACCTACACACCAACACATAGGTACCAATCTATCAAGCTTACCGCACAATCAGACGGCATTACCTCGTGCTCGATAGTGGTTCTAAATACAGTAATCCCATACAAATAGAAGCTGTGTACATTTGAAAGGTCATCGCGGCATCGGTACATTCGATTGCTATTGGTAATCGAGAAAAAAGTTGCTCAGATTTCATGTGCGATGGTACCATTGCATTATGCACTTTTGACTGGCCTCATAGCTCAGTAGTAACCCTGCCTTCTGCGCTGTAGGTCGGTTCGATTCCCACCCAGGGCATTTGTGTGATGAACTTAGATGTTTGTTCTGTCTGGATGTAGTATTATTGTATTTACAAAAAAGTATATAAGTATTATATCAGTTGTCTGGTTCCCATTATACAAGATGTGTATAGCTTACTTTGGGGCTAGATGACGCTGTGTAAAATGTCCAGCAATATTTATTTACTTTATTTATTAATTTTTAAGGAGTAATTAGTAATACCTACTCTTGAAAATGTTTGTTCAGAATTAGCAAAAAAAGTAGTTAATTGTACATCATGGTCAATATTATTTGTTCTAGAGGTACCTAATATGGTCACAGAAAGTAGCCCCTCTTTAATCACTACTATAAGGTTGAGAATCAAATTCATCTTACAAAAAAAGAATTTCTCTAACATCCTCTCTTCTTTTTCAATTTTGTGTAGGGAAACCGATCTTTTTAGGCACCTTTCCCTTTCACTGTTTTCTTAAATGAAACCTAACAATGTATTAACTCTTATGCAATTTGTTTTAAGTTAGCATTATATTTAAACCAACAGTTACTTAAATTTTGGCTAGTGGCAAAGATGTATAGGACAAGAGCAAAGTTGCCACAAAGCAGCAAAAACTGCAGTTTAAATCTACCATCTTGATAAAACTTACATTCCCCAACTTTTCTCATTGACTGTACCCACCCAGAAGATGGTTCATAAAGATAGTATTATCTACAGCTTAATGAGTCGTTCCCAGTTACCGGAACCGGCAGCTTACATCCGGTCTGTTTCTGTTTATGTCTGAATTTTAAGAAAATCTAATGGATTTTTCGGTTCAAAAGGAAAGCTCTCTCTCACCACGGATTTCAAACCGCTTGTTTAGAATATCTAAAATAACTATTTGGTTGGAGTTATATGACCAAAAAAAGGTGAATTGGTGTAGTTAGGATGCAAAGCTTTTATAAAGAAAAATAATGGAATCTACAGTTTAGATATATAGAGAATGTATATATAGATATAGAGAAGTTCGAATTGTTGCGAGATTTAACAATTGATATTAAAAATAATTACTTTGCTTATTAAAACGGATAAACCGACTCCATCGCCAATGAACGAGAATGGTTTCTCTTTATACGTTATACTTGGATTACACATTTTATCCAATCATTGTGATTTAAAAACCAAACGTCTTAACCGATTTTAATGTAATTTCTATTAGATCACTATCATTCTGCAGTATATTCTTATAAATAAAAAAAAATAAAAAAACAAGTTGGTTATTAAATGTTGAAGATCTGAGGTAACAAACAAAAAATACAATCGAAGTTAGTACATCCTTTTTCTGAAGTCGGTTAAAATGATTTATCATTATTCAGATAATTCAGTCAATCGACGCTCGCTTCACTTATGTGATTTTTGTCAATTCCCCATCGTCACTTTCATTTATACAAGTAAATATACGGTAAATATGAGATTTAGCGCGTCCGCGTGGGCAAACCATCCAATGAAATTGAATATAATTAATAACTTAAAAATATGTCTGTGTGCGGGCTGCGTGCAAGGCGGGATTAGAGCGAGACGCGGGCGGCAGGGGAGATAGGCGAGGGACGGGGCTAATCGCCTTGACATGTTCCTTGTGGAATAATTCCTTCCTGTTTGATAAATGGAATATGGATATAACAGCCCCTAGTAGATATTTTTTTTTCTTTTTTTTATAGCAAATCACTAACTAAAAAACTAATACTAACACGTATATATATACGTGTTAGTATGATTTGCTATAAATGGCTTGAAATGTAATATTCTGTTTTAAAAAATCAATTAAATATCTACATAATAGATACAATATATGTCGCTGGACAACAAAGCTCCATCTTTGATCATTTCATCTTCAAAATATTCATGTAAATTTTTATGACCATGGATTTATTTTTCTTAAATATATAAAACGGTTTGAAACCAAAAAATCAAAAGGTTAATTTTCACTTAACTGACCGCCTACCAAATGCAAGTTAAAACACATGATAAACAGTACGGTGAGCCACAAGCCGCGAATTATACGCTTGACAGTAGCTCTACAACCCAACTTAGAATGGTCATTGTCACAGCACCGCATCTACTTATCATACAAAACGTATGAATGGCTCCATTATCCGTTTCTAGTCACGTCTAAGCGTCGCGCCGTGTCCCGACGCCTTCGCTCGCAAAACATCACGACGCGACAGACATGATGCTAATCGTAGGTCCCAAGTTACAAGAATTAGAATTATTATTCCTTTTAAATTCCCATTTAAACAAATTATAATTATTTTCCGTTCCGCGACTTTTTTGTTTAAAAAGTTCATAATGCAAATCTGTAGCAATCGCTACGACACTGCCTACGAAGTGGTTTGCAAATATAGAAAGCCTACGATTAACAATATTAGTGGTACGACATTCTGTTATTTAAATAAATTTAACAACATATTCTAATATCAAAAGATACCTACTATTACCAAAAGCTCCACCTTCATTTTTTAGTGATAAATGACATTTTAAAAGATCTGCTATCAGTAACTTTCCTAAAATAAAGTAACATTAGACTCAACTTTGGCTATATTGTGATAAATGAGAGTTATAAAGTTACAGGATAAGGAATGAAATATTGCACCTATCATTGAGGGAAGCTACGAAATATCCATTTATAGAGACATCTATTTAATTCGTAAGAATAATAGCATTGAAACAAGGTCGCTTTTCTCAAATATACCTTAAAGCAATAAAACTTTTCGTTTTATTAACGATTTCACTAAATTATACTACACTTTATATTTTAATTAACTATTAATTACAATTACTTCTAACAACCCAAAAAAATCTCTGTATAAAATCATTTATATTTAAATTTAAGTCTAATAGTTATTAATTACTCTCACAACAATAGTGTTTAAATTTTTCAGTTTAATTTCACAAATTTCACACAATTTTTTTTTTGGTGTAAAGTTCCGCGCGGAAAATATTTTTACGAGAGCTTCACCAAACAATAGTTAAACACAACAACAACTAACCCTACCTTTACAATATTTTTTCCAGAACAAAACTAGCGCTCAAACATTTGGCACTGAAATGCGATCGGAAGCTTTTCCCGCCTAAATGCGAAGGCTTCACGGGCGGTCGTCCTGTTCGAAGGACGGCACGCGACTGGGGCGGATCGATGCCGCCCTGTTCTGCCCGCAGGGATGCAGATGCAAGCGAGGATGGAGGGTTAATGGATGTGATATTAGCGGTTATTTCCTTCATTCAAATGTGTACTAAAAGTTGAAAATATACTTACGTTCTTACTTAATCTGTTGATACTGTTACTTAATCTTGCATACACGTGGAGAAAATTAATGATAAGATATATCAAAGTATTTTGTATGTTATTACATTATATTTTTGAGGTGTATATTAGAGATGATTTCCTCTTACCATAGATAAGATAGTGGAGGTCATTTCAAACATTTATTGTCAAAGTCAAAAAATACTTATTTCATAGAATTCATAGAGAAATGGCTTGGAAACATCAAGAAATAATATTCAGAACATAAGGTCACGCGTACTTATTGCTTAAGTTGACGCCTGTTCAACCTATCCGACTCTATTGGGAGGACAGGAAAGAAACCTCTAAAGGAAGAATCCTTTTTTGTTGCTGCAGTGTTGTACAATTTCTTACCTCCACCTATTTCTCTGTTGATTTTTTATTTCATTTTCCCTTGCGATACAAAAGAGATACTTATGGTAAAGTAGTATAAGGTTATAATATATAATAAAAAGTTACCCACTCTAAGGTCATAAAACAGAATATTTAATTGAAATCAATTTCAAACACGTCTTTCACTAAATGTCGCCTTTGTTATTTGTACATCTGTGTACGTTCGTAGAGAATCAAATTGAATAACTGAGAGGAAGATTCACGTGTTTCCGTGGAAAGTACGAAGGGCCATCCATCGAGGTGTCCCTTTGAACGTCAGATTGAGTTACTCAGTGCAGACAAATTGGCAGTGAAGCCCTTTGCATGAATTGGTTTGTCCTTTGCAAATTATAGAAAGGGCAACTGGGTCTGGAAAAACCTCGAATTTGTCAAATTCACGTCTATTATTCTCACATTCCAGAGAAACCTAATAGTTTTTGTGACTTTACTTGAGTAGGTATTCCACCGTTATTTAGGCCTGCCAATTTCACGCTTTGGTGAATCCAAATTTAACCATATAGTCAAAAAATGCACTTATCAGCGGGCATTTTGTATTTTCACGGCTCGTAAATTGGAATGGCAACGCATATTTCTAATTCAGAATAACATGGCGAAGACTAGATACTAAATAAAGCAAGATAGAGAGATTTCTCGTTTAATATAGTACACCACTATTTCAAACATTTCAGAGTGCTAGTGATATAGACTCCCCATAAAATGTTAGTCGAAATATACAGTAAATAATTTGTTTATTTATTATACACTAGATATTTTACCCTCTTATGACCCAGGCGAGTTATAATATTGTTTGAACGAAAACCATTTCAAAACGCTCTAACATTTACATAATACACGCATGGAAATTTATTTCTCCAAGCCGGCTCAAGTGTGTTCGCTTTATAAAGCTTTTGAGGATTGTTAAAGCTCAACTTGAGTAGCATTCGATATCTTCAATGCGCTTACAAATTTGAAATGCATGTACTGTGTGGTTCTGACAAGATGGATGGTAAAAGTACCTACAATAAATTTGTATTTGGAAAGTTAATCAAAAAATAAAGGAACAAATATGTGTCGTTTTTTGATATTTCACAAAGCGTAATCTATATAGCTCCACAGTTAGCTAAGCAGAGCTTGTATCAAGGTAACCAGACTATTGATATAAACTTATATACATTTTTATTACGAGTAATACTTACATATTTTACATATTAACATCCAGACATAGAATAAACATCTATGTTCGTCAGACAAATGTTTGTCCTGTTTGGGAATCAAACTCACGGCCTACATCGCACAAGCCAAAATTACTACCAACTGGGCCAGTCGAATTAAAGTGATAGATAATACTTTTAAAATCACCTGATTTTCTGGCTGCATCTTGTTTTATGCTCGTTTTAGTAACGAGAGTAAGTTATTTATTAACTGCATGATTCTGTGACCAACATACCTACTCGTTATAAAAACATAGGCAATACAATTGGCGAAGTAAAGCGCCAATCCTCAAAAGACGATCAGAAAATTGCAGACATTACAGCTTTTGTATCGTCAGCTCCTAGAGTTTGGCTGAAATCCAAAACCGTTTTACATTACTTTCGGAGCTAAGAAGCGGGTCAACCCAAGTAGCATACTAATATGAAGGCTCTTTTAGCCGCGTTCAATTGAATATACATTCTAATTCTTTTTATTATATATATTTATCAATTGTATTCTAATTCTGTTATTGCTGGTTAGATTAGAATGCTCTCAAGTAGGTTCTAAGTTTGATATAACGTATTTACTTATTATTTATAATTGATTTTTAATGAATGAAGCATATCATTATCATGCACGTGTATAAAGAAACAGAAGCGTGCCTACTGATGATTTTGCAGTTGAAGATGTTTCTACAGCCGAGGGCATTTCTGGAGCATAAAAGATATTAAAATAAGTGTATTTATGGGCCAAAACAAAACGATTAGATTTTCACATTGCTTGACTTACCGTATGGATATACCGTATAGATAGATTTACTCCAGTATGTATTATATAAAATATAAGTGTATTTCGTTCAGTTCATCCTTTGCGCGAATAATAATAAGCATAAACCGTTAACATTTTGTAACATGATTAATGAGGAATCTCCTCACATCTTAGATAAACTAAGTATAGTTTTTAAGATGTGTTATTTTAAAATCTGAATTGTACTTTTATTATGTAATAAATAAAAAATAAAATAAAAAAATATTACTGATAACAATTTATTGTGCGTTTGTGGTAACCATCAAATCTAACGCAATCTCTAGCTCGTTACCGACATCCGACGTGACTAGTTGGAGTTGGCAGTCGGCTCCGTTTGACTGATTGGGCCATTTTTAGTCGCAGGAAGGTCCCAGAATAGCACGCACTAATTATCGCCCCTGTCATACGTCAGTGGGGTTGCACTACTGTATAGATAACTTACACGGTGATTTACAGCTGGGGAAAATAATTGGACAATAGTACTACAGAGCAGTGATAAAAAATCTTATTCGTGACTAAAATGCGCTGTCGAATAGCGTGGTTACATGCTCAGTAGCAATTGTCAATTACAGACTTTTAAAAGATGTAAAGAAATTAGTTTTTTTTTATTATGTAATACAGTTACTGAACAAGCCGATGGCCCACCTGGTGTTAAGTGGTAACCTCTGCCCATAGCAACCGATGCTACTTTATTGATTGCATTTTATATCAGGTGGGCAGTCAGCTCGTTCAACATAAAAACTTCTACGGGCCACTCGACGGAAACCTAAGTCTAAGCTAAGTCCTCCTTGTACTCTAGTGATCCTGCCTGCAAGGCGACAGGTCCCGGGATTTAGTCCCAGCTGGGATAAACGTTTATGTGATGAGCGTAAAGTTTGCTTTGATTTAGATGTCTGAGTTGTCTATTTGGGTGTTTCCATGCCTGAGACATAGTATTGCAGAGAACGAGTTTATGTATGTATGTTTATATTTATTTCGTATTTTTTTATTCCATACTTAAAATATTTCCATTTTCCGATATTCACCTATATTTTTTATACCTTTTTCACTAAGTGTATATTGACGTTTTCTGTAACTCTCCGATCCACAACTTCTCAGTAGCTTTTCCAAGAATCTCCTGGTAAATTTTCCGCTAAGTGCTTTGGTTTGTAAGAGTTCTTTTTACGTTTTTTAGCATTAAATAACTTAACGGCCTCCATAAAGGACATGTTACGTCCATATCCTGTTGTATATTTCCGTGGATTAGGCGCCGTAAATTATTTTGCTTTCTTTAATTTATGGGCTGCGTCGGCGACAGACCGTTGTTACACGCACTTTATGGTGTCACATTATAATTTAATTTTGTTTTTATACTACGGTTATTTTAGGTTTTGTCTTTTTAATTAGAAGCTGATATATTGCGCAGACGGCTTTACTAGCGTATGCCAGCGGCTTCACCCAAGTGGTAAAGAGATAAAAAATAATTTGTTATTCCAAATCATTATTATAAAGTTTTAGCAAAATCACTTTAGTTTTTGACAAATGTATATAGACAAACAAAAATCCATACATTCCTATTTGTAATATATCAGTTTATTAACTCCAGTCCATAAATGTATATCTCTATTGGTTTCCCTTTTGATATGTCAAGACAGAATTGTCTCCCAGAGAATAGCTAGTTTGAAAATAGGTCATGCCATTGGTCTTTTTTGGTATCATCACAGGGCAAAATAAATTTCTAAACTATTCGCCAATAATAATGACAACAAAGAGTTAAGATGAACTTTGTCACTTTGTCACAACCAATTTTCCACAAGAGGTAGAAGAAAGGCATACATAACGTAATACATAAAATACATTTACACACTTGATTCGCATTGCTATTTGCAATACTTGTCACATCTACGTTCTCGTGATAGTCAGACCCACAATTTTTTAAATGGCTCATTGTGGCTCTTCCAGAAAAAGGTGTTTTTTTTAGGTATGTAAGTTTAATTAGATTTTACACTACAACGTTAAATTCTTTACTTGTAGAGACTGGATTTAAATATTTCACACTTATTTAAACCAACTCTGAATGACTTAAAAGTACTTTTTTGCAAATCCTCATCAGTATCCAAACAACTACTTTGATAAGTTTGAAATGGAAAACAATTTCGAAATGTTCTGGCGTCGGATGAATAGCTGAACAACCGCTGAGCTCTTTCATTAATTAACCGGAACGCAGTCTATTGATTGGAACATCAGCCGCTTAATTATTCTCCATTCCACTCGCGATGTACTGAAAATAATTTATAATTCACTAGCGGAATGCGTGAAGAAGCAAGTCTTTTTCAATATAGACAAACAAATACACACAACAAACAAATATGCTATATACAAATATAGCATACTTATCTATACTGAGAACTGACAACTGATATAATACTTACATACTTTTTGTTAATACATACATATAATTCATATTGACACCCAAACAGAGATCAAACATCTGTTGTTGTCGTGGGTGGGAGTCGAATCTACGATCCAATTCGTAGAAGGCAGAGTTACTACTAATTGTGCTGTGAGGCCAATCAAAGTGCACAAGTCGGCTGACTGATTTGGCACTAAGATTGGTCAGACACTTAACGGATGTGATTATGATCAGACCGTGCACAGAATGACACCCGTCAACCCGGGGACACGAGCATGAGATTTACATCATACTCAAGTTCCCAGTATTAATACGCAGTCAAAGATTTTATATGGAGATATTCATAAATCTTGTGATATTTTATGACGTAAAATTTACCACTTAGTTCCAAAATAGAGAACAGATCTGTGAAATCTAAATTCGTAAGACGTGTCGTGTCCAAGAGATGTTTAAAAAGGATTTTTAAATACATATTTTGAAGCTAATATGGTATTTTTCTATCCTAGAGCTATGATGTTATAGCTATTTTTAATAAATACACTGTGAAATCAAGCCGAAGAATAAATGTTTTTTCGGTAATACATATGAAGCTATTCAGAACGTTAAGTAGTTATTTTGGTTCTACATCGTATTTTACACAATGAAATCCGAAAAATGGATTTACACACCATTACAATTATTGGATTCCGTGTGTCGCATTTGGTACGGATAAGGACACACAACACACGAATACACAACACCAAAAAACAAAACAATAAATCATTAAATAAAAAATAACAAACGTTATACATATAAATAAACGTTTGTCCTAGTCTTGGAACGTACCTAGGACCCCTCGTTTTAAAGGTACTGCGTACTAGTCACATAGTACCCACCTACAAGTATCATTAACGATTTTTGTATTTTGACTTTTTTGTAGTTGTAATACCATTCAGAATACCATTTTCAGAGTGAATTTAGAGGAATAGAATGGTAAAATGAATTGATCCAATTGAGTCAAGTGACTCAAAGTTAAACAATCTTGAGAAAATAAATGTTTACAATTATTCGCGTGAAAGCTTTTCAATTTTGGAAAAGACTTGAAGATTCCAACTACAGAATTCCTATTTCAATCGCTTTTAAGAATGACACTATTCTTACATTGCAACTTTATTTCGTTGGCATAGAGTTGAAAACCGATAAGCCTCGATTACCTATACATAAATCTGTATCACCGAAGATTCATGGTTTTCTGAAGGAGCCAACCTACGAGTGAAGTGGGGTGGTATTTAATAATGCATTTGGTTTGCTTAGTGTTGAGAAGGGTGGGCTTAGACAGACCCATATCTCTGTTATTAAACTTTTGAAAAAAAAATTGTTTTAATGAAAAATTCAGTAACTTACTTTCAGCCATTGAATCATTTTTTACAAGCAAATAATAATTTTAACATCTGACTACTTACTAAATAGAGTCAAATTGCTGAAAAATTGTGTTTAGTTTATCCTGCACCATATAACGTTTCACTCAGACTAACATCCAACTCCCAAGCTGTTCTTCCAAAGTTCGTGCAGATTCGCCAACCAACCATAGAGTAAAAGTAGATTTACTCTATGGTATTATCTATTTCAAACAAAATCATCGACTAGCCGTGGTTGTTAATCACACGAAACGCCAGATTATCTCAATAACTTCAACACAGAATAACTCATAGGTATAGCAGCGCAAGCTGTGATCCGGCAACTGCATTCACAATATTTACGAGCTCCACAACTGATATATGAACTCATACTTCCGTTGAATACGGATAGCTACAGCATAGACAAAGTACCGACTCACCCTCGGTTTTGTATTACCAATATTTCTTTCAAGACAAAGTGATACATATAACTTTTGACGTAGCTGTATTAGTGAGTTTCAGGATGATATAATAAATATAAATAAATAAATATTGTGCACATTTTACACAAGGCCATCTAGCCCCAAAGTAAGCTAAGCATAGTTTGTATCATGAGAACCAGGAAGCTCTGCTTAGCTTACTTTGGGGCAATTCAATTCATACATGTACAAAAATTACGCTTTAGTTTATTATACTCTGGCAATCGGACGTGTGATGAATCTACCAACATAACCCTCAAGATTGTTCTGTATCGGACTTACTTTGTGCAGCGTGGTGCGGGACGCTGTAATAAGATTATAGCTAGTCCCGCGCGTGTGTCGGGTACAAACGCTTGCGGCCCTCTACCTACTAGTGACTTAACATAATAATTACTATTGGGTTGCAGAAGGCTTCCAATGCACACAGGTCTAATAGGAAACAAGTAGTTATGGTGCAAATTATAAATTTATTTATGATATTAAATTTAGTGGCGACATCCAATCTCAGTCGGCGCAAGAGAGTGTGGTGGTCTAATGGCACTGACCCCGATTTTCAATCTGGAGGTCGCTGGTTCTAACCCCGACGTGCACCTATGATTGAAAGATGTGTAATGCCAAGTTCTCTAAAACGGTGAAGGAAAACGTAAGGAAACCGACATGTCCTAGAACTAAAAATTCGAAGAAATGTGTCAAATGCACGAAAGGAGTCTCTTTGAGGTGCTCTTAAAATCCTTTCACCACACTGGTTCGAGAGAACCAGTGACTCGAATAGAATAGAATAGAATAGTCGGCGCCACGGCAGCGATCAAAGAAAATACACTCTAAATTTAGCAAAATTCTTATAATTTATAGTTTCTAGCTGATGTTAAAAATATCACATTTTATATATCTACAGATAATTTTTTATACCCTTTCAATCTATTGATCAAAATCAACTCATTTTTCAAAATGCTTCTAAAGCCTTTTAGGCTAATGTAAACCCAAAGGAACGGTACCCGTACAAGTACATACTACACCCGAAAAACCTAACCCTTCTCAGTTGCTGGGAAATTGGTTTAAAAACCATATTAAATTTGGTAAGTGAGATTTGATAATTTATGTTTGAATTGATTTCATTACCTACTATCTTGTTACACATTGTTTTCTGTGTAGTGCCGACAGGTTTTTTTTATTACATATAGCCCAACTGATATTAAGCGACAACCTCTGCTAATAATATAAGGAGTTTGAGTGTAGAAACGGTATTAAATTATATTGTATTAGAATAGAAATTTCAACATTCAGATGGTAGAATTTTTTCTTGCTAGGAATAAATTTAATATTACTACCGTTATGTTTATATCAACAGGTATCAGATTTTCCGCCATTTTATATGAATATCTATTTCTGAAGTGTACCATATCCACATTAATACGAGTATCTAGCTGTGGCTCAACCATAACTCCTCGTTCCACGTAACAATGTTATAACATAACGCATGAAAGGGCCTACTTCACATGTGGCGTATGAAATTCGTCTACATAATGACGTCACATTTCATCCCCTGACGCCCGGCCGAGGCAAAATTAAGTGATGAACATTTTCAGGGGTAGAGCGCTCACTCGTTAAAGGCCTTACCACATACTTCAGTAACGAAGCGGGCACGGACTGCAGCCGGGCTATGCTTGTTTATAATTTGTTTTAAGCTATTGACGGACGGTACCTGCAGATATCTGACTGTTAAACTGTACATTCTGCCCTTATGGGCAATAATATCAAGAGAACTTCGATCCTCCCGTACTATTTTGCACGGCATTGATACCGTTGCGAGACTTGAAAATGGAACGTATAATGATTCATGTGTAAAAAACTACACCACGAAACTCTTTTAGTTTATATCACGTAAGATAGCCTCATCAATGAAAGGCACGGGTAAGTTTGGGATTATTTAATGCGCTGTGAGTCTTACGAGGTCGATGGACCTTCCGCTCTCGACCGTAACCCAGTAGCTTAACCTTTAAGTTGATTGTTAATAAACTGAACACAGTTAATTCTGAATCGTTTAGCAGTTCATGCTATTGTGATATTTTTCAAAGTTTTTACATCTCGAAAAATCTACAAATGTGATTTTTAGACCTTTCCCTGTCATTCCAGTTTAATGGGAGTGTGTGTGGTGATTACACGCAGATGAGATTTCCCGTCTTCGTATCTCATGTGACAAACTCAGTGCAATGTGTTTGGTTTTTCAGATAGTTTTGTAGAGGTAGACACATGTCATATTTTTTTAAGGGCAATATTAGAGTCCGATATTAGGTGAGTCAACTGCTCCTTCCATTACTACATTCATTACCTTAAAAAACCCATAAATAAATCTAACAAGCCATTAATTTGCAAAAAAACTTTCTTGCGCTCTCGGACAGGCCACAGTTAGGACTCAGTTAATCGTCCTCACAGCTAGCTCCTAGTATCTCCTTTGAGCTACTGAATGGTGGGTTGTTGGACAACGAATGTTTTATGAATGGAATACTCTTCCAGTTAAATATTACCCATTCACACCATTGGCTATTTACATAAGTGCAGTTGCAAGGAACTTATTTTGAACTTGCTATCTCGAAGGTGACATTCAGAAAGTAAAGCCTCAAATGTCTACCGGATATATAAGACCGTTTTCTAGATGGAGTACTACTAAAGAATTTTCTTACAAAGAAAATTATTGTCATAAAAATTTGGAAAAGCCGTACCGCATAATATTTGCCTCAGAATAGCGAAAGCCAATTAAGGAAATTACAATAAATTAATAAAAACTGTTTATAAAAAAAAAACTATCAATTGTCTGGTTCCCATAGTACAAGCTATGCTTAGTTTGGGACTAGATGGCGCTGTGTGAATGGTTTACCAATATTATAATTAATATTATTTATTAAAAGTGGCATATGAGTAATTTCATCTCACTTATCAAGAATAATAGTCTTCATATTATCATTCACGCCACGGTGACAATCAGGCCGATTCTCACAGAAAATGGAGATCCACAGATTGCATGTTCCATTACAAATGAGGTGTTGAATAAAATTTGTATCATTTTATATGTTTATTGTGTGCACGTTGGTTGAATTTAATTAAGCGACTTGGAATTTGTTTAAAAGTAAAATAAATGCTTCGAATTATTCTTTATGGAGCCACTAACCGTGAACATTTGTGAGCCAGTTTCTTTTCCTAGCATACTCACTGCATATTTACTATAGTCAAGTAAAAACTACAAACTGGACTCATATGGTCTACGAGCCCGTAGCCCGTACGTGTTGAAAGTAGTAGTAAGTTCGCACACAGCCAGCGACTCGGGCGGTCGTTTTTACTTACTTTACTTCATTCCCACGCCGCTCTAAACTAACTTCAACTTAACTCAACTTAGTACTACTTACTACACGTACGGGCTACGGTCTCGTACATGATCCTAGCGTACCTACTAAATATACAATACAGGCCTCACAGCTCGGTTGATAGTGAATTTGCCTTCTGCGCAGGTCGTGGGTTCGATTCCCACCCAGAATAAACATTTTTGTGACGAATATAGGTATGTCTGTGTCTGGGCGTTAATATGTATTATATGTATGTATTTACAAATAAAAAGTATATATGTATTCCATCAGTTGTCTGGTTCCCATAGTACAGGCTATGCTTAGTTTGGGGCTAGATGGCGCTGTGTGAATTGTCCACCAACATTATTATTATTATAAATCTGATAAATGTAATCAATATTATCCACTGGATTCCGAACTTAAGCAAATAAAAGAAATATTTATCAATGGCATCCGACTCACACCATCGACCGCAGACAAAGCCGGTGTTCAGACGAGTCACAATAAAACTGTTAACACGACCACAATTTGTTTATACACGAAATGCCCGTGCCCATTACAAAAGTGGGCCCCCGGCTGACGTTCCCGCCTCGTTCATTATTTTCGCTAAATGGGCCCCATTTTAAAATTATCTGCACGATTGCTCCGGAATAATGCCACTGTGTACGTAAAGCAAGCCATAGCTACTGCTGCATGTATAAAAAAAGATTGGTAGTGAGCTGTAAGGTCAATGGTAAATAACTATGAAACTTTTAAGAGCAGTAGAATTCTCGCCAAGTTTATCCGGGGAAGTTCTGCCACCATGACGATTTCTGCCGCCAACCAGTAACGCATTCGCGTTATTGTGTTCCGGTTGGAATGGTGTGGGTGCCGGTGAAATTACACGCACATGAGACATTCCACCTACACGTCTCAGAGTTACGGGGGCATACGATTCGACTTGGATCTTGTCGTATTTAGTAGGGGAGGACCCAAGTCGCATCGGTTGTTATGGATGGTTATGCCGTCTACTTGTCTTATTAGTAACAGGTTTTTAAATTGTCAAACTACCCGATGAAACAGATACATTAAACATAGCTCAACACTCTTAGTATATTATAATCTATTTAAATAAAAGTATTTATTGTTTTAGTAGATTCAACCTTCAGGCAAATAATAAACTTACATAAATAAAAATTTTTGGTACATTAAAATTATAATAAAAAAATTAAAATATTGAGATATGAAAACTTAGATGAGGCAAACAACAACCGGACAAGAAATGTCTGCCTAACTACTACACTTTGATTCATACGAATGTATTATTTTAAAGTTTAGTAAAGCGCTATCTATCGGGGAATAGCCGAACTACGTTGAGCTTCTCGCGCTCGACTCGGCAAGCAACTTAATGCATGGATGCGTATTCGAGACAACTTTCAAAAGTTGTATCCAACTCCCGATAGCTAGCGCTAGACGTCAGTATTCACTGGAGTTGGCACAAGAATTCACCAATTCGATGTTTATACGTGTCGGTTCCTAATGTTTCCTTAACAGTATCTTGGTTATAAAATAATCATGGCTACTCCAGTGCCCGGGAACTTTCAGGTTTTTTTTTTATCCATAGATATAAAAGGGTCGATACAGCAAAAGTTTAGTAACTCGAATTATGTTTATAATATTTTATTTTACGTGTGTACTAATGGTAACTAAGAAATGTAATTTAAATGTACGTACCTACCAAGTACAGCTGCTGACATAATGAAAAAAACCTGAAGTGATTGCCTTCGTAAACAATTCAACCGTTGTCATTTTCTGTATCTGGTACTAGCAGTGAATGATAACAGTAATAGTACCTATCAGTAACAGTTGATAGTGAAAGCAGCTGGAAAAACCTGGAGTGGTGAAGAACAGCTTGCAAAATAAAAAGGTAGCCTAACCCAACAATGGGTGATTCCAGTCTATATCCTCTTATACAAATAGGTACTCCGAATACTACATAACACAATGCATTTTGTCTGGAACATCTTTTCAATTTAAAATTAATAAAAAAAACAAACATTCAGCGGCATTTGAATTTGAAAGTCAGAGTCCGTACACCTATACCACGCTTTCGTAGAATGCAAACAGTGAAGAAAAGATTAAACATTAATTTATTAATAACATAATAAAATATTTTTCAACAAAGAATACTTATCTTGAATTACAAACATTGTTATTATTATGTCTTATACATGGTAAAATAAAACAAAAGTGACTAACCTGTATTTGTTCTGCTGCCTTTTTCGCCAGTCCCGGGTCAAGGATGCTGATGTCAAGTTCAGGAACGCACTTTTTCGCCGTCTCACTGAACGCGGCGGCGTTCACGTAATAGGCACCGCGTTCACTCGTCTCGACCGGAGAGTTGGGAGACAAAATCCCACTGTCCGTATCACTTACGTTAGCAGACTTTCGAGCCGTACCGGAATTCTCGCCGACCGGGGATTTCAGAGGTATACGAGACTTTTCCCCGATCGGAGACTTTACCGGTAATCGCGATTGTCTCCCCGCTTCCGAGCTAAATCCCGTATCGGGATCGAATATAACGTAATTATCCTTGTCACATCTCACTTTATTGTTCACTGTTACGGTGTATTTCTTATTCGGGCTGAGATTAAGGAATGGGTCTTCGCTATCGACCGGGCTTTCGGGTATTATGGATTGTATTTTTGGAGTTATTTTGGGCACAGATTTGCCGTCGATAGTCCGTCGGATCACCGTGTCGTTGGTGAACTTTAGACGCACGTACTCGTTGGATATCGTCCGTCGCACAGGTGACGATAAAGGCGAAGGCTTCGTGTTCTGTTGGATACTCTTGCTTTGAAATAAATTCATCTTAGGCTTGTCCATGGTTTTGGTTGGGGCAAACGGTAGTCGCAACTTCGAAGATACTTTTTTCTTGGGACTTAAATCTATATTAGTTCCTTGGAAAGAACTTCTATAAAAGGGTAATACACTGGCCTTTTCTTCGACTTTCTTCGTGTCTTTGCCTAACTTAGAACTACTTTTAACGATATCAAAAGGTTTGTTCAGTTTCTTAATTGGTGCTGGTGCTTTAAGTTTTCTGTCTTTAATTTTCCTATCGTGAGATATCTCATTAATAGCGAGAAGATTTTCGTTTTCATTGCTACGTGCATTCTCTTCCGATATAATAAAAGTTTTACTACGATCACAGAGCGTTTCATTTTGAGGTATCTCTAAAAAATCTTCGTTGAGTGGATTGTTTAAAAAGCTCTCTATAATGAAATCGGCTTCGCTAGACTCTGAATTGCTTTGGGAGGATCGGTTTTCGTTTATTATAAAAGATATTCTTTGTTCTATATCTATGAGCGTTTCGCTGTCATCTATGCTTCTGGAAGTACCACTCCCAGAGTCTGAGGGAGTTTCGACTTCGAAGATAGTTTTTTGTGATGGTTTCGAGTCTTCAGGGCACGAACTTCTCCTCTTCACGGTGCCGGTTGCTGCTGAAGGTGAATCCCAATCCAAGTTTTGGATACCGCACTGAGCCCCACACTTTTTAGTTCGTCTTGGGCTGGTCATTATAAAATTTCATTTTGTTACACTACTAAAGTAATGGCTTTCTGACGCCTGAAATTGCAATTTATTGGAACATTGTCTGATGGCTGAACTGTGTGTCAACATTTTAAATGGACATTCCATATAAAGGTTGAGCATCCACTAATACTTCTAATATAGGTATCTTATTATAATGCTAGTTTATAATTCTGTCTTCTTTAAAATTTTTACAAGGAACTGCAAAATAATGAAAATAAATAAATAAATAATAAAACTTTTAATTATGTTTTAACAAAATAAATACCAAAATCAGTATTAACGTTTACCGCCACCGTCGCATTGTTGCAACTTTTAGGTGCCAATGTACGGCAAATCGATATTTAATTAATTGTCTTCCTGCTTGATAGCAAATTTAAAATAGTCTATACCTTTCACAAATTATAAAATATCAACATACAAAAGTGGATAACCTGACTGACTGACTGACAGACTACGAGCAGCCTAAACCGCTAGCACTAGATATTTGAAATTTTGAGTGTGCACTAAGGAAGGCATTTTGGAAATTCAACCAGTATGAGGACCCAAGTCAAGATTCAGTGTGATACTAATAAGCGGCTGTATTTCACGTGCAGTAAGGAGAAGATACATTATCTTTACGAGACGATTTCTTAATTCAAAATAACAATTCAGTATTTTAGAAAATTTGTTACGTAACACTAATTTTCTAATCTTCCTAATCTTCGTATTCCTCAGCAATTAAATTTTACGTTTTTAACATATTTTTAACTGATCGAGATCTATTTGCTATCGCCAACAAAATGTTCGCATGTTTGAATGAGCGGACAGTGGACAGCGTGCGTTATACGAATCATACACGAATGGTCGATTGTTATCGAGTTACGGGCTTGAAGCTCGCGCACATGGGACGGTTAGATATGTATCTGCTGGTTATTTCGTCTAATGGACCCATTTGTATTTGTTTGGTGACACGAAAGGGGGGTAATAACAATAGCTCATGGCACATCGTAAAAATACAGTGTAAAGGATTAAGCGCATATTGCTGATGTAAATAGTTTAGCCGCATGTATCTGGTACTACTGGATGAAAGATTACAGTAAATTTATGGAAACAGTAACTATGTTCCCTTGTTTAAATTACCTGGAGAAATCAATTTTTCGAAGAATTCCATTATTTTGTTGCTAACAGTGATTAGCTACTTCTCTCTCAAACCGGTGGTGAAAGAATTTAAGTGCGCCTCAAAGGTTTTCTCGCGAAGTTTTACTTCACTGTTTGTCCAGCTCAATTATTAGACAATCTGTACAGGGAAACGTATCAGCCAAGTTTAAGTCATTTAGGAAAAAAAGAAGTTTTACACGACCAGACCGTGTAAACTTGATAACAAATAAACGTAGTGTATGTAGATAGGTACAAAATGAAAACACCTCTTATTAATAAAATTTGGCTTACAGATATTTTCCAAATAAAAGGCCGGTTCCGACAAGAGTATAATTCTATGCTACAATATCTACTACCGATTTATTATCTATATAAAACTTTTTGAGACCTTTTTCAGGTCCTTTCTTAGACCTAGTGTAAAGATTAGACTGTAACCTACGGCCGGTAGAGGTTCCGGCGAAATGCAGTTTTATGCGACCAGCCCCAATGTGGCTTGAGAAAAACGCATACACGTCTGATACATTATTCATACAGCTTGGAATTCACTTTTTATCACATGTGAAAAAATCCATCAGACAACGTGGCATTCGTAATTTACATTCAGTAAGTTTTTATTATGAAACCCGTGTTCCGATACGTTCGTAACATACCAGCTTTTATAAACATCCCATTACACTTTAAAAGATATTTATTATTTTGCGTTTACCTAAGACAGACTTTTTCGATTTGAATTAAATTAATTTTAAACAAAATTCCGAATTACACAAAGCAAAGATTTCTTCTTACTAAGAGTTAGAACTTCATCCGTTTTTCATCCGATAGCAATGTGACAAATTACCCCCGAGTGCCCCACTATAAGTTAACTACTTTATAAGTTGGACTTTGCAATAAATCCTCAGACTAGACGGATTGCATCGACTCGTTCGAGTAACTTCAGTTAAGTTCAAAACTTGGTTTAAACTAACACCACACCAAAGAGTTGAAAAATAAATCAATATGGAGACCATTTTCTTTACAGCACTTTGAGCACTCTGAGAAAGATCTTTCAAAAAATCTATGAGTTTTCATTGAACGTAATATAATTTTACAAATGGAGATAAAATATCAAGACCCCTTATATTTTTTGAACTCAAATACCTTACAAAAGTTTCACATGTACATGCAAATTTTCTCCTTTAATTGACTCGTTACTTTAAGTTAGAACCCAATATAAAGCTGCGGAATGAGTTAACTTTTCATCTAAAACAACAATTTTTTCATACATAGATATTTCTTTTCTTATAAAAAATCCAAACATAAAAACGTGTGCGGCAGAAACTACAATCAGCGTGTTACTAACAACGCCCAGATTGGATTGAATATTAGCAAAACGCGAAATTATTAACCCACTTGCGGAATCGAACCCAAAACCTCGGAGTCAGTCGTTGTAACACTAAGCCACTACAAAGAATACTTAGTATTTTGACTCTACCGTGGACTTTTAATTATTTCGTCAACTCTCAAAATAATGTAGCTACAATGCAAATCAGAACAAAATGTTTCGTAATAAAGTTCTACTAGCTGTAAGTTGTAAAAGTAAAAGGAAGAGATAACTTCACTAGAAACTTACAAAGCACGTGCGGAACTAAGTACGAAGTCAAGTACAGTCGAGCATAAAATAAGTGATAGTTGCTTCTACTAAGTAGGTTTACTTATTGCACTTGCGTGCCATATCATAAATCGCAATTTAAATCTGTTGAAATACAATATTAACTTAAAACCAAGTCTGCATGTTGAATCGAACAAGGTCACGTATGAAAGTGCTACCCAAATCTGATACGATCTGATGAGATCTGATACGGCAATACTAACTTTAAATATAACGTTTAGCATTTATATACTACTAGCAACTTGCCTCAGGGGTGAATTTATGATGAAAATGAGGAATATGCTTAGCAACAAAGTATTAAGAAACAGTTTTTTTTTTTTAGAAAACATCGTCATTGTTCGGCCATCTCTTCAAAATTTGTACAAATTATATGTATATATCATAATAAAAAAATAAATCCCCTCGTTTATCGCTCTTTCTAAAGAGAAAACCAAATCAGAATCAGTTGCGGTTTCGAAAAAGTAAGCAGACGGAGGCAGATATCGACTTTATTTTATACTATTTAGAGATATAGATGTCTAAACTACTTTTGTTAAGGGTTTATAAATCTTTAACCGAATGAAAGTTTGAAAAAAAGCTTTAGTTATAAAAGATTAAATTACTTGTTCACTACATTCCATTACACCAACGGACTTGATTTGAGTAATGATTAAAGTAATAGAAAAAAAATATAGAAGCTGTAATATTTTTATGATATGTATGAATTTAATCTACACAGGAACAGGTATTAACAAAGAAGACGACAAGAAAAGTTAAATGAAACTCAGAAGGCAGAGGTGACTCAAGTTCACGGTAACATAAACAACAATTGCAAACTTTCTAGAGGGCACGTGCCGCACTATGTACAGACAGGCGCAAAAGCCGTGGAAAAGAGATACAAAAATCAACAAAAAATTGCAATGGACTTTTAAACTTGTGGGCCACATAATCACACTTTTCACCACTTTTTGATGGGCGCCATTTTTCCCAATACTAAGTAAACAAACACTTACTCCTAATAACTTGTTCCTAAGTAACGCAACGGCCAGAACCATTATTAATTGCCAGGAAAGTTGTTATGTACCAAATATAATCGTAATTTAACAATCACATAGTTTTTTTTATTCAATAATTTTGGTTGACATTCTATTCATTTTGTTCGTGACTATACATCTTATGTAGCAAGTTTGTTCGAAGTACGATGCTACAAATTAATAAGATTTGTGCAATGTGGGGGCGCTACTAAAGGACTACTGTAGGACATGTTAGTAAACCGTCAAAGTGGTACAAATTTCTGGATAAGCTGTGTCTATATTTATGAAGAGAGTTGTAATCTATAAACAATATTGAACAGGTAGTACTGTCACCGTCAATTTGCTTAACGAGTTTACTCGTTAAGTCATTAGTCGATTAAGTCAGTATTTATACTGACTTAACAAATTAATACAACGTCAACGACTAATCATAATATTTATTTAAGAGGTGTATTATGCAGGGCACAACACTCAAAATTTTGTAAACTATTTAGTAAAAAAAGTTAATTAAGTAAAAAAGTAGTAAGATGACATGCAAGCATAGAAAAACATCATTGTCGACATACTTAGATTACAATATGAAATAATAAAATGAGTTCTCACATTGAAACATGTATATTTTGATCAATTCATTCTAACCCAATCTAGCTTTTTTGACAAAATCATGATAATGCTGTTTTTATCGTAACAAGCCAATTACAAATAGTTTTAAAACTGTTTGTGCTTTGTAATATAACAAGAAATTTATACGAAAAAAGTCGTGGGTGAGTAAGCTAGTAAGTAGTATACTTGATTTAAACCTATATAATATATTATTTGCCAAACTACATTAAATAAATTATAAGGAAACCTCATCAAATATGTCCAGTTCAGTAACAAATAAGATGATGAAACATAAAACACAACAAATCAATGTTCTGATATAATTGTGTTAGCGACTGTACACTTTAATATAGAGACTTGGTCGCAACGCACGCCGTTACAAATTAGAAAGTTTTGCGCAATGTGAGGGGATGTTCTAATAAATTGCACGGGCTGTTAGTGGACCGACAAAGTTACTGTAGTTTACCAGATTACTGAGGAAATCGATATATGATATACGTGACTTCTAAACGTCGCCGTTTCTAACTTAAGCCGTCATATTAATGTTAAGCCCATTTCTGAACAGATTGAATATTAAAAGTACACATTCCATTCTCTTTGGAAGCGTTATTTGGGACTAATCTATAATAATAATAATAAAAAGACGTGTGGCACTCGGAGACTGCCGCGGTAAAGCTATTGCGCGTGATATTTCAAAAAGTCATTAAAAGTTCTGGTATTTATCGATAGATGGAACTAAAAAGTATCACCGCTGTGCCGGTCGGAGTGGGGGTGTTAGGTTTTTTTCGTTACGGAATTTCTGGATTCGGTCTCCACGCTCAAGGCCCGCGATAGAAGCTATGCAATAGCTTAATAATAAATTTATTCAAATAAAACATGGTAAATATAAAAACATCATAAAACTATACTAAACTGTACATCTATACAAATAAATAAAATTGGAGTGTCTGTTTGTAATATTAATATAACCGCATTTTACTAAGTGCATATGGATGTATACACGGTACATATACCGAAACAATTTTTTTTATAATTTTTGTGTCTGTATGTTCCGGCTAATCTCTGAAATGGCAGGACCGATTTAGACGGGACTTTCACTGGCAGATAATTGATGTAACAAGGAGTAACTTAGGCTACTTTTCCAAGGGGTAAAATAGTGGCGCGTGAAAAAAAAAAACCACTGGGACGAAGTCGCGGGCAACAGCTAGTCTTAAATAAACGTCTTTCTCTTACAATAGAGAGACTTAGCCATCATCTTGAATTCGAACTCAATAGATGAAGTCTCATATACGTGTAATGTAATGTTACCAAACCCTTAACCCCTTATACCCTTCAAATCCGGAACAAGACTGAAGCCAGATTGTTGTTTTGGTGGAGGATTTACCTTCGTATTTATTTCATAGACAAAAAACGATACGATTTCCTCTTCATTACAAATCTAAATACGGTGTACATAGGTACATTGATAAAGTATAGCAAATATCGAGCGGAAGCACCAATTTGAAAATGGTGTGTTTAGCTAAATGCATTTAAAAAGAGATAATTTTCACAGGAACACAGTAACTTTGTGTAAAGAATGAACGAATGACGTGATCGTATGCATCATCAAGAATATTAAACTAAAATTTGAAATTTAACGGTAAAATAAATTAATATAGATGCTGAACAGATCATTGAATAAATTCAAAGTTAACACGAGGTAAGTGCAAGGATTAACAAGCTAGATATTTGACACGTTCACCTGAATTCAGAAAAGATACTGAATTGTAAACAAGTTCAAAAAGGTAAGCAAGTATAGTAGAGATACCTACTCGTAAAATGATAAGAATACGACGGAGAAGCATTAGCAGTATATGATATCGTAAAAGGAGAAAAAGCTCGACGAGAAGGGTATAGTTATGAACCTGAAAATAAGACTCAATCGGCGGAGTGGGTCTTTCCTTAGAACGACAAACGCCGATAAAATACAAGAAAGTTTGAAGCACTGCTAAAATGTGGATTGCTTCTTCGTTGAATGTAAGTCCAAAACAAAGTCAAGGTTATGTATTGCTGATACACCTGAAATCTCGTTAATTTATTCTACATTGTAATTAAAATTTTGCTATACTGAATTAAAATTCGGATTGAAATCCAGAAAACGAATGGTAAAATAAGGAGGCAAGCTTTCATTTTGTTTATTTACATGAAATAACATAAGATAACAAAAGAAATAAAAAAGTAGTGGCTGAACGACGACCGCTTTACAACATCATGAAGTTTCAGCAGTATTTTCAGCTTTTCAATACTTGAACTGAAAAGGTAGCTTTAAAACGGGAAAATAGAAAAACCCAGTCCGCAATCGAAATGAGGTTAGGAGCACATTCCCTCACAAAAGCAACCCTTTGTAACGTGTACTGTTTCAGATATTCTTATCGCCTCTCCCATTCCCGTGAGCAAAAACAGCTACTTTAACTGCCACGGACCCCGATTCTTACCCGGTTTAGAGATGAGATACTCTAAAGTTAAGACATCATATATTTTATCCGTCTTTATGTGAAAACTTACTCGAGAACTCTACTACTTATCGTGTCACTTGCTTTCGAACCAGTGTGAAAATAGAGGAGTAGATTAAATTGGTAGAAAATTTCTGTTTAACTTAAAAGAAGTGGTAAATAATAGCGTGTAATTGATTGGTAATAGTGTAATTCTTGTCTTAAAGGCTTGCCTGAAAGTATGTGCCTCACGGGACTATAAGGCACATGTCCCGTATCGTACAAAAATGTTAGTTCTTAAGGTATACAATGAAATAATTAACAGTAAATACCGTAAGTTTTCTAGATTTTCCTCCCTTTACACAATCAATGAAATGATTTCGGTTTTCATGTTTTCCGGCTAATTCTGTTTTCTCCTTAAAACCTCTACGTCTCTACTCTCCCGTCTTAAGTGATTTACAGGCGCCCTGCGACCCATCCGCGAATATTGCCTAAGAGGGAGACCCAACGAGGTTACTAGACTTCGCAAAACCTCTCTTTCTCAACCTCACGGAGAGACAAAGACGGCAGCCGAATGGTATAAAATCTTTTTGTAGCGTATAACCGCCCCAACGATTTCCGGCTAAATGGGTCAGGAAGGCGAAGTTTACTCGCTATCCGGAGTTTAGGAAACTGATGCAATAAAGCCATAATTAGAAAAATAATAGAGCTTTGTCCTGTTCAAAAGAAGATCATTTTAATATAAATAATCTGGCGTTTGGAAATACCTTGTTAAGCTAAATGTTTTAACAAAAGTAATTGTCACGTATATATTTTTAAAGTAATTTTTTAAACATGAGTTATTATCATATTATTATAATATTAACACGCATTATTTTACATTACTGAGTTATTTTAAAATTGTATTTTTCCATGTACGTAAAACGACTAAAATGTTAGTTTTAAATTGGGCTAAACCTTAGTAATCCATACTTATTACTTACTAATAATATAAACGTGAAAGTAACTCTGTCTGTCCTGTAATCTAGTCATGCCTAAACCACGAACCGATTTTGATGAACTTTGGTATAGAAATATACTGGACCTTGGAGAAGCATATAAGCTACTTTTTTCTCGTAACAATAAAATCCGAAAAGGTGAAATAGGGGATGAAAATTTGTAAGGGAAATCAATCATTTCTCAAGTAAGGGATATAAAACTCATCATAATTATACTTTTGGCAAGAAATAAAAATTGTTTCTAAATCATGTAATTGTTTTATTTTCAGTTTCTACGTACCTTATACGTACGTACCTCTACGTACCATTACAATTTATTTTTGTGAAACTACATTGCAAATAATGATCTCTCATTTCAGTGACTAATCCTGATGCGTAGCAAACTCATTTGTTTTACGAGATTTATTTGCTTTGTCCACAAACTGTGTATATTCGGTGCACAGAGCATGTTTATACCGACCGCGACATGCCGCGAGATGTCACAGCCCAGTCGCTACAACTGTAGGTATTTATCAAGAGTTTTTTACTTTCAAACAAATTATTACAGTAAAAACTTAAGCCAATTAATTTAAACTATTTTGCTACGCCATTTCTTATATATATCGATTATTCGTAGAAAATTTACATATATTATATTGCGGTCGTGATCGAGACGACTCTAGTAATATCTAAATCTTCAAAATCCATCACATCGTGTAACATTAAGCTATGTTTCAAAGAAACACACTAGAAAATCTAAGTACTCCTCCTTATTCGCCTTATTCGTACGTGTAAAAAATATTGAAAAATCCCATACACTATGAAAACAAAAATCTATGATGGGAACAGGTCACAGATTAATTTCGCCCAACATACCCGATGCCCTTTATGCTGCCAATAAAACTAACTAATAAAACTCACTACACAAAGTACACAATAGGGCGGCGAACATTTTAACGGTATTACACTGCAATGTTTTGTTCCGAGGAAATATTATTTGCATTTGTCATATCAGTCTGTGTATACTGAAGGAAGCCGAGCAGAGAAAAGTGACCTGCTCGGCTTGAAGGCTTTTGATAAAAAAAAAAAGTTTTCATTCAGTGGTACGTTTATTGGTACAACATTAGCTAGTATCAGTTCATAATTAAAAAAAAAATAACTGATGAATTTTCTTCACAATTTCTCAATTCAACTCATCGGAACTATGATCACAGGATCTGGTAATATGTACTCTTTACGAGCTATATATAATATAAAACAGTTTTAACTTATGAGTGAAGTTAATTCATACATATGTATAAATTAACTTCACTAATAAGTGTCTTCACTTTGATTCGATTTTCGCATTCATTCCATTCCATACATTGCATTCATTCATTCATTCCGAGGCAAAAATTATATAATATAAAAATAAGGCATCGTGTTATTGTGAGCCAAGGACTGTGATATTATGGAGGGTGTGTGCTATCGATCTATGTATTTTTTTCATTTTACATTTTATTTAACTTGCAATGTATGTAACTATGTTTGTTTGGGTGGAATCTTGCAACTCAATTTTGAAGCAGATGTCTTCAACCAATTGAGCTGAAATTTTGTATACACGTTTAATTTGGATGACAATATTTTCATTGCTCTTCTTGCCGAACCGAACCGAATGTGTTCGCGGTTAAACTGCCAACACATTCGGTTTCTATGTTCGCGTTCGTTCGTTGTTAAAGTCTCGGTATAATGAGGGTGCCGCCCCCTCGCAGGACTTTAGGGAATGCATTCCTGCACTTGTCTTCGCTAGAATTCACACGCACACATGCTACTGTGGTGTACCGAAGTAAGGTAGGATGTTTTAGAACTTCATCCAACGAATTTAATTGTATACGATGTCATCATAACAAGTTTTACTTGAATTATAGTTTACAATATGTTTTAAATTCATGAACGGCACTTTTCGCCATTGAATTAAGCAAGGAACTTGAAACCAGTATTAAACGAAATGTCTAAACTATCCCTCCTTAGCGGTTTCATTCTGTTATTCCTATGAAGTATCAGGTAGGGTTTGACCTGGTGGAAAAATCGGCTAGTGTTATTTTGTAAGTCCTCGTTTATCTTATAAATTGACGTTTTCGAGTTGTTGTGAGAATTCATAGCTTTATAGGACATTGATCTTAAGTCTCGTTAACCAAATTATTACTTGCATCATTTCTAATTTCATATGTGATATAACATTTTTTTAGAAGAGTACATTAGAGTACATTTATTGTTATGATTGTAGTTTGTAATCAGTTTATTTTGTCATTTTTTGACGTCATTTATGACAAATTATGGTAATTATCTTTGACATTTTTAACGGACTGTTTTTTTTAATGTACTTAATAATAATATAATTATTTCCTAATTTTAATATTAATTAAGATAGATAGATAAGTTGAGTACTCTATTGCATTGGGTGTGCCTGTAAGGATGGATGTACATATATATGAATAAATAAATAAATAAATTAGAAGTTGCATTTCATAAATCTCAAATAATAATATAAGCCTTGTAATAATAGGTGTAAGGTAAAATAGGTAATATCTAAATAGGTTAATACAATATATAAACATAATCAACGTCAATATAATAACACAACTTGTACTGTATTTTAAACCTAAAGAAAATCCTGTCAATTTATTGTAGGAGAATTTAATTTGACAGGTAAATAGAGGATGTAGCGTTTGTCTGCATTACGAGGTCTACGAGCGATGTACGTGCTACGCCATGTCTACGTTATTGCCGGACGAAGCTAAGTCGCAGTGTGATATCCACAGAATTTTGTGTCAACGGAGAAAAAGTCTTCAATTATAATCAGTCATGAGAAGCTCCAGTTCATACAGTTTGTTACTGGGATATTAATATGGAAATACAGTAATACGCTAGTGACGTGTTACCATTTTAAAGTTATGTGATGATGATACTTTATTGGAAGGGTGTTCATAAATGGTTTTTTTATTTTAGCCATAGTACCTAACGTTTTACATACTTAACTTCACTAAATAGAAGATGAATTGTATAGTTTTCGGCAATTATAAACACCAATATAATCATAACTACTACGTCGAATAGTAAAATTTTGAAAATAAATTCTTGCACTACTGAAATTATCCCAAATCTGCTCAAAACGGCTTTATGAGTGATCAAACTATGCACACACATACATAGGCATCCACGCATATTGCAATGTGTTGCAATGCAGGGGAGCTTTCCATTAAATATTTAGATTAGATTTTTCGTGTTCCATTTATCATGGTTTAATTGTGTGGGGCGACAGCATTGACGGTCGCAGCCAGGAGATTTGTTTGTAAGCCTTTGATATGATAATGTAATAACGTCTTTTGCTTTCAACAGTCGGTGTAGCCATCTCATGTTTGGAGATCTTGATCTCATTTGGTGTTATTTTCCCTGAGCCATTTGCATTTTGTTTTTTTATTGCCATTGTATTCGGTATTCATTAATGGGATTTATAAGGGTTTAATTATACTACTTTGTACAGAATTTATAGGAGAAAATTTACCAGCTAAATCTTCAATTTTGTAATTGAACTAAAATAATGATTTGGCTTATCTATTTGTCATAAAAACAATTTTGTCTTGGACTGAATAGGCTTAGAATAGATATTTTAGTATTGCTGGGACAAAGTAGGTATGTTCTATTCAGTGGTATATTCTAACGAGAAAATGCCCTACCACCGATCGAATCAAAACTAAAATTATTTTTGTGCAAAACATTAATTTCGTCGTCCAGGACTACAAATATTCCCCGTCGCATTCATCCCATTACAGCGGGATCACCATTGTTCGCCATAAACTCCTATTTTCTTTATTACCCGCGCAATGTTTCAGCCTGTAACAATGTGTTATGAACATGCTTTATCACATAACCTCTGAAACTTTGGCGAGAAATATAGTTATTCGATTGTGAATAAAGAAAACTTGAGAAACATTATGAAAAGACTTTCCACTCAATAATTTCTTTATTGATTTATTGATCTTCCGACATAAAAACATGCACTTAGACGAGACAGTAATACAATAGTAGAAATAGTCAATAATACAATAGAATTATTTTAAATAATCTGCAATAACATCGTCTTTAATTTAAATATTAATTAAACAGGATGAAAATAAATTATATGTGAATAACCATAATAACATATAATAGAAAATCACTAAAATAGCGTTTTGCATTGTGCCTAATTTCAATGACTCCCATTCCGCAACCAAATTAAAGAGATATATCACTAACTAAGCTTTAATTCAATTACCAAATCCTACTTCATTTGCATGAGCTGATCAATCTACATATCTACTCAACTATCAGTCTATACCCATTATTATACCGGGTCATTAACTGAGCCATAAATCTTGTCCGGTTCATACGCTATGTTAATTCCTCCGGTCACCGATCACCGGTCATTCGGGATCACGGTAATACCTGTTGAGTTACAGTCGACTTACCATGACCCAGCCAGCATTTTGCATCACAACAAAATTTTAGTAAACGCTCCCTAGTCTCTGCTCGTGCCAATGACCACCTCCCACTTCAAGATATTCTTAAAGCACCAAGAGTTTTTTTGTGGCTGTGGCAGACACCGTTATGCGCAGAAATAAATAATGCATATAACTGATGAATTCTACAGCAGTGTTTATGTTTTTATAATTATAGTTTGCGCAATTTAATAGGTGCTTATTTTATCGGTTTGTCATGAAGTGAATTCTTGCGTCCTGATTAATGCAGAAATGACTTTGAGAACACTGTTACGTAAAAAAATGCGTAATTAGACTTAATGTCTTCAGTAGCTTAATTGGTGGCAGTTCTGAAACATTGAAATGAGATAATTAGAATGTTTCTTTCCTTTTCAGATATAATTTTCACTTAAATTTCAGTCCAGAAAAATGAGTAGAAACGCTAAAAAATATTCTTCATTTCCTGTAATTACAAATTGTTGCCTGTTTCGAAAAGAACAACATATTTTGAAAATGCAAATTCTACAATGTGCAAGTGTCAGGCACTATTTATCTTACGCCCGACTGTGATTGATGAATGTGCTCGAGTACCTATTAGCATATTCCTGAGTTACCTACACTTAGATATTCAGATAGATAAATATGTTTGGACATAACTCAGTTGAGTTTCTTATACCGATTGATGAGCTAAATAAAAAGCTACAAAAATTTAAAAATAAATCAGAGTTTTGAAACTTACAGCAAGTTATTTTCAGGCGAGAAAATGTGCCATGTTTGTCCGAGAAAGTACTGAAATCACAGTTATTTCTGCCGCCAAGCAGTAACGCGTTACTGTGTTCAGTTTCATTCATCTCAGGGTTATGGGCGTATATGCGACTTGGGCCTTCATGTACTTAAGTTGCTTTTGTTATGGACAGAGGTTGCCCCATAACATTATCTCGTTCCGAAACTTATGAATATCAAAAAAATGTACCGAGATTTCAGTGCTCTTAAGCGGTTTCGCTGAACAGTGCAAAATATTTCATTATGCTATGTAACAGCATGTTGAAATATTTCACTATGAACAGGGCACAATAAATAAATATGAGTTCTAATATAGAAATACACGAAGAATATTTTTTGTAGCTTTAGATTTACTTATCTCGGGAAAAATTTGTACCTTTAATTTTTTTTGTTTGCATTTTCATTATATATATATATATATGCAGTAGCTTTAGTAGTTAAATATAGTATATTCACGTCTTCGCATTTAATCAAAACCACTTTGACGAATACACATACCATAAACAATACTTAAGTTGTATCGAAACATGTTTCACTATTTGTATGTTTCTTATTTCTGTATAGTGAACACATTATTTTAGTTTCCAAATTATGTAAAAAACAATATCTTAGCAATAATTAATTTTAACAGTTAATTTTATAATAGGAGTTGGTACCCCCCGACAATATTTTCATTATTTTCCCTCAAACGCGTCTCCCCTTCTAATATAGCTTAATTTAATCAAAATTCTGCTTACTCTGCCAATTTTCAACCGCAATCTTCCACACAAGAATTCATAATTACCGCCCTAACTGGTTTAAGTGAATACAAACGACGTAGATTGATGTTTCAATTACATTTGCAGTCGATAATATGATAACTAAATAAAAAGTATAGGTTTTGTCACGTCGTTTTTCTTTTATTTCTGGCTTCATTATTTTGTTATGTTATTTAGTTAATAATAATATAAAAAAGTGTCAAGTTAAAACTAGCCTTGCATTAATTTACAAAAAACAGATATTTAAAACTTCTGTGCTTTTAATTAGCCTAAATACTTAATATGATAAAAAAGGTATCGCAGGGCCAACATTTGTTATTCTATAAAGCAATATTAAGTAAAACAAATTAAAAACACCTCTAAAGTCTACCACTGCTATTCGAGTCACTTGTTCTATAGAAGCCAGTGTAGTGAAATGATTTTAAGTGCGACTCAAAGAGCCTACTTTTGTGCACTAAAAAAAGTAAGTCTATGCATACAAACTGAGTCCCTAGTCAAGAGCATCTTCAAATCCCGGTATCTGCCCAAGCGCCAGTGGAGCGCGCCTAATCCCTCCAATCCTTCCTATTTATATGCTGATTCAATGTCCGACTATAAGTTATCTCGTCTAATACTGACTCCACAGTTACCTATATACTGAAAACCGCCTCAAAAAACTTGTTAGAAACATCGAAATCATGAAGTCTACACGCCTACATTGTATTGTGAATATGGGATACCATGAGTTACCACATTGGTACCCAAGCTGAGTGCATCCCCAAATCCCGGCTTGCCCCAGCTCTAGCGAACCTGAGCGAACCTGATCCCTCCACTCTTTCCTATTTATATGCAAATTCCGTGTCGGACCATAAGTTATCCCACCTAATACCAGCACCACAATCTTGAATGAAGCCGAACAAACTTTTTCGAATAGACAATTAATAACTGATGTGAGCACGAATTTCAGTTCAGATTACGTTTCTTTTCCAGCTATAGTGATTTGATTATAGCAAAGTAATGGTAGGAGAAAACTAAAACTCGGTGAATAAGTCATGACACATACATAATAAATAAATAAATATTGGTGGACATTTCAAACAGCGCCATGTAGCCACAAATTAAGCTAAACATAGCTTGTATGATGAACTAGACAACTGGTATAATACTTATATACTTTTTTGAGTTACATATAATACATATTACACCCAACAAACAATTACAACAAACATCTGTGTTCGTACACAAATGTTTGTTCTGGGTGGGAATCGAACCCACGACCTATGGCGCAGAAGGCAGGGTTACTACCAACTGAGCTGTGAGACCAATCAAAATACACATAACTCCTTCAACGAGAGAGAAGAACGGATATATCCTTTGATAGTTTTCCTAGGTATTCGTTCGCGTTCGTTCAGCGAGTATGTAAGGTCACAACCGGATCATACCTACAATAACCCGGATTAATGCAAATCACTTTGAAGGGGTGATTTTTAACGTAATAATAGTCAGGAGTCAACGTAGTGGAATTAATTAATATGGGCGACATCTTGGTTTAAAAATATGACGCGGATTATTAGATTGATATAAAATGGAAGCTGATATTAACCAATGGAAGTAACAGTTTTTATCTAAATATTCTAGATGGAAAATATTGGCCTTAGTAACAAATTATTTATCAACGTTATATATTAGTAACAGTAGGTAACAAAATACTTGTAATGGCATTTTTTGGTTTTTGTTTTTTGATGTAAATATGATATTTTTTAGACACTCAACCTATGATACCCACCGGCTCGGCCAAGGCATTAGAGATTCAAGTCTGCTTTGTCATATCAACCAAAATATATAGATACAGTTATACTTACTTACTTACTTAGTATATATAAAATAAATAAAATAATTAGAAGTAAAAAAACTAATCCACGAATAACTCAGTAACTCAGTTTCTTTCACTTAATCATGCCTTATACAGCCAGTACAAATTATACTTTGCAATTACAATTTTGAGGAATGCTTCAGGTAGCGGTTTCCATTCGTCAATTGTTCCGGTAATGCAAACGGTCCCTTATAAAAAGCAATTGAAACATATTTCACGGAAACCACATTAAATCGCATGGAAGCGAATTTAAACGAGTTGAATAAATGCGATTCATTTCACTGCAACTTCTCAATGGTAGTCCGTGGTATTGAGTGCTTTCGAATTGAATTGAAATTGGCTTCCATAATTAACCAATTCACTTTCGAACGAAATATACCGGGAGTAATAACATTCCCGGAAACTTAAGCGGGACCGTAAGACCGTCCTTCTCAAACGCATAATAATATTGGTGGACAATTTACACAGCCCGAAAGTAAGTAAAGCTTGCTCTATGGAAACCAGACAACTGATAGAATACATATATACTTTTCTGTAAATACATACATATAATACATATTAACACAGAACAAACATCTAAATTCGTCACACAAATGTTTAGCCTGGGAAGGAGTCGAACCCACAACCTACAGCGCAGAAGGCAGGGTTACTACCAACTGAGCTGTGAGGCCTGTCAAAATGATCTTAGTAATTACAAAATTTCTACTTATTCTTTTAACATTTGCAAATATATGAGTGTATTACACACATACCATATTCTGAGTATCTGGATATGAATGTCTAAATACATTGGTATTACATACATGTTGAATTACATAGATTCACACATTACACACATAATGGTACTTGCCTACAGCAATAGCAATTCTCAGGTGACCCATAAACTATAATCTAAACCGGTCTTAGCCATCCAAATACATCGGGTACGGGATAAGTAATGATTTATTCTGTGGTAACAAAAGTGGGTTACAACTTACAACCAAGGACGACAATAAATTTCAAGTGGAAACCCTTGGCGTCATGTTGTCTCAACGATCGTAAATATGTCCCGTTATTATTGTTTACCTCGTTAATTGGCGCAATACACGCAACCGACGCGTATATTGGTTCAGGGAGTAAATCAAATACGATTGATGTGAAAATATTTTTGATATGATGTGTAAAAAACAGTTTATAAGGTACACTTCACTTTCAATTTCTTTTCGTTTCATTTCAATCACTATTTTCATATATTATACTATAATACCGCAATATTATAATATAATCCATTCCATCCAAAGGTTGTCTGAGAAAATCGCTTTGAGCGGTAAGACCGCCAATTGTGCATATATTTATATTATATTTTTTAGATTATTTTAGTTTAAGATTGTAATTGTTTACTTAGTTATGTGTCTAGGTGTTAATATGTATTATATGTATGTACTAGCTATTGCCCGCGACTTCGTCCGCGTGGAATTCGGTTTTATCACGCACCCCTATTTTACCCCTCGGAAAAGTAGCCTAAGTTACTCCTTATAACATGAGCTATTTGCCAGTGAAGGTCCCGTCAAAATCGGTCCAGCCATTTCAGAGATTAGCCGGAACAAACAGACAGACAGACAGACAGACAAAAGTAGTACCAAATGTTGTTCTGGTATATGTACCGTGTATACATCCATATGCACTTAGTAAAAAGCGGTTATTTTAATATAATAAACAGACACTCCAATTTTATTTCTTTGTATATAGATTTACAAAAGAAAAGTATATAAGATTATATCAGTTGTCTGGTTCTCATGATACAAGCTATGCTTAGCTTACTTTGGGGCTAGATGGCGCTGAGTGAAATGTCCACCAAAATTTATTAATTTATTTATTTATTCATACAAACTTTCACGTTTATAATATTAGTAGGGTGAACAACAGAAGACAAAACATCGTCGAAGCCATATCGATTTATCATCAAAAGTCCCGTTAATTTTTAACTGTAATGTCCCAGCTCCCTAATTCCAATCGATTATATATACATTAGGAGTAGGTCTGTAGTGCCCACGGGCTGTCATCGTAATGCATCACCAATCCACGATCCGACCCGAATGATAAATTATTAATTGTTTTTGATGCCGTGAAAGTTGTAAATGAGTGACTTTTATTTTTGCCTTCCGAAAACAACTATATATTTTACAGTTGTATTTGTCTTTTTCTTTGTTTTGTATTAATTTGGCTAGACCTTGGCTAGGCCGTTTTCACACTATGCCTAACCCTTCGAGAATAATGGCGTGATTTTATGTACAAATGTGTGTGTGAAATGAAACCCAGTCGCTTGCATAGAAATAATAACTAAGCTATGGAAAAAAGGTCATCCTTATTAGCTTGTGTTTTATACCTGCCACATCTATATTATTTTATCTGATATGAAAAATGTTACATTATCATAAAATTTATAAATGTTTTCATATCTGCATGGTTAAATTTCAAACTTTCAAAATTAGAAAAAATTTACTATTTCCAACTCTCAGTGCAAAATTTTCATTCTCATCAACAGTAATATAACAGAGTTTTGATTATAAGTGAATTATCCAAATCCATGGTTTATTATTCAGTAGCCGTGGGCATCGTGGAAGCCTTGCTTGATGAGCTAAGTTTTAATTCGAAAGATGATTCGGAACTTTTCATGGCAGCAACGTCGTGAAAACTTTTTTTTGGAAAGCGTGCCAGTAAGCAAGCAAGCTCGCATGACCACCAATACTTTTAGTTTAATTTACCTTAACGAAATATCGATCACTTCTAATTAAACTTCTTTTATTAAAAAGATATCTTTCTATTTTAATAACTGGCAATGTTAAGAGTACAAGAATTCTTGCAGAAAGTGGGAATATGAAATTACGAGGAAGCTATAGTTGAAATGTCTCTATGAAACATGGATTTGCAAATTGCTGACTCAAAATGAGTGGTGTTAATTCATAACATTTATTTCAGTACGTTTCTCTTAATTTCAATGTCTATTGCATAGAAATTTCACTGAAACTGAAAGAAACTAAAAACTGTAATCAATCCCCTTACATTAAATAGGGCCTACTGACTATTTCTTTGCTTTGTGACATTGCGTCTAAGAAAAACGAATAGTTGTTACTTTACATACGTAGACGTGGTAATTATATTTGGCGCGCGACGATAAATATATATAAGCACATGCCCAGGAGAGCGTGGTGGTCTAGCGGTACTGACCTCCGAGTTTCAATCCGGAGGTCGCCGGTTCAAATCCCGACATGCACCTATGAGTTTTTCGATTGAAAGATTTATGTGCGCAATACCACGTTCTCAAAACGGTGAAGAAAAACATCGTGAGGAAACCGACATGTCCTTTTTAGAATAATTTTCGCAAACGTATGTCCAGTGTAAATCTTGATAAGAATTACGTTTCAAAAACAAAATTAAAATCGTTAATATACGATCTTCATTGTAAAGTTAGAGTACTATTTTATTTTTCTTGTTGCGAGTCATTATAACAAAATGCTGGCGTGTTTAAAAACTCCCCATTATTGTCACATAGTTGCATAAGTTACGCAAAGCCTCGGATGTAGTCTCCTCGATAAATAACACCGCTACAGAATAAGGCACAGTACATCAAAGGGTTCAAGTCTAATGCCGTTTTCGCACGCTACGACTTGACAGAACTTTCTACCATTCATCATACACACTGCCTTATTTTTTCTATTGGTTCTTGAAATATCTCTACTTGCACGAACTCATCGCGTCTCAATAAGGTAATGTTAAGCAAGAAAGAATACACTATGCAGTTTACACTGACATTAGATTGATATAAGCTAAGGTTTTTTACGTTAATGCACCTAATAAAAGTGAAATTATGAATCAAGTCAAATAATAATTACTATTTTTGTTGTTGCCGAAATATGAAACGTAAATATGAGTCTCACAGGCTTAATTATAAGCATAGTTACCCAAAAATATATAATATGTATAGTGGGTTCGATTCCCACCCAGGACAAACATTTGTGTGAGAAACATAGATGTTTGTTCTGTGTCTGGGTGTTAATATATCAGTTGTCTGGTTCCCATAACACAAGCTATGCTTAGCTTACTTTGGGGCTAGATGGCGCTGTGTGAAACGTTATTCAGTATTTTTTTTTTTTAAACTTACTGAACTGATTATAATCCAAGCCTATATTACTGGTATAGACTAGGCAGCGTCTAACAAAACATCTAATAGAGATTGACAGAATAGGGCTTGTTAGTCTATTGAATACATTGAACACTTACATGATTTAAATAATCAATAATTTTATGTTCTCTAGAACCTAAAGCGATGAATTTGGTCAAGATAATTTTAATATTATCCAGAATATTCTTAATATTCTGGATAATATTCCCTTTCGATTTAATTGTAAACTGCTTTTAAATGAGTTTGCAATAAATGTAATAAAAAAAATTATTTGTTTGGATAAAGGTTTAATACAAGAATACTCTAAATAGATAAATAAGTGGATTTATAATATATAATAATGCGTTATTCATAACGTGTTTATACAAATGTATTGAGAAATTTTTACGTATTGTATAATTATTTTTCTTTTTTTAAGCCCAATGTGTACAATGCTTAACTTTGCATTAGTAATCCTTGTCAAGCTAAATTAATTCATTTCATGCAAAGTCATAGCGATTTTTTGACTGGCAGCAGTCACGACTGCTCGATTTCGTCGAGAAATAAATTTACACCCAAATTAGTTTGTATGCATGATTTTTTGCTAATATTAACTGTTTTTTTTGGAGTTAACACCTTAAGTAAAAAGTTTTTTTACATTTACGCTCATACTCATGTGAATAATTTTAACCTTCAGTGCATATATTATATTTATTGGCCTCACCTCTCAGTTAGTAATAACCATGCCGCTGTAGGTCGTGGGTTCGATCCCACCCAGGACAAACATTTATATGATGAACATAGGTATTTGTTCTGTGTATGAGTGTTAATATGTATTATATGTATGTATTTACAAAACAGTAATAAGTATTATGATAGTAGTCTGGTTCCCATGATACAAGCTACACTTAGTTTACTTTGGGGCTAGATGGCGCTGTGTGAAATGTCCACCAATATTTGTTTTTTTATATTTATATCTTCATTTTGTCGATGATGATAAGTGTGGCATGGGTTCTCAGTCAATTTTAGTAATTTATTAAAGACGGTTATTTGTTTAAAACTATCTAATTATTTGTATTCGTTATTAGTGTAGAATTTAATAAATACATATATGCGAAATTTCTTAAATTTCCTGCAATAAATTGTAATTCTGTTCTATTCTATTCGAGTCACTGGTTCCCTGGAACCAGTGTGGTGAAAATATTTTTAAAGTGCGCCTTAAAGAGGCTCCTTTCGTCCACTTAATACATGTCTTCGAATTTTTAGTTCTCACGGTATTCTCTGGCTCGAGCACACAGCCGCAAATTTAATATCTAAATCCATACAATACCGAAATATGACTTTACGTAGCATAAGTTCAGGCGAATAGCTATTACAAACTATAATCTTACGTACAATATAACGCATATTATAACATTCCTACAAAATTGTCAGCCCAATTTCACTTTCAAAACAAAAGTACATATTCTGCAGAATGGTTCAAATACGGTAACGATCGGACCGAAGCCGTTTGCAATAGCCAATGAATTTTCACTGAATTGTCTCGGCTGAATCCTTCGTATGCTTGTCAGGTGCAAGCGCTATTCCGACGCCCTACTAGACGGCACTGAAGAACTTAGAACTCTGAGACACGCTTGAATGAGGTATTCGTGAAATTTTATACTAGACTTTATACTAGACCCATTTTACTATAAAAATAAACATCAAGCTCTGGCAGTTACGGACAAAAATTCACGACTAATAATAGTAGTAACAGTAGTAAGTAAAGTAGTGAGTGAATCTGCACCTTGCAAATAAAATGAAACTTTCAATCTATACAAATAAATAAAATTGGAGTGTCTGTTTGTAATATTCAAATAACCGCTTTTTACTAAGTGCATATGGATGTATACACGGTAAATATACCAAAACAACATTTTTTTAAATTTTTGTCTGTTTGTCTGTCTATGTGTTCCGGATAATCTCTGAAATGGCTGGACCGATTTTGATGGGACTTTCACTGGCAGATATCTGATGTAACAAGGAGTAACTTAGGCTACTTTTCCGAGGGGTAAAATAGGGGTGCGTGATAAAACCGAATTCCAAGCGGACGAAGTCGCGGGCAACAGCTAGTTGGTAATAAAAATCCTAAACGTTGCCGACTAATCTTATTCATCTAAATGATCCCATGTAAGATGTCTCCATCTAATACCGTAGCGTCAAGAATCACGTGCTACGAGATATGCACTGCTACCGCGACACGGTATATATTTTCGCAAAATATTTTCAGGGAAACCTCGCAGCAGCCCGTTCAATATTCGTAGATGACAAACGATGTCAGATAAAAAATTTGTAACAAGCTGTGTGTTTGTAGCTTACTGAATATGCTACTGTCCTATGATTATACTAAATCTTTCGGTGGAAATATAGTACTTAAGACACGAAAAATCTAATGATCTAGTTTAAGACGTACCTCTGAATCATTCTATACTTTTTTGCAGACGCACTGACTGACAGGCAGATAGTTTTTATTTAGTATAATAAGAATACATTTTTACTTTAATACCATTGATAAGATGTAATAGTTTAATCGTACAGATAGTTACAATTCATCGTAGTATTAAAATTAATTTATGAATACATTTTGACGATCTGTATTAAACGCCTAAAAGCTTGTTCAGTTATATTTTAACAAATAAGCAAATCATTCCATTCAATTATACCCTGCGCTATGTCACTGTGGAATCATGTTAGTCATGAATTATTTTTTGTGTATTGATATCCACAGACTCCATATCAATACGAGGGACACATAGCGAAAACAAGTGCAGTTCGCCCAAGGGAGCAATAAACAACACGGACAATTTGTTTAATCAAAAACAAATGTAAGCTTTCCGCCTTGGGCCCTACAGAGAAAAGTCTTATGGACGTTTAGACTGTTTCATTGTTCTGTTGTAAAAAGCCCCGACATTATTAAGCCTAAGACTTTATTAAGAAAAAACATGTAATCTGCTTATACTTTCCGCCCATGTCCGTTTTTTTTTTTAATTAATTCAATTTGAAATGAGTTCGCATTGATAAAACCAAATGGATTATTTGTATGTTTTAATTTAAAGTAAAGATGTGTGTGGAAAATACTAAGCTCACGCGGATAACGCCGCACTTACAAAACCTACTTACTAAGTTAAGCCAGTAATAAAAAAACTTGACGGAAATTGTCTTGACTTGTTTGCAACGATATTTTTTCAGTGTTAGTCGTGTAAATTTGATACTTTGTTTTGGTTTACCATCCCTGGCAGAATGAGATTCTGGGCTGTAAAAAAGTTGCAGAGGCGAAACGTGAAGATTATACTTTGACTTGAGGGTACATTATAACCTCCAGGTGCGCGTGACAAGGATATTTTGCTTGTTTAGTCAAAACAGAGAGAAAGTACAGTAACTTTTATTGAAATGTTAATTATCTTGCAAGAGTTTTTCTACTTGCTTTAGGGATGATACAGTCGATTTTACATTTCTTTGGGTTTTTATTAATTTCGACTCGTATGAAACACGCGGATATCGATAAAAGAGTTTACCTATTTTGACTGGCCTCAGCTCAGTGGGTACCCTGTCTTCTCCACTGTTTAATTAATTAGGTCGTGGGTTCGATTCCCAACCAGGACAAACATTTGTGACAAACATAGATGTTTATTATGTGTCTGGGTGTTAATATGTATTAAATGAATGTATTTACAAAATAAGGTATATAAGTATTCTATCAGACTTGAATTATTTTTACAGTCAGAACACATCACAGATGTGAAAGTTTTTTGCACGAATGTTTGTTTGCAAACCACGTGTACCGGTGACCTCCAGATTGAAACACGGGGTGTACCATGGGCCACCTCTAGAAGAACAAAGCTAGTGTAGCTAGGAAAATGGGGATTGTCCTCACAATCCAAATATGGTTTATTCATGGGCCAAGTTTGAGAGTTTTAATCATTATTTAGCTCAGTAAAACATGATTATCAACAAATTGTTTTCAACAATAGCCGTTCGTAGAAGACTGGTTTGCTAGCTCGTTACCCAGCACGTCTTACGCAAATATTGTCATACGCTATTCCACTCACGGCGAGCCGGTCACGTCTCCAGCCAATAATTCTGACTCATCTCCGCAACAAATTTCGCGGGAATATCAAATAAGCTGTATTTTCATATGTTCCGACATTATGTATGGGCACTGGCATGTGTTATTATAATACTCTGTTACTTCTTCTTCTTCTTCGAGTCACCGGTTCTGTCGAACCAGTGTGGTGAAAGGATTGTAAGTGCGCCTCAAAGAGGCTCCTTTCGTGCACTCGACACATGTCTTCAAATTTTTAGTTTTAGTGAAGGAAAACATCGTGTGGAAACCGACATGTCCTACATGTCGGTTTCCTCACGATGTTTTCCTTCACCGTTTTGAGAACGTAGTATTGCGGACATAAATCTTTCAATCGAAAAACTCATAGGTACACGTCGGGATTTGAACCGGCGACCTCCGGATTGAAACTCGGGGGTCAGTACCGCTAGACCACCACACTCTCAACTGTTACTGAATCTCCGTTACTCAGAAGGTTTTTGAAGAAAGCGCTTACATGAAAATGACTTATTTTTCCACACAAGAATAAAGATAATCACGCACATTTCTTGTCAACGTCTAAGTCAAAAATGTATTAATAGCTTGAAAACTATGTAGGTAAATTAAAAATACAAGGTCACGCGTACCATAAACGACCCTCCATGGGGAAGAACAGTCAACCAACCCCAAAGAAGCTATTCTTTTTCTGTTAACGTATTTAGTTATAACTTAAATATTGTGTCTTTAATTTGCAATAATTAAAATTCTACTCAATACAAATTTAACAAGAACGGTTATCCTTGAACCATTTTTTCATGACTCACTCCAAGCACTCATCTATCATAATTGTATTATTCGACTGGCCTTGCAGCTCAGTTGGTTAGTAACCCTACCTTCTGCGCTGTAGGTAGTGGGTTCGATTCCCACCCAGGAAAAACATTTGTCTGAGAAACATAGATGTTTGTTCTGTGTCTGGGTGTTAATATGTATGTATTTACAAAAAAAGTATACGAATATTGAATCAGTTGTCTGGTTCCCATGACACAAGCTATGCTTAGCTTACTTTGTAGTTAGATGGCGCTGTGTGAAATGTCCACCATTATTTATTTATTTATTTAAGCACTTATGACTTGTTAATTTTATTTCGCTGTTCTAGAACCGAGATCCTTATCCTTAATTCTTTGCAACACGAACAAACATAAACAGATAAAAATCAGTAAATAAAAAGTTTATTATTCTCTTGATTAGGTGAAAGCTCATTAACCAATTTAATTAAACTACTACGTAACCAATTTAACTGATTCCCACACCCTTAGGTATCACCTACGGACTTACGTGATATGAGTATAGCATGGCCCTCTCTGACACCCTGATATTAAACTCCTTAAGCCATCAACGACTCGCATACACTTTAATCGGGAATATTACCAATTGTATTGATTCGGCTGTACTTAAGATATTATTGAGAAAATTGTTACAGAGTATAAAGGTACTTTAGTAGAAATCTTAAGTACAAATCTTAGAGTAAAATCGTAAAGTACAAATGTTGAAAATCAATCAATTTCATTTCTCAAACTTATGTTGTTATGACATAAATTTGTTTCAGTCAGTTGCTATCCATTTCAAAGTAAACCTACATTTATACATTACTTTATTATTTATACATTACATACATTTATGATTGAAATTGAAAGAAACTATATCAATCAAAAGTTGACCCTTCGTGATATCTTCGTAATATTTGCGATATGTATTTAGTATTTTCTTAATTACTGACTGGAGACAAAAGCTACGTAACTAGATCCATACACTGCAGGATTTCCTTTTCGTTACTTGTGCTTCGATATGTGTTTTTTATAAACTGCACTGAGAAGACCAGCTAAGCTTATCAGTATCCTAAGTGAGATGCTTAAATGGCATACATTACTTAATATACCAATACCAAGAAAACACATATTTTAGACCTCGTTGTTTCGAACAATCAGCTTTGAATCAAGTCACGAGTTTGATTCTAGCATAAAAAGTCTTGAATATATCGATTCCAACCCTGGCAGCTATATGAGTAGGTAAATATTTTTGCGGCACCAGACAAATACATATCTACGTCTACAGTAAGTAGGTTCGTAACAGAAGTATCCAATAACATAAAAACACAAAACTGCATGCTCCAAGCTATCCCTTTATCCCATTTGAGCCGTAAAAACAACGAAGGCGGAAAACTCTAAAGAAAATACGACACACATAAATACAGCTCAGACGATGTTACACAATTCTTGTTAAAATTTAATTTATACACGCTTCTTTTTCCACGTGTAAAATCGTGTAAAACATATTCAAAGCAATTATTCAGTGAAACACCACAAGGATTTTAAATTTCATAAAGTCACATCAGATCCGATAACGTGTCGCAAATTCACAATGTGTAAAAACACTATCGCATAAAGCTGTATTCACACAAAATCCACTTTTCACTTTTCGTTGGCGTTCACTCGCGCGGTTAATGTCATTACGCGCATGTTCTGGTTGTCAAGTTTCAGTAGATAGAGGGCGCGTGTGTCGGGTACGGGCGCGCGGCGCACTGCCGCCCTTGCTCGGGAAAACAACTTTCCATGCAGCCTCCCCGCCCCGCCCCGCCCCGACCCGCCCCGCTACAGATGCGCACTTGCAGTTTTACTTCGTTTTGCCGACTTTTGCCGTCTTGGGAAGCGTCTGAACAAGTCCAATTAGTCTGATAAAGGTCGGTGTTGAAACATCTACTTGCTTTTAACTGAGTTCGTACGCCAGCCTTGAAAGTTTTCGATGTATTCTTGCAAATATTGTTTTGGGCTCGATTTCATTCTTAAATACATAATTATCAAATACTTCTTCAGGTCATCGATTTGTAAGATGTTTTTAGTCGCCTATATATAAGTATTATATCAGTTGTCTGGTTCCCATGATACAAGCTATACTTACTCGTAGCTTACTTTAGGCTAGATGGCGCTGTGTGAAAGGTCCACCAATATTTATTTATTATTTACATTTCATAACCCACAAAAATAACCATCTAATTAAATTTCTAACTTAAGATAGCTTCCGTTTAAAAACCTATGAAAATATGTAAGCGTTGGAATGCTTTACATAATAACAAACATAGAGATAGTGTAAATGTACACAGGTACACAGAGCATGCGATAGCGAGCCGCTGTCAGGCGCCCGCCGCAGGAAGCCTTTACCACGCGCCGGGAATCTGGAAAGAACACTTATCGCATGTTCCTCAACACATAAATAACTTTCAATGACGGAGATAGTGTTTTTGTACCATTTTTGTGGTAACTTTTGTTCATTTTTTGTAATACGAGGTTCAAAAGTTTAATAATGTAGGACATTTTGAAGGTTACAATTAATGCTTGTATTAAGTTAATTCTGAGTGCCTGCCATAGTGCTGAAAATGTTGGTACATTACATACTTATAAGAGTGGCAATCATTAGTATATTTTTTTTTTGGTAAGGGTTCACTTATTTATACAAAACTTTTTAAAGAAATAAAGTATGATTTATAAATATCACGTATCGTGCTTGGAAAGTATTTTATAATTTCACAAACATTAAAATAAATCTACGTAATTCAAGAACGAAATTTTGAGTTTGAATAAACATATATTTCTGGTTCATATAATAAATTCATATAAGGCTGGTTGCCTTATTTTATAAAAAGAGAAATATAAAGCTAGCTAAAATTGTTTCGTAATGCAACTTTCTCCGCCAAACAGATTGATCCTGCTTGGGAATTGCAAAAATTGGTGCCATCTAAACATTTTCATAAATATTAAAAAAGCAAAGAATTTATCCATAATTTCTTCATATATTAAATAGTTTTTCAATTAGATATGTCTGTATATTGTAGTACTATGATTATCAATTATTATGATATAACTTTCCAACCCAAAATGACCTCCTCATTAATCGCAAAGATAAATAAATATAACAAATAGACACATCGCGGTAATCTCAGAAATGTTTACAATCTCCACTTTTACGAAATGTACAAAACGTATCAGTAAACTCAAACATGACATTCAAACGTAACAGAAAACAGGAAAACTGTAAAACAATGTATTGCGTGAAGAAGCCGGGGTCGAGTCACGTCCGCCGATAACTCGAACTGACAACTTAAAGCGGGATGCCTTTTTGATCTTGCGCCCACGATATATAAAGTATTAGTAAGTTTTCAAACTAAAATACATAAGCTGAGCACGGCCCGGAGATAAAGGCGGGATATTGGTGTTTTGTATTTGAATTGGATTTCCATATAGTTATCTTACAAAAGTATCAACATATAACTCTCTCTAAGGACTCGACAATTTTCAAAGACTGTTGAGTTACATGCGGTAATAACTAGTATAATTGCCAGTTTGATGCAAAAAATATATTCAGTACATATACTAAATAGCCCAGTGGTATATTATATTTCAATGGTATATGGATTTATATTCTGAAATTTAAATTATCGCAAATAACGTATATCAGAAGATGTAATGTCTCGTATTTATAATATGTATTAATATATTAAAAATAATTTTATGCTACTACATAAAATTATTTTGCAATATATAATTATATACCTTTATAATAAATATATACCATTATAAATCATGCCGAGCATGTTAATTTTTATTACATTTGTCTATAATTCAAAAAAAAGTAATAAAAACTATATAAAACGTAAGTTGATTTTACACAAACATCTTTAGGGCATAAAAATTTCCCTTAATTGAAGTAGTTGCATGCTCATCCATTTTTACGCATCGGCGGTCTTATAAATTAGAAGTGCAACACCAACCCCTAAACAAGGTACTGACTGCGACAAAACTGTTTAAAGGAAATATTTTTTATAGGTCACTTTTCGCCCAGAGATACCTTGATTTTACGTAGGGTAATTATAAAAAAAAGTGTTATGGTTATACGAACTATATTATGCTAAACTATGCTGTTTCTCTTCATATTGCATAAAAAAATGTGAGCTTCACAATAATTTGCAAGAATCTATCTTACTAATTCGATGGACGTATATACTTATTTAATACCAATTTCGATACGCATACAAACGTATTACCTAATAGTAGAACTTATTTTGTCGACAGTTAATGTAGCTTAATCTTAAAGCAACAAATAAACTAAAAGCCACAAATGAAGACGGAAAAGCTATGAAACAGAGCAACCATCTTGTTTCTTAGCTGCGAAGCAGATCTGAATAAAATAAGGCTGGTGGATTTTTAAATTATTTCTATGGATTTATTGACTTTTATTTGTGAGTGTACCCACACGACCCCCAATACTTGAGCTTCGAATGCACATTTTAATGGGTTTGTTCTCTCGAAAGAGGTCCGTAGTGACTGAATGATATTCTGTGGTGTTGTGTAATTGTACTGAAATATTTCAAGCGTAACTTCCTAATGGAACTGAAGCCAGTTATATTTACTTACATTATTTACTGACATTAAGAACGCTTGGAAATTTGCAGTAAAGCTGCTGAAAAAAGACTAAACAATAAAACGTAGATATATATTTTTATATATTTAAACTTCATAATATTTGTTAAGAAGACATTCTATTTTTAAATTTTTTATTAAGTTATCTTACCGTTTTTTTTTCATCTTTTCCACCTTCCATAACGTCTCCATAACTAACATTTTAAATCTTCTCATAAATATGAGAAACTGTTTTTCGGTATATGGTCGATGAGATTAGGTTTGGTTTCAAGACAGTGCAAAGAAGATATACTAGGTTATAAAATAGCGTTGTGCCCATTTGTAAACTTAATAAAATCGTCACCAGCTCTGGTCTATACTGAAATGTTTCAGGCGTAACTGACGGTAATTAAGGAAGTTTACCGATAAGAAACTTTGGATTACGATCGTGAGGTCAGCCTTAATGCGCTTAATGTAGTTAGACCTTTATTCATGGGCCTCTAATTTGTCACTATAAACTGCAAAGTTGTGTAACATTAGTTACAATGGCTTAATCTCAAAAGAGAATTTTTTTCTTTAAGATTATTTAGCATCGGCATCAACAATATCATTTCAGTGGGAGTACTTCTACGAACTAAGCGAAATAAGACATTTTCGATATGCAGAACGTTGTAGGTGGGTCTTAATGTTCCTGAAATGTTATCCGAGGAACACCGAAGAAGCGAAAGAGTCACGGATTTCCAACTTGAACTACGTTACAAACAGATATAATTATGTCCACTATCAATGCAGGATAGATTAATATTAGCTAGACACAGAAGTATAAGTCTTACTATAGATAAATTGAAAGAAACTCATTATTAGAAAGATATGTCGTCTTAAATGTATTTAATGCATAAGAAAAGATAAAAATATATGTTATATGTGTGTTATATGTTATGTGTTTATCAAGAAATCCATAATCATATTAAACTTTCCGTAAACGATAGATATAAAAATATATTTCGATGAAGAAAACTACTACGTTGAAATGGTAACATTTACGCCATCAATGCAGGGGATATTGGCTAGTCCCATAAGTGTAAGTTCCAATGTAGGCAGTTTGCCGGGGTGCGCCGCCCTACGACTTAAGATACAATGTGCGAAGGGGTATTCTCATTGTATTATTGTCGTTTGACGATTTTATTCTCTGACAGATTAAAAACTAAAATTATTATTTTTTTGTATTATCTCGTTGCAATCAAACTTTCACCTATTATGCTGATTTTATTGAATTACTATGCTTATGATAAAAATTTACAAATAGTTTTCTGCTGTCATTTTCACTGTACTCGATATTACAATATAATTAGTATTGGAAGAGGCATGGCAAAAGAGGAATAACAAAGAATGAAAAACCTTCGTAATAAAACACCTTTTTATGTGTTGGCGATTACTCGATTCAGCTTCCCTTACCCTTAGAAGCCGATTTGCTCCTCTTTAGCCTAGCTTTTAATAAAGCTGCCAAGTCTTGCAAAAAGCTTATTCAGTAGACACGGATGACTGACGTGCTAAAAGGCTCATTAGCGACGATGCGGTGGTTGAGGCTAGACTTCGAGTTTCTTACACCGACGCGAATTTGGCAGATTTTCAGTATTTTGGTTGTTATTGCGAATACTTCAAGAGGAAATTGAATAGTTTCTCACAAGCGAGCATACTACTTCAATGTCGACAGCTTTACTTTATATCAGGTGAGATTGCGGCCAAATGCTTGAGAGTATATATAAGGAAAATGATATGCCGGTTTCCTCGCGGTTTTTCCTTACCATTTTGAAACAAAAATACCGGTTGGTAAATTAAAATAAGAATAATAGTAGAATACCCCGGAGGCAACGTGTGGCGATCATAAATTGCCTCGGTTTGATTAAGGCGGCGGGATCTTGCAGTGCACTCCCCATGCACCGGTGCATCACTGATACAGGGCGTGCTAAAATATTGTTTGCCTGCACAATAATAATAATAATATATTATCTCTAACAAATGCTCGGAATAAATGTTTAAGAATAAACACAAAAAAACTAAAAATAACGTATCGCCCATAAACTGGATTTGCTTTATTATATATGTCATTCTTTTAATTCCATTATGCTATGTTTAGTCTAGAAGCTGTGCCTCTAGCTCATACATTCCTTGAATTATTTGTTTCCTCTCCCAAGATATTAATAATCAAGAGTAGAGAAGAGACTTTATTTGACAAAGAGTATTAATATTTAGAATATAATATATCAATATGCCCTCCGAAGCATGAAACTATTCAGTCGCATATGCAACTGATGATCACCTACCTGAGTGTGTGTACATCTTAAACGTTACTTAAGCTATCTTCCTAATCTATCTGTTAATAAGGGCCAAATTGCTGTGTTATGAATTCATTATTTTCTTTATTGGATCATATATAGAACACGCTGTAGATCAATTTCACCACATTGCCAAATACTTTCGGGATTAGTGTTGTAAGGAGGGGATCATTTATTTCCTTTTCTTCTCAACAGATTCTAAAACTTTGCCCTTCAAGAGGTTCTCAAGTATTGTATTAAGATGAAACGCAATAATTATAAATTCGTTGTTAAATTTTATGTTAGTTTTAACACAGATTTCTTCACAGGACGGTCTATATAATTTGACGGTTTTCGATTGTTCAATCAAGATACAAATAATCAAAAACATTAACAGCGGCGGCTTAACAGAAGCCAAACAAATGAAACTGTAAAAATAATATATAATAAATATTTTTATATATTATATATATAAAAAAAACATAATAGTAATAATATTGGTGGACAATTCACACAGCGCCATCTAACCCCAAACTAAGCATAGCTTGTACTATGGGAGCCAGACAACTGATAGAATACATATTATATACTTTTTTGTATTATTATCAGTTATATATCATAGTTGTTGACTAATATTAGTTTTCCCTTTTTTTTTTTTTGTAATTTGATTTAGATATTTTTTATAAGTTTTACCATGTTTTGTAGTTTTTGTTACGTATTTTTTGGAAATGTATTGTTTTTGCTGTAGTTTTCATTTGTTTTTATTTTGCATATTTTATCATTTTTGCTGTAGTCGTAATTTAAAGAAGAGAAGAAGAATAAAATTTATTTATACAAATACAAAATGTACACCACAACACAATATAAAAACGAAAAAGACACATAGACATACGAATGATGATCGTTGTTGCGTACATATACTTGTATAAAAAGTCCTGAGCTCAGCGTGTGCTGCAACATGTTGCAGCGCTGATTTTCAGCACAGGGCTGCGATGATTTCTTTTTTTTCTGCATTATTTTCGTTTGTAACTGTGTCTTGTGCTGAATAAATGTTTCTCTTTCTTTCTTTCTATCATACATATTACCCAAAATAACGTAATGATCAAGAAATCTTATCATACACTTTGAGTACCACTTTCCTATCGTGTGAATAATCGCACGGAGCGGTGTCGGGACTCGATGAAAGAATCGGGAACCCCGGGAGGGAATGACGTCATCGATACCGATCTTACATCTTATAAATGTATCCGCATTCAGAATAATATGCCACCTTTTCATACACACCAAGGCTTCTACCATTACGATAGTTCCAGATATGATGAAAAGTGCCTACGCTTTCATTTTCGGGTTCATAAACCTCTACAGATCAGTTGTTGAGTGAAAGACAGGTCGATACAAACACATTTATAAGATTAGTAGGAACAAACCTACCTACTGTCGCATATATAATATCGATAGGAAATGATAATCATTTCAAAAACTATATAAATAAATAACTAATATATCAATATTTATGATAATTCACACAGCGCTTTTTATCCCCAAACTAAGCATAGCTTACATAGCTTATTATGGGAACCAGACAAATGATAGTATACTTATGTATCTTTGATTGTAAATACATACATATAATATATATCTATTAACACCTAGACACAGATCTAAACACAAACATATTAACACCCAGACACAGAATAAACATCTATATTTGTCACACAAATGTTTGTCCTGGGTGGGAATCGAACCCACAACCTATACCGCAGAAGGCGATACTACCAAGTGAGCTGTGAGGCCACTCAATTTCGAAAAATGTTAGTAAGATGGCATTGTCTCTTCCAAACCATATTGATAGTAACGAGCAATTCAAGTCTCGAATGTTGGGTTAGTCATAGATAGACATTACCTGGATTACGAAGAAACACTATGTGATACTACCCCATTTGCAATTGCAGGAAAGAGAAATAGGTGTGTTTCTTGCCTAATTATATGTATCAATAATAATTGCTGCTTTATAACAGCTCATAAAAAAGAAACGAAGAAAAAAATCGATACATTATCATAACGTCGCATCTGGTAAGTGTTCAATATAATTATTTATGGGTCGTGTTAAAATTCAAATTAATTTGGTCTTACAACAATAAGACATTCATGAAGTGAACCCATAAATTAAGATAAAATCGACAAATCACTTGGCCTTCACACCAATGCAGCAAAAAACGTGTGTCGCACAGTCGCATGCCGTCATTGGTGATTTAGGACGACGCGACGCAGAGTTCAGAGGCATTTCGGTGTAATGAGTGGATGCACTAAGGGTAGGGTCAGTTTGAACAGTGTTCACGAAAGTGGCACAAAAAGGCGATCTGTCACGCGCGCCATTCTATGTGTTTTGTTGTGTATTTATGAATGGAGGTACTAAGGGCCCTTAAAATTTCATATGTTTGTAAATAAAAATTATCACCAAAATTTCGCCAAAAAAAAACATATTGTTGAGGTATATATATATATAGGTACATACCTCCTATATATAGGTATATAATTATTTTAACTGATTATAATAACTTAAGCCTATAGATAATAAGTTAATAAGACGACGCGACAGACGCAGTTTATATTTCTAAACAAAAATCCGTGTGTTAGGTATATATTTATTTATATTTAAGTATATTTCCCTAACTAAATGAAAGTCACAATAGCAGTCTCATTTTTAGAGCCCCAACCCACAATACAGTCCTGATACATGGAGGGGGTAGCCTTGGGCAGGATTAACCATTGCCTGTTAATTACGACAAATGGTCACCGAACAACGAATAATGGCCCATTCGCTTCCAAACTGCTGATATCTGATGTAAATGACCATTTACCGATTAGCGGAATGGGAGCATAACCCTTTTAGATAGAATTATCAGTATGTTTGTTTAGTTAATGATCATGATTTCCCATCTTTATTCATTCTCGCATATAAAATATTTATATATCTAAAGCTAACTTCGTTCACACAATTTCTGGTAAACTAGAATATTTTTTGTTAAAACATTGTAAAAGCATTTTGATACGCTTCCAAATATTTAACATTTTCTCAATAAGGGCTGTAGGGCCCCTGTGTTACCCCTGTTTGTCTCTGAGGATATAATAATCATCATTTTTTAAATTAATATATTCTCTAATTCTTAAATATGATGATGAAACTTCAAATTGACTTTTAGATATTGTTACACAAATAAAAATCCATCTTAGTTTTGTAAACAAGACACTATAATAAAGTATAATGCCATCTAGCAACGAGTAGCGGCAATAAATAGTGGAACCCTTTTTTCCGGTTGCATTATAACTTAGTCTTACGAAAATTTAGTACAGAGGGCGTTGATATAAAAAAACTTTGTTGCAACTAATACTTAGTAAACTGCTCGTAGCTCTCTCGAATCAGAAGAGAAAGGATGAAAGCGCGTCTCGGGGGTGTTTATTTGTGCTTTCTCATTGTTACTTTATGCTCTACCTTTTCACACTAAAATACTGTAGTGACCACTATAATTTATTATTTATTTTGAAGTTCTCCATTTGGGTCGAACACAACTTACCTAATTGAATTATAAGATTAAAGAAAGGAAAGTCGGAATCTTCATAATTATGTATTTATTAATGGTATCTTATTGGATCTTACTATTTAAGTCAGTAGTTTGCTCCATAAATAATAAAATAGGAACCTACTAAGGAGTACTCATAAATTCCCAATAGCCACTGGCTATCGCGAAGGAACATTTCATTCCACAATAGCAAGGGCTTAGTTTCATTTAGAGTTCTGGAATGAGGATCTGTTCTAAGGCTTCGGAGGCTCTCCGGGCTCGTAAACCTTCCGTCTGCAGTTTAATCTTTCGGAAAATATCTCTTCAGATATATAGGCTTACTCCTGGCGCTCTTAATTAAAACCGGTCTGAATTTCGAATTTTCAGTGGCATTGTTTTACTAGTACTGTAGGAATAATACTGTAGGAATAATATACTGGGGTCCTCTTCCCGGACTGATGTTAGATCTAAAATGTAACTTAAGTTAAGTGTGAGATCAGTCTGTGAAAAAAACCCCAGATCAATATTTTCAGTAATGACAATTTTCTAAATTAGTGAATATCCATATTATGTGGATTTCATCCTATATTTTTTTTATATTATAAAGTTACGAAACGAGCTGATGGCCCACCTGCTGTCAAGTGATAACCTCTGTTAATGATAAGCTGTTGTCGATTAAATCTAGCTCAAACAGGTACTTCATCTTCAAATATTTTCGGACACTGTTACACTATAATTGTCATACATGATGGATTTCGAAATGTGATGTAGAATAAAATAGTCAAAAATAAATTTATCTCCCAAAATCAACAATTTTATTCGTTTTACAAATTATTTTAACTATAAATCGATAAGACAAAACCAATAGGAATCTGTCGGGTGGTTAGGTTTGCCAGTCACTATATATTATAAACGTAATAAACCTTTTAGTTTTATGTAGGATTCTAGGGAAAATAGGACCGTATACTGAAGTTCGTTTCCCCATTGCCCTATATCTTACAGTAGGTACATAGCTAAAGACTCTCCCGTTAATCACGACGCTTTATCTTTCGGAAAATTTGAATCCAAAATTAAAATCGACCCCCGCTGAATTTGTAGGGGCAGGCTAATTTAACGGCTCCCGATGTCGGTACCTAGCCTATTTACATGGATTATAGGAAAGTGGGCTACTGGTTTTTTACGCTAATAGGTAATCCTTACGTAAACAGGCTGGTACAAAAAATCATGGCCTATTCCTATTTACAGCTCGATGTACAAATTACGTTCATTTAATTCGTTTTCTACCAAAACAATAATGGTAAACAATATTCACATCATATTTTGAAAAATCTGGTTCTTGATTAGCGTAATTGGAAAAAATGATGTGTGTGAGATCGACCCGGGAATAGGGGCCCTGTTGTCGTCTGCTCTTTTGCATTAGCCATGTTGAGACTTGCTGACTTTGTGTTGAAGTTCAATATGGTCATGTACGACAGTTTTTGTTATGTGAGTTAGTGATGGAACAATCTCATGAAAATTTTCATGAATAAACGTGGTAATTAGCAGTAATACCAAATAGTAAAGTGTAGAAACCTAGTTGCAAGGCACTGTATGCCGTAGGTCGTGAGTTTCGTTCCACTCAAGCTAAACAATTGTGTGACGAACATGTTTCGTTTTGTCTCTGGGTCTGTTAATATGTATATAATTAATTCACAAAAAAAAGTAGAACACTTCAATGCGAGGCGATGCTGCTTGACAGCAGAAATGGGGATTTTTCTTACAAAATCTCCAATATTTAAGACTAATATGACTTATATTCTAATAAGACCTTTAATTTATCTACTAATATTTGGCTCCCGTGTTTCCATAAAGAGTGTTCTCTCTCGCTTGTGGAGATTAAGCCGCTCTGCACTTCAGATGTAGATGGACAGCGGGTCCTATACATACATACAAGCAGGCCTACGTATGGTTTGCAAATATCCTGTCCGGAATCTAACCCACGTACCTACGTCTCATCCGAACTCTCTAACACACGCCACCGTGAAACATAAATAACACTGATATTGTGACATGAATGGTGTAATAGTTTTTGTGTCCCCAAATCCCGAGGGATGACAGTGAGAAATGACTCAGTGACAGTATCAGAAGCTGCAACTTTGATTACAGGGAACATTTGAACACAGGGGACACAATCTTTGATGCTTAACGGAAATGTAGGCAAAAATAATGAAAATTTCAAATTTAGTTATTTCCCTTACAATTTTGAAGATAAATTTGTTGGTTTGAAGAATATTAGATTCCTAAACAAATTTAATGTCAGGAAAACTGAGTCTACGTTGTTAGAAAAGCGGACGTCCTGATTGACTGACTGACTGACCGGCTGAGAGACAACGTACAGCCTAAACTGTTTATCTCAGTGATCTTAAATTTTGAAGGTGCTTTCGCAAAAGACATTTTTTTTATTAATAAAAAACTATAACGTTATTCTAACTTAAACTAAAAGTTTAATTTAGGATTTGAGGGTTGTACTAAATAATATTGTTCTATTTCTATTTCTGTTCTATGGTAGTAAATAATAATAATGTAATGTAATTTAAGTATAATTCCATATTCATAAAACAGGAGCAGAGCTTCCACAGTTATTTGTACCCTTACTTTGTATTAATAAATATTTTTGTATTTTGTAATCATTTATGGTCTATATTCAAATTCGTAAATACCTCATCGCATTGGACCTATACAGCAAAACATAATAATACCCATTTACGCAGAAAGACTACTTTTTATAGCTCTTGTAAATTATAATAATACCGTTTGATGACCCTCCTCATAAAAACCCTGAATTTATCTAAATCCTTAAGGCGTATCACAAGGACTTCAACACATTGTGGTCGAGAGCAAGGAGTGTAAACATTATAAAACACAAAGGCTAACAAAGCTCGTAGCTCCGGGAAAATTGCTAAAGTTTGTACATACGACACGCTCTGAAAAACTCGACAAAGGTACAAAGGTATGCGAGCCCATAAAAGCGGAAAATTCGATTTTCTGCCCCGCGCCTCCTTAATGCGCTGTGGTCCACATTATGGTGCGGAAGCGGCCCAAAATGAGCCTTATTGAGCCCAACCCTTTCGATAATACTACGTTAATCAAATCCAGGCCAATTTCCGGCAATAGAGATAGCAAAATCACGATATATTGCCCGCGAGAGCCGCCGTACCCTGTTGCTATCTAACACATTTGCCCGACCATATGGAGTTCTATTTAATCAGATGAAAATAACTGCCGCAGACCTAGATTTCTCATATCGACCTGATACGGAAATAAAGCTTCGAATTCACTTATTCAGTAGCGCAAGGCTGCATTTTAAGGTTAAATTATTCATTGTATTTATTTTATATAGCTACACTTCTATCTTTACTTAGCTTAGCAATTTATGTTTGGACTGTATGGAAGCAGGATATTGTACTTTGTAATAAAAGAAATACATTTTGTTCTTCGACAAAACAATTGTACATCATCAAAACATCGGCAATATCGAAAAACGATATGCGCAAGATGGCGGCAATACTTTCTCACAAAACAGGGAGTCTAATATAAATGTATGACGCATTGCGATAACCCTTATATCTATGTTGTGTATTCCATAGTACTATATTATATCGTTTTAAAATACCACAAGAAGTATACATATATATATAAATCAAAACCGGCAGAACAGAAGACAGAAGCAAAGAACGAAATATTTTCATGCTTTGTTGATTTTAGTAATACGAGATAATGGGATTCAAACTTAGCAAATTTATAAAATTTTGTATTTATATTTAGATTTGTACTCAGAATCACACCTTAATTCCCTAAGGGGTAGACACAGCCTAAATAGGCCACTTTTCACTTAATTAGTTACACTGCGGTGAGAACATATTTTCCTCCAGCAATGAATTGCCACATCCCACATATACCCTGACAGCCAGGATACATTTTATTATTTGGCGTGAAAAAACCAAGCAGGTGAAGTTTGACTAACAAAATATAATAAAATATAACGACCGCGATTCAGCCCTGTAAGGCTTTCACCTCATACTCGTATGTATTAGCTTGGCACGGTTTAGTTTTTGCTGTTTCCTTTCTGCTAAATTGTTATATAATGTATTATGTCGGCTACAGTTGAGTACCTACTACATCATATCAGCCGGTAAAAGTCCACTGCTGAACATAGGCCTCCCCCAAAGATTTCCATTTTGAACGGTCTTGAGCCACAGTTGAGTACTACGGCTTGAGTTAATAAATGTATGTCCAATTCTCTATGTCTAGTTGTGTTTTATCGCAGTGCTGGTTTTCGTCTATCGAGCCACCGCGGGTCGGCCTTGATAAATGTCCGCCGCCCTGGGGGATCGCGAAATAAACCTTCTAAAGATAAGAATAACAAACAATGTAAATTAATATACAAGAAATGATAAAATAGAAAGTTAAAGAGAATATCATGATTACATACTTATTACACCTGTTTCATTAGGCAGAACACATAGTTCATACAACTCTAGTCCACTCAACAGACTACTTAGTAGCAGTAGAACAAATGCCAAGTTCGTCCGGGGAATTACTGCAACCATACCCATTTCTTCAAAAATCCCGGACTGCGTCATGGTGTCGGCTGTCAGCCGGGTGAGAGGGTCTGATGGACATCCTGGAGGGCTCCTGCATCTCCGCAGTTTCTAAGCATATTATATAATACATATTATGTGTATCACTGTATTGTGTATAGTATATAACTTAGTACTATAAATGGATAGCAAATTTATGATATGTATCCTTTAACTTAAAAAAATATTATTCTCTCGGTTTTTATCTGATACTGTACCTAAACTTAAAAATAAAATAAATAAAAACGAAATATTAATATTAATACATATTAATACTCCAAAGATGCGTGCGGTCTCTATGTGTGATAACGGGTCATCAAAGTGTAAATTATAATCACGAAGTCTGAGGAGCGTCAATAGGTTACTCACACGTAAGCATCGTAGACCGCATTGTTACTGAACTGAGACATTAGACGAGAATGCAGGAAAAGATTTGCTAAACTGCAAATAACACCAACTTTATTGATGACAAATCGATCCTGTTTCTTCTAGTGGCTAGATCTAAGAGAATTACCTCACATCCATACGAAGCGTTTTGCTTCCACTTTCATAATGCGGATAGCCCAAGAGTGGAACTCCTTGCCTGCGTCTGTATTTCCCGAGAACTATAATCTGGAGGTCTTCAAGAGAAGAGTGAATAGGTATCTTCTAGGCAAGCATGACCGCATCGTAGACCACATCGTCACTTAACATCAGGTGAGATTGCGGTCAAATGTGAGCCTATCGTAAAAAAAATATGGAATAAGGGAACTGGGGTACTGCTAGAAATTTTGGATATTGCTGAAAATATCCAACTCCCATGCATTTCATCCGTTGCAAAACTCCAACTTATTATATTCTTAACAAAAATGTAACTCAATTTTCATAACACTGTCAATGTTAGGAGTATGTCTAGATTGACGTATCGGATCTCTTTACTTCGCTTGGTGGATTGTGTCCTTAAACATGCCAACCCCTAGGGGGGTCGCGAAATGAAGCTTCCAGGAAAGATAAGAGCTCGAATTAAATCCGAACACTTAAGATGGTAAACGACAGTTATAAACTTTTTTTTGGGATAATCTCATTGCTATTCGTGTAATAAATATGTCGGGATTTTAATAAAGTGGAGGTTCATGAAGATAAATAGGAGGTTTGTCCATATTAATATTATGAGGCGAATTTAACCAAATGAGTTGACTTGTTTATTTTCTACTCCACGATTTTGGGCCATTATAATACGCGTGTATTTAAACTGTTTACTGATTTTTACCGATTATTTTATGGGTTTGTTTATTGACTTCTCTTAATTGACCCTAAACAACTAATAGATATTGTTATGAATAAGAAATGCAATGGTTACATCATGTCTTTAGACTGGCCTCACACCTTGGTTGGTAGTAACTATGCCTTCTGCTGTAGATCGTGGGTTCGATTGTCACCCAGGACAACATTTGTGTGACGAATATAGATGTTTGTTCTGTGACTGGGTGTTTTATATGTAAGTAATTACAAAAAAAAGTATATATGTATTCTATCAGATGTCTGGTTCTCAAAGTACAAGCTATGCATAGTTTGGGGCTAGATGGCGCTGTGTGACTTGTCCACCAGTATTATTATTATTATTATATTGTCTTTCGCTAAAATGGATACACCGAAAATTGTTACAAGCTACTAACAGAAAGTGAAATATATAAATTACCTTAGATCATCACAGACTTCCACAAAGGCCAAACCTGTAAGAATACATTCCGAGGCAAATTCACGGCAATTTCTAATATGCCATACTTTCAGCACTTTCACTAAGCCGCGTAGTTTACGCGGCAGACTACGTAGACGATCGAACTATACGACTACAAGGAATTTTGGACTCGCGTGCGTAGTGATAAAGTATGTTTTCAATTACGTAGGAGCAAGTGCTGAAACTGCAGGCCCAACATGTTAGCCGTAAACGCGATTTCCGTTTTAGTATCACTCAAATTTGAACCATATTTGGAGTACGCTAGAAGCGATATTGAATCGATGGTTTTAATGTTGAAGAAGTTTTTCAGGAGGGCCATAACGACACATTAGCCGACACGGTCGCTCTTACGTTTATTAATATGGTACAAGGTTCGAAGCTTAAACGCGGTACGTACCTTTCTCCATTGCGTTATGTTCGGGTCAAGACACCTTACTACCTATTAGAGGCCTTTAACCGAAAAGGGCAGGTGAGGAAATTGTATCCTAAAACACTTTTTAGATGAATCAATATCAAGTCAGTAACATATTTAAGTAAGTTTTTATATACCTATAGATTAGTAAATTATTATTCAACTGGCAGCTAAGTTGGTTAACCCTGCCTTCTGCGCTGTATGTCGTGGGTTCGATTCCCACCCAGGACAACGTTCGTGTGACGACATTGATGTCTGCTCTGCGTCTAGGTGTTAATATGTATTATATGTATAAAAAGTATGTAAGTAGTATATCAGTTGTCTGATTCCTATGATACTAGTTATGCTTAGCTTAATTTGGGGCTAGATGGCGCTGTGTATAATGTCAACCAATAATTATTTATTTATTACTTATTCTGCAAATTTATAAATATACATTTATAAACAAGATCAAAGCCGTTTCAATTTCTTTCATTGTTGTGGATTCTGTTGGTAATTAAAACTTAATTTAGAAGACTTTTTGAGTAGTAGTACTGGGTTCTGTCCCTAGACATTCATTACAAGGATAAAGGATTTATGTTTAGTTTGTATACCCGTTATGTACTGTGGATAACCAGCGCTAGTTTTCAGCTCATTAATACTACGAGTTTCACCCTTACCTGTATCGTCTCATCATAGGAGTAACTCTGGCTGGTCGCCGATCTCATCTCACTGGAGATCAAAGGGCGGCGACCGCATCTGCAACAAAGTACGAAATCATCATCACCAATGATGTACCCATCTTTATAGTAATATGTGCGGAACCTCTCGCTTTACCACTTAGTACATATTTTAGACAAAAATCACTTTATTCGGGTAGATACCCTAAATTTAGAATGCCCGATATGGTGTTTTAATAAAAAAAAAGTATATATCGTACATATCAATATCCATACAAGAAATAACATCTATATTCGTCATTCAACGTTTTTCACGGGTGGGAATCGAAACTGCGAGCTACAGCGCATAAGGCAGAGTACCAACTGAGCAATGAGGATAGTCAAAATAACAGCTTTGAAGAACAAAGCGTATTTTCACCCGCCGTAGTAACTTAATAATGTCTACATCAATAAAATGCGCATTTCCGCACACCATTCCACCTCCAACAGCGAGATGTGACTAATTAAGCCATAAAAACGTTCTCTGAACAGGGTCCTTACCACGGCGTGCCATGAAGTTACTCAGACACGAGTTTCGGGACAACACATCTTGACACTTTCCGTCCTCAAGAGAGTTGAAAAATGCATATTTTGAGTGTGTGTGTCTTTATAAATGTCATAAGTGCTGTGCTGCTTTGCTGTTTTCTCATTATACTGGTAGTAGACATCATTTTATCACAAATAAAACGACCATTATCTTTTCCAATATCCTATAATTTACCTTGACTTTTCTCAATACTCTTATGTGTTGTAAGCTATGTGTTTGGTACGAGATAACTCAATTGCATTGCGTTGCGTCCATCACCCCGAGACGGGGATGTTACGTCTGATGCGCCAGCAATTTCGCCGGCACCCACTCCCTTCCACCGGAACGCAGCAACACGAGTGCATCACTGCTCGGCGGCAGATTAAGTTAATTATGTTGTTGGCACCAAGCAAGTCTTCGTGAAGGAATCACTTCCGCAACTCCGGAAGCGCTGTCTCACCTGTCACTCAAATTGACTGAAAATTTGACGACCATACCTTTCGATAATAGGAACATCATTGATTACCTCCATAACAACAAAATGATTAGATCAATATGATATAGGCAAAGCCCAAGCAATAAAATGGCCTTGTATTTCATGTTTTCCATAGTAGGGTCAACTCACAAAAGTGTTATTCAGTGACAGCGGCCGCTGAGTTATCGCCCCAAGACCCGCTTTTAATTATTCATGAGAGCCGCGCAAGTTTCAGCCACTCGGCCCGACATCTGGTGCTTCTGTTAAATAATTTGCACTCACTTCTTCAGCGTCGAGTTGTTGCCTTTTGAGTTATTGCTAAGTCTGTTTCGAACTCGCCTACTTGCATTACCCATCGTTACCTACTTCTTATTTTCATATTGTTGGTATACGAAATTATTTATCGACTAGGCTTTGATTAACTGAAGTGGTTCTAATGATATAAAGTCTTTTCCTACTTATAATCATAATCACTATCAACAATTTCTTCTTTCAAGCCTTTTTACAGCAATTACTTTTACGATTTTTTCCATTACGGGCCTTAGCTTGCCAGTTAAGCCCATTAGACAAATCTTCAATTAATTTTACTGTTGTTTTTAAGTTAAGCTTTAAGAAGCTCGACGGTACAGTTTCCTTAACGCTTTGAGCAGGCTTTTATTAATAAATTACGTATTTTTTTTGTAGTCAAGGATTAATTTTCAATGGTTGAGTTTTGACTTTGTCTTCATGTAAATTTTTCACAACAAATCCATTGCTCAGTTTTCCAATAGTCGGAAGAGAAAGTAAAGACGTCGTGGGTTCGATTCCCACCCAGGACAAACATCTGTGTAACGAACATAGATGTTTGTTCTGTGTCTGGGTGTTAATATGTATAATAAGTATGTATTTACAAAAAAATATACACAAGTATTATATCAGTTGTCTGGTTCCCATGATTCAAGCTATGCTTAGCTTAATTAGGGCAAGATGGCGCTGTGTGAAATATCCACCGATATTATTATATTTATCTGAAATAGGGACTATATTGTCGAACTTTCCAAAACGTGTGCAACGAGCGGAGCACACAAGATAACTGAAAGCTAATGCACTTGACTATCTTGCTCCCAGCGCACAAATAATAAACTTGGATCATCTAAAGTGCAGATGCGACCGCTTCATACCATATTATCGCTAAAGTGCATGAAGGAAAATGGGTTATTCCGACCGAAAACAAGTCGAAACTATTACAGTGTCTAACAAAGCGATAGGAGTATATTGGTTGATAACTTACCAGTTTTAGATTAATTCTATAACGCACGATCCATGTCTACAATTTTGGGATACCGTCCCAGTGCTGCAAAGATGTTTTATCTAGATTTTATTTTTGTTTTGCTGTGTCGTTCTTTAATACATACAAGCATTAACCTTGGTGTGACTACAGTGCAAACTCCTAAGAATACAATAAAAATCATTCTAGTGATACTAACTCGTGGTAAGTATTCCAAACTTAATTTAAAAGAATATATTTTGATGGATCCGTCGGTTCGCGAGCCCGACTCACTCGTTACTTTCATTTAGACTTTAGACACATCGCAAAGATAGTCGGAAATCAGTACGGTGGAATTAACGAACCTGGCTTTAGCTTTCATAACAAAGCCTTCTCCCAAAGTCATCTTCAGTCTATTGTTTGTTCTGTTGCAAAACTGCTAAATTGTAAAGAAAACTGATGTTTCAAATTCCGCTCCAAATAAAGGTTTGGGTGTCAAAGACTAACTTTTTAACCAAACATCTACCAATCCCCAAATTTATAAAAAGGATTATTAACTTTGCTGGTTGGCAGATGTCAAATTAAAGTCCGATGGATATAAAAGGCCTTGTGGGATACTACCATTCCAGGCTTTATTGTATTGTATGATAGTCTAATTAGGTATCATGACATCAAACATGGATTTGGTTTTATTGCAAAAGTAAAGTAAATAAGTGACATATCGAAATAGGAGATATTTTAGCATATAGTAAAAGCTTAATGTTCTTTATTCCAAGCTCTGTAAAAAGGACTGGCTTCGGTATAAAAATACTAACTCTTAGGTTGTCTACGGTTGATTTATATTTTATACCAGTGATGCAAAAGGGGGGTGCGGGAGCCGGAAATTATTGAAAAATAAACAGACTTCTCTATACCATACAAGTCCAACGCACTATACTGGATAACGGACTGGATTGAAAAGTGTGTAAAACCGATCCAGTGTTTCTGTATTGAGATGCTTGATCCAATGTTTCCTACCATTCCGGCATTAAGATCATTTCGCATATAGCAGTCAACAGCAGCTTTTTCCCTAGTAACAGGCTGTTTCCGAGGCGGCAGTCCTCCCAACAGGAGAGACAGCCTAAGACTGGATAAGATTTGAACGCTGCGTGCCGGGATCGATCCGTTGTTAGACATTCGCATCACGCTGCAAGCCTACTGCGCCGTCGTCATGGCAACGCTCCCGAGGTCCCATTCAGAAAGCCGTAAAAACTTTCAGGAATTTCTATTTTTATGTCGGTCTGAATGTTAATACAGCATTGAAGTTTCAAGAATTTAATTAAGTATGTAGTTTAATACTTCTGACCGTGAGCCGATACTGATATGCAAAGCCTGCTTATAAATCGAATCCTGAGAATAACACATTTATTTACGTACGCTGATGCTGAAGGTGGTGTTTTTTTTTATTCATTTGTAATATTTCAGGTGTGACAACTTTATTGCTCAACTGATATACCTCATGTAATATTTTTCTCCATTTACCACTATACTTCCAACGGGGGTATTTGTCACTATCATCATCAAAAAGTTCTATTAGGGCTTTAATTACCCAAAATTTTGTGAAATAACCGCTAAACTTTTAATTTGAACAGGATCATTACCATCCAAAAATTCATAAAAAACATAATCACTGCCTCGCTTGATCGGACCGCCCTTCCGGCTATTAATTAACTGAGCTCATATTGATACCTGTTTTAGAAGACATCATCGCACCCTAGTTCTATAAATAATCACAGGAAACATTGGTTTCCTCACCTATTCTAATGCATGTTTACGTAAGGCGGTTTTTAACACAAACGGACGCAGGGTGTTAACCCTGGCCAGGGCTGTGAGATAGGTCTTGCCTGGCTAGCAGATATAAGAGATCTATCATTTTTTCATAGAAATTAAAAAGCCTAGGCTAGTTGCTGTCTTGTTCTGAAGGACTTGGCTTATTTTGAAGTGCGGGTCCCATAGGTACTTTGAATTGTACGTGTATAGTTCTTGATTTTAACAGGTGCTTAGACAGGAACTATTACAAGTTTTTCTTTCCAATTTGTAACAATTTACTATAAAATACAAATGGACTGAAAGGTTTTTACAAGCTATAAAGAGTTACTAGACCCCAGTAGCACAATATTGTCGTAACAAAGTGAAGGTGTTAAAAATAAAATACCGCATGATTTTATTTACAAAATGAACCTTAATAATTGTTCCATATTTCGGGAGAAACCTCATAAAAATGTAAATGGGCAGCGACCGGTGACGTACAATACAACGTACTATACCCCCCTACATCTAGCCATACATAATGCGAATATCTTACGATAGATACTTACCATATTTAATGGGGGTTTTTCATGGTTACAGTTTATTTTTTGTTTAGGGTCCCGATAATACAATCGATGAAATAGCTAGCAGCTACCAGCTACGGCAGTTGAAAATAACTATTATAGCCATCTATTTTGAACAACATACCATAATAACGAAGGTACTCATTAGCTAGGTATACCGCGTGAGGCAATCTTTGAAACATGATGTTCATGTTTTCTATTTTTTGTGCTGTTTTTAATCTTAGTTTTTTTATGCAAAAAATTTGGTGTCAGTGGACTCTTTTTCGTATTCCTGAGAAGTAACTTTGAATTCATTTTGTGCCAAGCCACGATACCCCCAAAATAAAAAACATCATAACATTGTATACGAAATCTTTATATTTAAAGAAAATTAAAAAAACTTGGTAAGTGCTTAGTAACACTTAACTATGTAAGTGCCAAACTGGAAAACCTGTGCGCTTTATCTTATATGAGTCTCATGAGCTTGAAATAAATGCATTATTATTATTATTATTATTATATTTAGGTAGTACCTAACTATTTAGGTACGCAAGTATCTTACGACCTGCATGCTAACGTACAGATCTACTACTTTTTAGGTACAGACCGATGTGGTCATTGGAGAGCGAGGTGGCCGAGTGGTACTGTACAGCCCCCGAGTTTTAATCCGGAAGCCGCTAGTTTAAATCCAAAGGTCGGCACCTAAGTTTTCGAGCTTGAAAAAGTATCTAGATTAATTTTAAGGAAACCGGCATGTCCTAGGAATATACATTGAACAAAAATGTGTTAAGTGCGCGAAAGGTGCCTCTACAAGGCGCACTTAAATTTTTCACCATACTGATTCGAGATAGGTAACTAGTAGGTAACTTAATAGGTAGGTAAAATAACTGTACGATTAGACGTTACCCCTTTTGTCATAGTTTGCGGGAACACCACATCTCTGTTTTCACAAACACTTTGTCCAAACACAACATACAACAACTTTATTAACAGGAACATAGGAGCTATTTTGCTGCGGCTATTCAATTTTCATTTGAAGAGCTGAGATCGGTAGGTATCTTTTGAAATTAAACTGAAATAAATTCTTTAATTTGCTTACAGTCTGTGTTTCATGTTCAAATATTTTTTATCCGTATTTACAGAATGATTCACGAATCGAGTAAACGCCAGTGTGTAGTCAGTCAGAGAACACCGAAAACTGAACTGACTGAAAGACTGAGAATTTGCTTCCAAACCGTGTGCGTGCAAGGTAGCTTCACACAATTGTATAGTGTCATCTAGTAGGGAGTAGAAGAACTAATAGTGTAAATTACCATTTGGTGTCATCCATTGGCTTTACAAAAACTATAATAATGAAATATTTGGTTAGACTTAGTAATGATATGTTATAGTACATACGCTGTAAAAATGGTTTGTGATAAATCTTAAGGATTTTGAGTCTCAAAATATATAATAAATGAATATTACTATGGTTGGACATTTCTCACATCTAGCCCTAAAGTAGCTAAGCATAGCTTGTTTTCTAAATCTCATGGGAAACATACAATTGATATAATACTTAAATATTTTAGTAAATACATACATATAATACATGTTAACCACCAGACACAGAACAAACATCAATGTACGTCACACATTTTTTATCCAGGGTGGGAATCGAACCCACGACCTACAGCGTACAACGCAGAGTTACTACCGACTGAGCTATGAGGCCAATCAAATGTTGAGATATTTTTGACTATAAACGCCATCTATTGGATTTTTATATCCAACGTACTGTCATTTTTTTATTCAGTTAGTACTACTAAAACAAGATAGATGTCACTGTAGTTATTTTAAGGGGCAGTTATAATATCGTCCTAACTCCAAACCGAGCAAACCCCGAACCTGACTGCTCCTACTTACTCTCTCTGTAACGGTGTAACAACTCAAATTGTTCCCCTCGCGCATAGAGGGCGCTTTGTTACAAATTAATTCCACAGATATTGGTGTAATATTCTTATTGTCTCGATTTATAAGAAAAAATATGGGATACTCTGTGGCCTTTAGATGCATAGAAATGGGTTCGTAAATTCCCAATTAATATTTATCTAAAGAAAAAGTAAGAAAAAAGGACTGAGAATAATTATTTATAAAGTAAGTGACTAACTGATGTTATGTGGGAAATATTTCAAGGAAACAGTCTATGAGACCACAATTCTAAGAATTTATAACATTAAGCCTGTTTCTTATTTATTTCCATGTTTTAACATTATATCAGATTTTCCAGGCCAACTAATTATATTAAATGTCATAAATATTACCTTACCTATTACCTATTACCTTGTTCGTCAATTATAATTTAGAGCTTTTTATCAAGGGAAATAAAAATTTTGTACGTAATTTATGTTTTCAATCGAAACTCGATAAAATTTCACTAACAATTAAATGATATATATTTAAGGCCAATACGAGTTTATTTCCGACATCGTTGTGTTGTTAACCAACAGGAGTTAGGACAAAAATTTTAACGCGCCATTATTTTAGTGTACGTTCTAGACATAGTTTTCAAACATACCGACTTTTTTGGTGACATTGCAGTCAATAGTCAAGTGTCAATGTCAACCAAAATAAAAACAAAGTTGAAATGAAACTGTTATAAATGTGAAGTGTCGGGTGTTTAGTTATGTAGAAAATTCAAAAAACAAAAATTAAAAGAGCAAAATTCTTGGGATATTTGAAGTAAGACTCAGTGAACACTATAAAATATTCTTAATATAATATTTATTAAATTATTGTCAGTATGGTGAAAGTCTGGAAGCTAGGACTTACGAGCTACGACACCGCCTTGAAAATCCAAGTAGCTTTGGCCAGAAAGCACCTGGATTCCATGAAAAAAGGCCTAGATATTGACTACGACACCTTGCTACTAGTTGAGCACAAACCAGTTTACACTGTAGGTAAGACAACGTAACTAATATTACAGGCCGCCGCCGTCAGATGTCTAACCTAGTTAAGTTAAAAAAAGATCAGTTCTAACTGCAACAAAAATAATGTATGTCATGTCATTGATTACACTTATTGCCATTTACACGAAGCCACTTGACGAGCCAGGACACTAAGCCACACCATTATTACTTTTTTGAGATCCATATATGTGATTTTTGTATTGTTAAATTGTACCTCATCATCAGGACAGTAATATAGTATATAACAGAAAAGATGAAAATTCTTATGTTATATTTGTTTGTTTGCAAAAGGAATTTTAGGTTTCAATTCTATGCTGTCCATGTATGTTAATCAAAAGTTTTATTTTAATATCTTGAACTAAACTTCAATTTGTTCCTGTAGTCTTCAATATGATCCTGTTGCTAGGGTGCATAATATTTTGACCTAAAGTTTTTTAATATATTCCAGGAATCCGAGATGAATCACCCAAGTCAGAAATCTTCAGATTGCGCAGTCTCGGTGCTGAGTTCAAGAAGACAAACCGCGGAGGTCTCATCACCTTCCATGGGCCGGGACAGCTTGTGGTCTACCCTATCATCAACCTAAAGCATTTCAAAACCAGTGTAAAGTGGTATGTCAACAGCTTGGAAGAGACCGTCATCAGATTGTGTGATGATTTAGGTAACTGTTGATGTTCAAAAATTAAAATAGTAATGAGCTTATCATCTTTTCTATGAATAGCTCAGTAACACTCCAGTAACATGTTTCTCATGAAATTAATTCCTATTGCATTGGGAACTAGTCATCGGAAAGTGTCCTTTGCTGAATGTTATTGTTTACTGAAAAGTATTACCAAAATGTCTGCGCAAATCTGTTTCTGGAAATGTATAACTTATTGTAAGACCAGTCACTTTAATTCAATCTCAGACAGCTAAATCCATACTATCTTTAAAAGGAACAATATTTGTGGCACCACACAATGCCTGGATCAGGAACTGAGGCTAGCATATACACTGTTTGGTGCCGGGTGATTTTAGATTTTAATAGGCATTATCGCCATTATCTCAGCAGAATCATCATGGCTTATAACCAAACCATTTTTTCTGCAATATATTATTAAAATTTGTTTTATTATCATTGCAGGAATAAAAGCAAACAGATCTCCACACACAGGAGTTTGGGTTGATGATAATAAAATAGCAGCCATCGGCATCCATTCATCCAGATATGTTACAACTCATGGTATAGCCTTGAACTGTGACAATGATCTAACTTGGTTTGATCATATTGATCCTTGTGGTATAGAAGATAAGGGTGTTACTTCACTGAGTCGAGAGACGGGCATCAACTTATCTATAGAAAAGGTAACACCTATGTTACTACGTAACTTCAACAAAGTATTTGATTGTAAAACGAATGAAGAGCTTGATGTGGATCTTCAGAAAGAAATATTAAGTGGTGTCTATACTTCGCTTTTATCACAAGTACAAAATTAGTACATGAAAAGTTTCTTTATGTATGACAAATTTTAGTCCAAATGTTGTAATCTTGAATTTTATGAATCTTGTTAAGAAAATATATTTATTATGGAATCTGTAGAAAAATAAATGAAAAACGTAGGAATTTGTACAATTTTATTTTATTTTCTAAATATAATGAAAAAATAAATAGTATGTAAGTTAGTATGTAGTAAGATGAAATCTCAAGTTGAGTTAAGAGTAACAAATAAGAAATGCACTTTTGTACAATACATTAATATGAAAACAATTTGTTGCTACAAAACCCAACTGAAAGTTCATAGATGAAGTTTTAATTCAAAAAAAGCAAAAAGAATGAAATAGATCTATATTTACAAAATACATATTTTACTACTCCAGATTTATCTAATGAATATCAAAATAAATGAAAATGTACTAGTTATATAAAAACCTTATCTATTATTAAATGCAAAAAGCTTGCTTATATTCTAAATACCAATCTAGTTGATTCAGAATAATCCCTTAAAATGAAATGTTTATCTTTACATATACATTAGTTTTCCAGGGACTATTCCAAACATTTTGTTATAATTTCTAAATTAAACATGTACTAAAAATTGTACAAAAATGGTCTAGTATCCTAAAATAATAAATGCATCGTCTGCTGTTGAGTAAATAAACTAGAATGCTGTTTTATAGCATTTCTCAAACTGGCGAAAATTACCTCAATAAATGCTTACAATAAAGGTTTGAAAACCCTTGGGATACGTATTCAATGTATCCACAAGAGAAATTGTTTTCAACTGGCAATTAGCCAACTTAGGCCTATCAATACAAATACTTATGTAGTTAATCTCTTACCTTAGAAATAAGTCTTAAATTATAGTAAATGCTTTTAAATGCAATAAATTACTACAAAAATAAATGCAAAACACGCGGTGGTTACAAAATTATTGGACGGTTCCCAATTTTCACCACGATTTGATTAACACCAAAACTGCATGGACGGATCTGTACTGTATCTGTTGTTCATCAGTCGTTTGTATCACAAGTTCCGGAGAACTAACTATGTTGTATTAATCAGCCTCTAGATTATTTGAGATGAGTTTAATTTATATATGCTTGGGTGGGGCAAGCCACTTTCTCATGTAGTAGCAGAAAATGGTTGCTATGTACAGAATAACTAAAAGTGCACATGCAACACCTAATAGAAGAACCGAAGCTTTGCTGGGGCATGGCTCCACAATCGTCACTGTTTTCTCTGTAAAAAGAAATATCCGTAAGTTACTGGCTTATTATATTATATATAATATAATATTATAGATGTGTTTAGTAGCAGTAGAAGTCACGCCAAGTTCGTCCGTGGAAGTACTGCCACCATGTCCATTCCTGCCGCCTAGCAGTAATGCAATGCGTTACGTGTTCTGGTTTGAATGGTGTGGTTGCCGGTGAAATTACAGGTACATGAGACATTCCGACGTTCCTCTTGTTTGGTAGGACTTTAGGACCGAAATATGACTATCTTACAAAAACTTGATTAAGAACGTTAAGATAAAACCCGTTAAGGTATTTCACCTCCAAAGTTGGTTTCGGACGCGCTGCCACCGGGCTTGTCAGAACGCAGGAAGTCAGTGCTCTGCCTCTCATCGCCGAAGTCCAATACGAGAATTTCCTGGGAGATGTTCATATCTTCCTCCTGAGTAGCTTCGTTCTCGATCTGGGGCACGGAACGCTTCCTTCTGCCCCAAGACTCAACGCTCTCGCTTTCCCACTCGCACACCGCCTAGAAATATATAAAAAATCCTTTTACATGAATTTGCTATTTAATATGTAGTTTAAAATTGTTTCACCCAGAATGACACAAAATATCAGATTATTAAATGTAAAAAATACACTAGCTAAGAAATATTGACTGCAATTACAATTAAATTTGTGGTTAAACATTTTATCCATAGAAAGCACTACTCACTGGTTCACAAGGGCCAAGACAATATTTGACGTTGCATTGGAAAATGACACCGTAAGACTCGGTAAACCTGAAGGCTTCATAAACTGACTGCAGCGCGTTGCCGTCCGGCACGAATGCTGGGAATATCGAAGGGTCCACTGGACATCTGCGAAAAAAATAACATTTTACATTCTCTTTAAGTAGCGTTGGTGTATTGACGTGTCTGATGAAAGGCTCTCCCGAGTGTTTCAGACTAAAAGTAAAATCAAATTAGGTAAAAAGGTAGCCAAGCATAATGGACCAAACAGGACTCTTAATGCAGAAAATAAGAAATCACTATCACTCACCCGTGCTCATCGGTAATATTGACCGTAGTCTTCGAGTCCTTGGCCATAGCGACACAGCTGCGCGCGAAGATGCCATAAGGAGCTGAAACATTATCGTTTTCTTAAAAATCGAAATAAGATTCATTCAGCAAGAAATAATATTTACAAAAGCAGTCGAATACTAATAGTGCCTTGCTGTAGGTACTGTAAATTCTCAATGGTTTGCTGTTGTCATGAAATATCTTACTATCTTCCGGGATCTCGATACGGAATGTGAGTCTGTCTCCGATGCGAACGGTTTCCACTTCTCGTTGGCGGGCGTCCAGGATACGGATGCGGGGTGCAGGCGCCTCCGGGGCCGCCGTGATAGAAATCATGTCGGGGTCCCTGCGAAATTCATGCGATATTTACCTAGACTGGCCTCATAGCTCAGATTGTAGTAACCGTGCCGTTGCGCGTAGGTCGTGGGTTCGATTCCCACCCAGGACAAACTTGTAACATTTGTAACATTGATGTTTGTTCTGTGTTTGGGTGTTAATATGTAATTTATGTATTTACAAAATAAAAGTATATAAGTATTACATCAGTTGTCTGGTTCCCATGATACAAGCTTAGCTTACTTTGGGGCTAGATGGCGCTGTGTGAAATGTCAACCAATATTTATTTATTTTATCATGAAAAAAACACGTTTAATTAACAATTATAAGCCAATTACAATGTTCTATAAAAACGGCTGTATCTAGTCAACACATTCTTGATCAGTCGCTTCTGCTTCTATTTTGATTCAACCGGTGCATTTAATCTGTATGCTCATCGGTATAAATACATTAAACGAAGCCAGTTTTAAACCGCAAAGACAGATAAATATCGGTTCGACTAATCTCCATCAAGATTCAAAGATCGTAATCGTGTCCATATAAATTATTCACACGTAAAACGAGTTACCCACGTTTGTAGTTTTGAGAAACGCACTTAGTACCCACAACATTTTGCAATGCAATCGATATTGGGTCGATGGAATTGGAAATCGCCTTCACGCAGGTATTTCAAAATTGTTCTTCATATTGTAGTGTAACCATATCACGTAACGTCTTGGTTCTTTGCAAGCGAGAATAAATTATACGGTAAATCCAGTCTATTATGACGCAGGGTATGGCGTTTGCAATAATTTAACATGCAATGTCGTCCCACTAACCTGATGGGCACCATTCCAAAGGTGATGTTCTTAGAGCTCATATCGTATGTGCACTTGACTTTGTAAATCTTGTCCGCTTTGGTCATGACCACACTATGGTGCTGGAGGACCACAGTATTGGAATAAACTCCAGTCTGAAACGCGATTCAAATATCTGTTTTTAATATTTCACATAAAAATATGTATCGTTAATTTGTTCCGGCTAATCTCTGAAATGGCTGGACCGATTTGGCGGGACTTTTACTGGCAGATAGCTGATGTAACAAGGAGTAACTTAGGCTACTTTTCCGAGGGGTAAAATAGGAGTGCGTGATAAAACCGAATTCCATGCGGACGAGTCGCGGCAACAGCTAGTAATAAATATATTTAAAAAAATAATGCCTGGAAACTTACAACACTCTGTGTGTTACAATCTTGTCCACCCATAGTGAGGTCCAAGCGGAAGAAGTTGCTGTTATTGACATCATTATTGCAAGTCTCTGATCTTCCTAACGCGTAGATACGTCCATTAAATGGCTTGTTAGTGCGGACCTGTACCGCTATTCTGGTATCCTTGCAAAGTACAGCCACTGCAAAAAAACCAGATTCAGTATTCATGTCTCCATTGAAGATAAATCAAAGAAGTTCCAATGTCAGTACCATCGTAACAGGTGCCGGTCTTGTCGCAGTTGGCATCGTTCCTGGTGAGATTACTGGGCGGGTTCGGATCCATCTGGTGTTCGATCGTAACAGGCAGCTCGCCAGACGGATTGGTCGCCGGCTCTACAACAAATAAACAACAATAAGTGGACGTTATTACAAAGTTAATGGAACAAGTACAGCACATACGCAAAATAAATGATCGATCTAATAACCCCTAACTAATCTATAAATCGAGAGTATGCTCCTATTTACAACTGGAACCGCCGATTAGATAAAGTGCGTGCACATATCATAATAATCGATACAAGATTGCAGCAAGACGTAAGTACTTCTCGATCCTAAATACGGCCTATCTAGTGCCCGCTGCAATTACTGTAACAGCGCAAAGCTCACCGCCTGGGGCAGTCTAGATTTTCACACGCACCCGATACACTAGACCTGCGCCTAATACTCAGAACAGCCTGTTTGATTGGCTTGGTAACGGTCGGAGACATTAAACTTAGATTGACCGCGCAATTATAATTGCACACATTATGGTAATCGGCCAACCGTCTAAATAAGAATTCAAGCATTCTAATTGTAGGTGTTGGGACATCGACGAGTAAAAAGAAATCAATTAAACATTCTGAAATGGAAACATTAGAAAGCATTGTTTGGGAATAAGAATACAATGTCATAGCTGACCAGCTCAATAGAGGTGAACGTTATTGGAATGAGTCAATGTGGTGAACCGTTCCTAATCGATTCGTTTGCACAGCCGTCTGGACTGGACACATTCGCGACCGTTGCCCCACGGGCCGTCGATAATAAGGTGACGTAAACAGTCAATTTAGGACGTTGACCGCGAAATTTGGACAGAGGAGTCCGATTTGCTCACTCAATCGCTATGCCGGTGACAACCCTACATGGGAATTTAGATACTGAACTTCCAGTGTGACTACCGTTAAAACCAGAGTTACCTTCCACCGAAAAAGTTCGATTATTTTTTGTTCATGCCGTGTTTTTATCCTTATTTCTATTCTGTATCAAATTACATTACTAATAATATTTGAATATTATTACGTGGGTGGTCCGTTATGTTATCGATATAACGCTGTTAACGTATCAATACAAAGACGTGCTGCGGCTTCCTATAATTAGGTATGACTGGCGTCTCGCACGGTAAAAACATGTTGGGAGTCAATATTTCGACCAGAGAATAGATCAATAACATTCACAATGTAGGCGACAGAATCAATTTGCTGGTAACTGGACGCATATTATTATTGTCGGTCATGTGCATAAATAGTGATGAGCTAAGCTGCAATTTAAACAAAGTAATAAAAAGCGAAATAGTTGACTAGTTTGAGAGCGGATCGTTTTTTAGAAACGATAGTTCATGATCCAAGACTTCAAGTCCACGCATCGATTTCATCTGTCTATCATAATTTACTCCATAATGCCTAACCTATTACAGTAATGACACCCCGGAGGATCATGAGCGGTCCTAGGCATGCTATTTATTTTAGACGCACAATCATGATTTATGGCTCACGGCAGTGACATCCATGAGCTTTGTCATTAGTTCTACAATGCGAGAGCATAAAGGAAAACGTTTCTCTAACTTTTTTCATTGGAAATACATTTACTGTGATTTAAATATGTTGTTTATAAAACTTAATACTTGTTTTCTCCGGGATCGAATTCGAGCCAGACAAGTAAATATCCAATAAATTCGGATGTTTCTCAGTTCATAATCGTTTCGTTTCCTCGGCGGGCGGTGTCGTTGACTGCACCATCGCCAGCATATTTGCAACGCTCCAACGAATTGTAAGAAATTATCTATGAATTCCCACGCTCAGACCGATTTGCTAATCGATATGCGTTATGGTTTTTCAATTTTGTTCGCGTTGTTATAAAGTCACATATTTATTTAATGGATGAATGCTAGTTGGTAAATGAACTACCTACCAATCTTGGAGTATCTGAACCGGATGATGTGATTTGGTTAATTAACCACTTCTAATCATTACCATTTTTTCCTTTTCCGCATTTGCAATTAATGAAATCAATTTACGGTATCCAGATATTTCAATAAATTTTACACAGTCACTGTTCATTATATTTCGACGGAAATCTAAAAAAAAACTAACATCAATCTACCCAGTTTTTCTCAAGGCTTACCTACATTTTAAGTAGAATTCGAACTTTTTTGTTTATTTTATCTCTTTTACCCAAAAAGTTTGATGGTGCGGACGGCTGATTCGATTTTTTAGGTTTTTCATAACTTGCCGCTAGAATACGTTAATGAGATAAGAGTTATATGAAAAAATACGATCCATAGTCTGATATACATAAATGTTTTAAGTCATAGAATCCGTATCAGTAGAGCGCATGCAACGCATGCATTAAGATCGTCAGAAAGGAAACATTTTTCGATTATCTGTTTTAGATAATGGTTCAAACGGTATAGGGCGCACCAGTTACTTCTTATCGGAAATCACAAAACTGTTTCCAATAAACGTCTAGCCATGAAGGACGGTATATTTTAAAAGTCAAGTGATTATAAACAGGTCTAGCGTTGCCTCGTGGTCGGAAGTGTCCGCACAAGGATGTAACGGTTCTGTCGGTCCAGAGTTCCCTCCGTAATCACGAGATGCCATGCTATTCCGTTACCCGGGCACTAGATATTAATGCCTATAAATTGTTCGCTGGGAACGGCCTTAGCCTATTCGACGGACTATGTTATTCCCTATATTATGAAAGTAGCTGAGTTGCATTCCGCTGCTGGTTTTTTTGCCCCTTTTTAAGGCTCATCGTTTTTCGCAGCAATAAATCTCTACAACGAAGACTTTACTATCTGTTGCACTAACCAATAATGACAAACTAATAGTTAACTGTAAAGTTATATATGTTATTTGGAAAGTGGGAATCGGTTAGCTCTCCGGTAAAATATATAATATCATCAGGTTTTCCATTCATTACTGTCATCGTAGGAACGTGCACGCCCATTAGAATTAACAATATGCAACAAATCATCCGGTATTTGAATGACTAAAACATTACAAGCCGCGTCAAATAGCAGACGAGAAACGTGATTATATTTTATTAATGTGTCATTTTCTCGAGTCGAGCAACATAGCTACGTATTCGACATGGATTCGCAATTTCGAGGCGTTGACCTAAGTTATATTATGTCGGCGGCAAGGCCGGCCAAGGCCGTTATTCAACAAGCTGTACCTTGTTATTAATACCATAGGAAGTAATGCTGCGTTGCTGACCACAGTATTATAGCTTATAGGTTTAATATCTAACCGTTTCTGCTGATTAGTTTACTTAGTGAATTGACGGTTTATGTATTCATTACTGTAGTTATTTTGTTGGAGAAATTTACGGCACTTTAGCTCAATGCTGATCTTCCGGATAGTAAACTAGATCGATGTTTACGAAGCTATTGCTGAGAAATGTTTTAAACTGACAAACATTATTCACTACACTGGCATAAGACCAAAACAAGGGTAACAAAAGAACACGAAGTCATGTTGCAAGAGATGAGCTGATTTTTCTCCGAAGTTCCGTTCCGTATTTTGTAACATTTATCGCGTTTATTCAATTACATCTCAATTGAAGCTGGGCCATGAACCCTACAAAAAGAAAACCATTCAATTTGTGTAGGACGACCACCGTTACGGAGGCACGCACGAACGACGCCCCGCCACGCCACGCCATCGACAATACCTTTGTGGCTTTTTGCACTGAAATGCAACGGAACACAGGTAAGCCAAGTGATCAGTTCATGAATCGTGATTCAGCGCATTGTAAACATAAGTAACTAAATTACACCGGCACGTATCGCTCTATTCAATGTGAACCATCAAATTACCAAATGTAATTTAATTAGGCTCGCTTCAGTTCAGCCATTGGTTTGACTGTAGGCGATACATCGAAAGATAAGCGCGCGCAATTTTTAACGGATCGTCATGAACCGAAGTAAACTCAGAATCAAAAGGAAATTGCGGTTTACAATTCAGTTAGTGTTACCAAGACACAGAAAATGATAAGATGAAACTTATATCATTAGAGTATGGCTTATTTGCTTTGTAAATGCAATTTACATACAAAGATGCCAACTGTTATTACAATCTTGATTAGTATAAGATAACCGCAGGCTACACGTAATTATCCAACCATTATGCACGAGGAAATTCAGCGGATTGGATTTGTACGCAACGGTATCGACACGGGAATATATCTGAGTGGTTCATTAAATTATGTACGTTTTGGGCACAGTGAAATGAGCCGGTAGCTTGTTATTTTAATGCTATCTGATTTGAGTTACGCAATTACGAACGGGACATGCATTGCACCCTTGTTAAAAAGCAAGGTAGATACGGTTAGTCATAAGTTGTGAGGGCAAACGAAAAGTTATGCTACTCTGTGTTTTTGCATTTCAGAGATTTTGTAGTCGAAAGCTTCTGCATGGTACAGTTATCACCTGGCATTGAAGACTCTTCAAATTGACTTGAGGTATGTTTCGTCTAGTGGCGTCTCTCGTTGGCAACTTTTCTCTAACCGGGCATCTACACTAGATATTTTTAAGTTATATTGTGGAATAATAGATTACACTGAATTGTCCATTCCCTCCAGACGTCGGCACATAAAGAACTCAGAATTAGCACTATTTCCTCCATTAATTTAGAACGAACCCAAGATGCGTGGATATAACGCGTGGTATACTCGAAAACGAAACATAACTCAAACTAATATTCATTACAGGTTCCATTCTGCAGACAAGCACTGAGTCCCTTGCGTAATGGAGTAGCAGACAATCCAGTTATAGCGGAACCAGGATCAGCTAACACCTCATACTGAGCTGTTATTTGTTGGTGATCATTCGAAATGCAGATGTTTTCTTATAAAATATAAATGTTGGCGGACATTTCTCACAGCAACATCTAGCCCCAAACTAAGCTAGCTTTTGGTAATTAGAAACTGATATTTTATACATTTATTGTGTAACTAAACACCCCAGACAACAAATATCTATTTTCGTCGAACATGTTTGCCCTGACTTAAAAATCGAACCCACGACCTATAGAAAAGAAGGATGAGTTGTCAACTAATCTGTGAGGCCAGTCGTTTGATTGAGCTGAATGTTTTTGCATTGTGATAAATGTAAGGTTCGCGAGGTTGGTAGCTGTTTTAATGTGCTGTTATTAGAGACTGTAAACATGATTTAGCTTTTAAACTTAAAGCACAACATTAAACCTTACACATATCATAATGGTATTCTAGGGGTTTATTACTTGATTATTATTTACAATTTTAGCTACCAGTATACGGAAATGCCTTATCCAGTCACAAGACGAGAATCACATAATTATCAATGTAAGATTTATAACTAGTTAAACTAAATTTTTACAGGACTTGGAATGGACTTGCAATCCATGTCATTTTTCTTCTTGGGTGGCGGGTTTCTTCCAGCCAGTGCATTTAGAAAATTAAAACCACATTCTGAATAACATGGATTTAGTTAGGATAGCACCCATAAACAAGTCAAGCTGCCTCCACTTTTCCATTGTTTTCTATTTTCTATTCGATCCTGTCACGATCTCGGCGAACGACTGCGCATCTTATCTGCCCGCGAATCTATTGCAAGCCGAGATATCGAGAGCTTTTGACCCTCGCTTGGAGCGAGTGGACACGATTATTAACATTTTGTTGAGGCACAATTAATCGAATGACGAAATAATGCTACACTAACATATGACACGAAATGCGTTAATCAAAAATCAAAAGTGATACACCTGACAGTTTTTAATGCAATGCTCTAGCCAGTTACTACAAATATAAGGCCAAAAAATTTGCAAAGTGACGGAACGAGCTGACGGCCCACCTGATGTTAAGTGGTAACCGCCGCCCATAGACAACAGCAATATGACTCAAGTTCTCTCCATAGTACGAGATGACTAAAGTCGCATTGCGTTGCGTCCATCACCCCGAGACTGGGATGTTACGTCTCATGCGCTTGCAATTATTCTGGAATATGAAATTCTGAGGTTTTTTGTTACAACAACCGTTTGATCCACATTCCATGTAAAACATGATACATCTATTAATTAATCGGAAACCGTTTTGATCTCATATTGAGTGTTTGTTTATTCTGTGTGAACTGTTGTTCGTTTTGATCGCTGTTTGCGGCAATTTTAATAGAAGCATTCAGACGATTATTTCACACAATTTTGTTTCAATGAGTAATCTTCTAGAACAAAAAAGTTGTTTCTTTGTGTGGCTTCACACGGCTAAGGGGGAGGTGAGAAGGTATTCATAATCAGAGGTCTAACAATTAACTTCCGTTGATTTACCAAGCACTAATGGCGTAATTACAAAGATTTGTATCGTTTTATTGTTTTAAATTATAAACCACTAATATGGATTTAACGTGTAATTAATGTATGTCATAGTTTTTAAGTAAATCCGGTTTTAATAGCCTAATAAAATTTTGGCATCATACAATTATTTTTCGTCGCTAACGGCTGAATTATAAATAACTTTCAGATTGTATCTTTATAAAGGTAAAGTACTTACCTAGCGTTACGGGATACGTTTAAAAATATAAATCTCTATATAAATTAATAATAATCATGTGACCAACTGTGACTTTAGAATTTTGAGAAAAAAATGTGGCACGTTATCATAACTCTACATTTTCGCAACAGTAAAGGAGTTTGAAATGAAATGCTGCATTATTCTACTTGAAAGAAACAAATCTGTCATGAGGTGCAGTAGTTTGGTGCAGCAGTATAACTCTCGCCAAGTTCCTCCGGGGAAGCACTGCCACCATGCCCATTTCTGCCGCCAAGCAGTGACGCGTTCGCGTTACTGTGTTCCGGTTTGAAAGGTTGCTGGTGAAATTACAGGCACAAGAGACATTCCACCTGCACGTCTCAGAGTTACGGGCGCACACGATGCGACATGGGTCTCGCACCTAGTAGGGGAGGACCCAAGTCGCATCGCTTGTTATGGGCAGAGGTTACCACATAACGTCAGGTGGGCCGTCGGCTCGTTCCGTAACTGTATAGCATAAAAAAGGTGCGTCGGCAGCGTGCAGTCCGTTACGCGAAGACCACCAGAGCACCGCTGGATTGAGCAACAGAACGTGTCACGATATCTACGCTGAGTTTAGATGCTGTTAGACGTGAAGGCATTTTGAAGATGTTTTTATACAATACCGTAACTGATTAAAATAAAAAATAAAATGTTTTTTTCGTCTTTAAATCTGTTCTTCCCGCAATGCGTGTATTTATGCAGGGATAGGAGCAATGCCCATGAAAGTGGCCTATAAAACAACCCCTGTTGCCCTAGTCAGAGTAACTAGGATTTGTATATAAAAATGTATACAACTATATAGTTATCATTTTGGTATTACGAACATCTTTTATGTTTTATATACATGTTTAATATTTCTAATAGCATGAAGCTATGGATTTTAGCTGGAATATGAATTAAGTAGCAATAAAGTTTTATAAAACTGACTGAAATACCGATACTAAGTAACATATCTGCATATAGGCTTTAGAATTTGTTTTGTTTTTATAGGGCAAGAGGCGATTTTACTACCTCAAAATGCTAAATCATGGAAGCTCTTGGAGTGTCTGTTTGTAATATTAAAATAACCGCTTTTTATAAATGCATATGGATGTGTACACGGTGCATATGGCAACACATTTTTTTTTGTCTGTCTGACTGTCTGTTTGTTCCGACTAATCTCCGAATCGGCTGGATCGATTTTGACGGGACTTTCACTGGAGGGTAGCTGATGTTATAAGGAGTAACTTAGGGTTACTTTTCCAAGGGATGAAATAGGGGTGCGCGATAAAATCGAATTCCAAGCGGACGAAGTCGCGGGGACCAGCTAGTATCTTTATATAAACTATATAACAACTCAGCACTTATCAAATGGGATACAATGCAAACGATATTTACTTGCTGAGTGTGTGTGATGTTATCAAGATAATTAACTACTTAGACGTTGATCGCTCGTGCCCGCGTTGAAAGACCGGTTGCATTTATAAGTCGTATAATTATAAACGTTTTTTAAATAATAAAGTTTAAATAAGAATAAGGTTGGTAAGTGTTGTTTCCTGCTAGGATTTCCAGGATTGTAAAAATAATATTTTATGTTTAATTATAAAATATTCAACGAGGATTTGGACGATAAAAAGTTTAATTTGTTACTTCCTACTGGTTTTCATGCAAAAGACTCCAAAGCGCTCATAAAAGTTCTTTCTCGCATCTTTTTTGTAATTTAACTTTATATTTTCATTATTATAATTAATATTATAAATATTTAATCGTTTTTAAGATGTCTAAATGGAATTATTATGGTTTTTATGAATCAGTTTTTTTTTGCCGCAAAGTTTCAGTCATTCATATAGATACTAAGATTGACTTTCATTCATTAAAAATGATCTCAACATTCATATTTTAAATTCAAATATGTCGCTGTGTACTAATTTCTGACTACTTGAAAACTAGCGACCCGCCCGGCTTCGTACGGGTGCAATGTTGATACTGAATATACTACAGAATCTCTACATCTCGTAGGGTTCAGCTAGCGTTTGCAATGTAAGCGCAAAAAAGGTGTTATTTACGACATCACATTAGAAACCTCTAAAATTATCAGTGTTTATCTACTAGATATATGCATGTATTGTACATATAAACTTTCCCCTTGAAACACTCTATCTGTTAAAAAAAACCGTATCAAAATCCGTTGCGTAGTTTTAAAGATCTAAGCATACATAGGGACAGACAGACAGCGGGAAGCGATTTTTCTTATATTATGAAGTGAAGCTAGCGACAGCGATGCCCACGTTGCTTTAACACGATAAGTCTTCTTTGTAAGGAGCTGCGTCCGTGTGAAAAATTTTAATTGCATCCTTTTTACGATATAATGAGATAACATACGCCATACAATATATAGTAAGAACTGTTTGATGATTTTACGATGATAGTTTTGACAGCACAATAGATGCATTCTGATTAGAATGCGAATTAAGGTAGTACATTTGTATGGCGTGGGTGAACGAACTAACCATCCAGTTACTTACGCCAGCGACTTGCACAGTTGCTACTTGCTAATTGTAGAGTGCAGTGCTATTACCGATGCTGCACGTCATTCACTTTATCTGCTCTCTTAATAATTACAACTCATAGACCAATTTTGTTGAAAGTGGTTCAGTGAATTTCATCATACTAATAATAGCGGCGCAGCGAGAGAGGGAATAATGTCTACTCCTGAAAAGTGTATAAATAATCTAAGTTATCTATTCGTATTATAAATAGTAGTGATGAAGTTCGATCATTATTTAGTCTGTGTACCTTGGAATTATCCCACAAAATATAGCGCTATCAACTAAAAATATTGCCGGTCGATACATCCAGATAATGCTCTCGTAATTCCTTCCTTATTCGAGTCCTGAATAGTCACTAAATTACTTCTCGTATAAGTAAAGCTAACGATATGCGCTCTACCTAAATCTAAACTATATTTACTGGAAATATAATTTCGATGATCAAACTTGCCGACTTTGATGTGATTACGATTTTTTATCTAAATTACAAGCCAACAATTACGATGAACGATAAATCGTTTATTTCTTATTCCCATGCGCGTACGCAGGTTTTTGTACCATAAGACTCCAGCATCCAGTGATCATCTCGGTGAGATGTGTGGGCCATATGTGATTACACGTGTATTCACAAATAGCCCAAGTTTTTTCAATATCGAAGCAGATGCAGGCGCCTCAATTTTAGTAATTATTGAGCATAAAGTTATTTCATACAAGATTTTAATTTAAGCTCTGTATTATTTTCCCATTACTTAATACAGTGCATAGTGCGGCGTGTGGTAATGGCGTACTAAAAATATAAATCAAATTGTTAATGCTCAGTTCTTGCTGCGTATATTTTTATGATTTATTATGCATGTTTGTAGCAATACATGTTTTTATATCATGATGGTTATGTATATGATATTGCAAAGTAACGCCTTCATTAGCACATCTTGTTTATTATTTTATAACGTAAGATAGGTAAAGCTTGCATTTACAGCACTACCAATATAATGAGTACAATTTAGTTTCTAGCCCCTAAAGCTGTCATTAGGGGCAGATATTTTTTTTTCGAAAAAACTTACAAATTAATAGAAATATACATACTAATATACTGTGTATGTAAGTTTTTTTAATTTGTTGCAGTTACGGAACGAGCCGATGGCCCACCTGGTGTTAAGTGGTAACCTCGGCCCATAACAACCGATGCGACTTGGGTCCTCCCCTAGTAGGAAAGATAAGACCCACGTCGCATCGTATGCGCCAGTAACTCTGAGACGTGTAGGTGGAATGTCTCATGTGCCTGTAATTTATTTCGTTTTTTTATGTAAACGAGAAATGTGTAAATAGAATAAGGTTGTTCATAATCTTTTCGGATACCTTCATTTCAGTTATAGATCATTTACCAACTATCAAGCATTACCTAATAATGATTCATGGTCAAAACTTCTTTCAAAATTAATTCGATTTTTGTAAAAATGGTACTCACTCTCGCAGAAGTTTTCGAAGTATTTCCCAATTGGCTCTCCGTCGTCGATGAGGGGTCTGTCGGCGTTCAAATAGGCAGAGGGTCCGTCGGGCAGCGTGTGATGATCGAGATGGTACAGCTTGCAGTTGTAGCTAGTCGAGTGTGGCGCCCCCATGTACAGGTACGAACGACACAGGAACTCTGACTCTATTTCGCATGCCAGCCTGCACGCCGCTTCGGATGTTACCTGTGCCCAGGGAATACTAATTTAGAAACGAATAATATATAAAGTATAAAAGTGCGATGGCTTATCGCTAGTTACTGATGAAACGTGGATTTACGAATGATATTTTAATGGAATTACTTTCGAAGACCAGTTTGAGCATTCTGGATCTCATTCGAATTAATTTGATCATAGCTACGTATAATGACAGTCACAGCATTTCGGCAGATTTCTGGGTGGTCGTAACTAAAATGACAATAGCCTTGTAACGAATTGTGTGAAACCTGCTTTTAAAATCAATTTAGTAAGTGCTTTTAGCTAAACTTTCGTCCTAGAATCTAAGTTTAGGTATAAATTGGTTAATCTTGAATGCCACTAACTTCTTCTCTATTGTATTTGAGTCACTGGTTCTCTCGAACCAGTGTGGTGAAAGGATTTTAATTGCGCCTCAAAGAGCACTTGACACATGTCTTCGAATTTTTTGTTCTTAGAACATGTCGGTTTCCTCAAGATGTTTTCCTTCACCGTTTTGAGAACGTGGAATTGCGCACATAAATCTTTCAATCGAAAAACTCATAGGCGCACGTAAGGATTTGAACCGGCTACCTCCGGATTGAAACTCGGGGTCAGTACCACTAGACCACCACGCTCTCACTAAATAGAGCAGCCAATGGTGGCAGTGCACGTCTGCGAATTATAACAACATATGGCAAGTTACACTTCTCATGCCAACATTGCACCGCGTACTGGAATGCTATTGTGCTAGCCACTGGCATGTGTATCAATCTCATGCATGAGTCATGTCTCATCAATTACGCAACAGTGATAGCATCAATATTGATCGATCGATCCTGTGCTATGCTCTATAAAAATTCATAAACACAGGATGTCCTAGGTCAATTTCCCTACTTAAATAGATAATTATTTTTTTTAGTTACGGTTGGCTTACGCAGGCAAGGAGCTCCACTCTTGGGCTGTCCGCATTATGAAAGTAGAAGCAAAACGCTTCGTACGGATGTGAGGTAATTGGACCAAGAAAGGGTGAACCGATGCTGTACGTCTGGATGTAAAATGGTAGAATGTAACTTATAGGATGTCCTAGGTCATTGTAAAGACAAAAATAGCTGTATGTAGGATATCGAACAGGTTTCGATATTATGCGAGGCATCATAATGTATTGGACTTATTTGTTTGGGAAAAAATATGGTCGTTTCTTGATTGGTAATTGCTTGAGAATGGTCATGCGTGAATATTTATGCATTAATTTCGATATATCATCTGATATATTTTTACACAGTAGTTAGTAACGGCAATAAAACATTAGATATCTACAGAAATAGGACGTTAATTCAGAAGAAATAGTTGAAATTCTACCAATTATTCTAATAAATATGCTATAAATAAGTCTAATCAATTTCCTTGGTTGTAAAAGTTAACTAAACCAAAACTGTTCACTGTGATGTTTATAGATTGATAAACTATTTAATTTTGACACTTTAATTTTAATAGGATTGCTTATTATCATTATTACATTGAAAGGCAATTCTCTTAAGAAGTAACAGATATTTTATATTTAAAATTTTACTCTCGCTGTTACCACTAACTATAAACTTCATAGTTATTTCAATTTCTTAATCAATAACTATTATTTATGCTGGTAATAAATCCTGTCATAACTTATGACAGTAAAAAAACATATACCACCTTAAAGAAAATGGCTTAAACCTTTAAACTAAGGAACAAAATTACTAAACTAACATTTTGGTATCCACTTTTGATGTTCCCTTATCAACTATTTAATGGGATAAGAGTAAGATCCATGGACTATACCTGATTATAAAAAATAGGTTTAAATAGTATAACCAAAATTGAGCTATAAGAGTAACCACCCAAGTCTGCCATAAATAACCGACCACGATCCTAACCTCTGCAACCTCAGCAACGAAGGAAAGCGGGACCCAATCTTACGACAGGAATATTGATTACATCTGCCGCTTACGAGAGATAACATGTTCATTATTAAATACAATATCTGGTACAACACCTAATTAAGAAGATAGATGGATAATTTACTTGTAAAACAAAGAGTAATTATAAAGAAAAAATATTTCATAACATGTCGTAACTTTAACGGCCTTCTATCATCGTCCATCATGTCTGTTTCAACAAATAGGTTTCATTGCTATGTTAATTGTTTGAAGATATTATCCAGGTGCGTTGTTGCTGTTTATGCTTTAATAATGGAGTCGTAAAGAGCTATTTTTATGTACATGATGTGTATGTAAAACCTCCGCAATGGATTCCCTTGTAATTACTAACATCGGCAATGTTCTTTATTTCACTGCGCTTCAAGATTAACCGTCTTGAAAATGCTTCTAATAATATCGTAATACCCACAAATAACTAGTATTTCGAGATTGAAAATAGGAACATAAAAAGGCATAACTGATATTATTTCCTTTTATGATTTTAAAAGTCCAGCCCATAGAGATTAAAATACCGACGAAGGTGACTCTGGCTTCGGAATGTGTCTAAGGACAACCCATTTTTTGTAGGGTAGGCAACGCATCCACGATGTATTGCTAATATTAAGGCTAAATTGTGTATGCATTATTTTTTTTAATAATATATGAGCAGTATATAAAATTTTCATTTTTCTACTTTTGGGATGCCTGAGTTTGGAAGGAAAGGATTGAAGCGTTTGCCTCTCAGTTGGAAAGTTAGCTATATAATAAACAAATATTGGTGGCCATTTCACACAGCCGCCATCTAGCCCAAAAGCATAGCTTATATCATGGGCACCAGACAACTGATATAATACTTATATACTTTTTTGTAAATACATTCGTATAATACAAATTAACATCCAGACACAACAAACATCTATGTTCGTCACACAAACGTTTGTTCTGGGTGCGAATCGAACCCACGACCTACAGCGCAGAGTTGCTACCAACTGAGCTGTGAGGCCAGTCAAATATATATTAAATAGAAGCAATTACCTGCAACTCCTTATCGGTGTAGTAGTGGAGACCGGCGTACTGTGCCACCTTATCCTCAGCGACTCCGATGCGCGGCGCCGTGAACACTCGTTGGCCCTTGCACGCCTGTGTCGCCTTCAGGCACAAGTTCTAAGACCACACACAGAAACACATGAAATTACAGAAAACTATTGTAATAACACAACCCAGTGGTTGTTTATATACACGAACACTCAAACGTACCGCAATGGGATTGGTTTCCACGAAATCTACCGAGATTGCCATGAAATGGGTTGTATGCATGTAAAGTAAATACGTCTCGTTATAAATTATTTGTAACAATATAATCGATATTCGACGGAATTCTGTTTAATGAGGACGTGATAGAAAGTCAGTTAAAATGATAAGGCCATAAGGAACATAAATTATCTGAACCGTCAGAGTCAGCTTTTGCCGCAAATAAACACTAAGTGCACATTGTAGACCCGTGGATGAATAATAAATGGTTTTTAGATCAAAAGCGGTTTTTACCTAATGCAATAACAAATAATGTGGCTCGTAAACTCCAAACATCAAATATTAAAAACATTTGTGACACAGTAATCTGCATAATTTTAATCGCATCTGTTATTTTTATTAAATTCCAAGTGAAGGCATAAGGTACTCTTATCCTAGGTGGTTTTCACTTGGTTCAAGAATTTGTCTATGAACAATCCATTTTTAGTAGGGTAGGCAACGCATCGTCAATCCTCCTGATATTTCTATTGTTAAGGTTGAGTTGTGTATCCATGAATTTTCATTATATAAAAAAATAAACAAATAATAATATTGGTGGAAAATTCGCACACCGCTATCTAGCCCCAAACTAAGCATAGCTTGTACTATGGGAACTAGACAACTGATGGAAAACTTTTTTTTTGTAAATACATACATATAATACATTTAATACCCAACAGATATTTTATGTTATTTATTTGTGTATGTTGTTTGTGTGTGTATGTTGTTATTCATTTAATACCCATACAGAACAAATGTCTACATTTTTCACACAAATGTTTGGCAATAGGAATCGAACCCACGACCTACAGCGCAGATGGCAGAGTTACTACCAACCGCAGAGGCCTGTCAATATGACGTTATTTCTTCTGTAAAATAAATAGTTTGAGATTGAAACTGTCTTTACCTCAAAATAATCAGTCCCGGGAGTGTCGACAAGTTGCACGAAATGTTGAGCGGTGCGCCTGTCGGAGTCGCTGAGGGAGCATCTCATGCTGCCGTATTCGTATTCCGCGGATCGACACGGGAACTTTTTCTGCATCGTGAAATGTATGATAATGAGCATAAATATAATAATAAAATTGGTAGATTATATTGAAAATTGTCAACAGGGTGAACGATGAAGTCGGTTACAAAGAGCTAAGACTAGGCTTAGGTTGTAAAGCCGTGAAACTAAGTTTAATGAACTGCGTCCAGTTCGCTGTCAATCGAAGTCGTTTACTACCACTTTTAAAACTGTGTATGGATGCAAAGATTCATATATTTTTAGTTTCGAATTTATAGGTAAGAAGAGTTTTGAGAGTTTAAAATTAGGTTTGTTTTATTGTCACCATAAACATATCTGGTCTATTCAGATTAAAAATGCAACTTTGATCATGTATCCCTACACGTATCCCCCGGGTGGTGCGAAAGGAGCAACCCAAAGTAGCAGTAGAATTTGTGCCAAGTTCGCCCGGAGAAGTACTGCCACCACACCTGGTAATCTGCAAAGTAGTGATGCACTCGTATTGCTGTATTCCGGTGGAAGGGAGTGGGTGCCGGTGAAATTGCAGGCGCATGAGACGTAACATCCCGTCTCGGGGACGCAACGCAATGCGACTTAGGTCATCTCATACTTTGGTGGAGAGGACTTGATTCGTATTGTTGTTGTTTATGGGCGGCGGTTACCACTTAACATCAGGTGGGTCGTCAGCTAGTTCCGCAACCAGAAAATCTCAGAAAGTCTGCGGTCGAAGCATTAATTATTTCAAACCCTCATTTGTATTTTGATTGCTCATTAACTTACAACTGTATTTTAACAGCTGAGTGGCTTGTTACGTAATTTTAAGCACAGTTAATATTCCTACGTTAGACTCAACATACGTGGTTTAAAACACATTCATCTTAATTATTTTACTACTAAATTTCAACAGTGTTATAATGTGAAGAATATGATTTAAAACCTAAGTAAAACATTTCAAATTGCTCTATTTCATATTATAGTTTTTGAATAGTACTATTTCTTGAACTAAAACTGAGATTAGTATCTTTAAAAGATACATTTAATAAGATGGTTTCGACAATCAGTAATTCGACCTACATAGTCAACTTGTATCTAGCACGGTTGCCTCTCATTTGTTATCCGCTACTGGCCCATGGAAGCATTATCTTAAAGTGCTACGAAACACGATCAATCTCTAATTAATCATTACTTTACTAGATCGTTAAGAATCGTTGAGCTTCTGTACTAATAATATCACGTTGGTTTTGTTTATTTGTTGTTTTTTGTGTTATTGTGATTTAGATTGAACATCAAACTAATAACTACCTTTATTTCTAGTATATGTTGTAATAGGAATTATATATTAACTAATTATTATATCCAAGTATCTGAGATGTGTCTGTGAACGTCAATTTCACGTGTCAGAAAAAAGTTTCGGTAATACGAACTTACAGACACACACTCGTAATATCGCTAATACGAGTGCAATAACGAAAAAACATTCCTATGTAGGATATACTTACACTTATGAGACTTAAAAAAAGCTCTGCACAAATAACATCTTCTGTCACGGGTACAATTATTTAAGGAGTAGATATTGATAATATTTTATTGTAGACGGTCTATGTAGATATAATATGTCGATGGCAATAGTTGAACTAATGTAATTGTAGTAAGTGTAGTTGAATAAATGTAATGTAAGGTTTTCAATAACATTGGAAATAAAAATGAACCATCGCTGAGACTATACCGTGCTTGGCTGCAACTGGGGCAAATCCATAATAAATTGAATAGATAAACGGTAACTTCATAGTAAAGCATTGAGACTGCCATAACTTGGGGCTGAATGATGCACCTTCAACGGGAAATAACAGTTCTTCGAGCAGATACCCAAAACGGAAATGGTAGAGCAAGTCGATATACCCACTATAGACGTTACCGTCAATCACATTACGATTACAGGATGATCCATACAAGCTAACAGTTCCTCTATCCCAGTTCTTGCAATTCTACATATGTTATATTTTAACTTCCCGTATAAATATTATCGCTTACAAATCATAATATCAAAAAGGTGATATCACCCGTGGTAAATATAAACGATTGCAGATTTTTTTTATAATTGAATACTGAGAAGACTTCAAAACAAAACAATTGAACCAATTTTTGATAAACATATTGAGGTACAATAATTTCTGGCGTCGGTTTGTGAAGATGTGGCTGACAAAAAATGTTGGCCTGGAAATTTTATATTACAAGTCAGATTTACCAAGACTCGTTGTTTGGTGTATTTAATATATAATGAAATACAAAATTCATGTTTCAGATATGCAAAAAACGTTTGCTTAATTAACGTTGATTTCAAACTTATCCAGACCTCTTGAGAGGAAGACGAGACGACCCTAAACAAATTTCGAAAAAACTATAATTTGTTTAATACTAACCTCGTTCAAACAGGCAGCAAGGCAGGCCTCCTTCGTTGAGGTGTAGATGATAGTATTGTCGAGTCCTCGCAAAGCCTTCCCGGGCACCCGCTCGAAAGCCCACGGACGGAGGCAGACCCCCTCGGACCTCACTTGAAGCTTCACCATGTAATATGTGTTAACTGAGCGCTGTAACAAACAAACATTAAGACTAGAATCAGACTTATATAGACTAACTTCAGTGTAGTAAAATGAGTAAAATATCTACTCTATTGTTATTTAAATAAAGTAGATCTGAGATTATAATTTTTTTGGACATTTCACACAGCGACATCTAGCCTCAAAGTAAGCTAAGTAAATAGCCTGTATGGGAACCAGACAACTGATATGATACTTAAATATTTTTTTAATACACATACACATATCAACACCCAGACACAGAACAAACACAAATGTCGTCACACAAATGTTTGTCAATGTTTGTCCTGGGTGGGAATGGAACCTACGACCTATAGCGCAATGGCAGGGTTACTACTAAGTAAGCTATGAGTTATGGTGAACGGAAGCCTCTTGTAAATATGTTCAATGATTCGTGAAAACGTAACTTCCTCTTTGAAATTTTCACGGATCACTTATCGCTAGCCTGTATTTTTCTATGATTAAATTAAAATCATCAAAACGACACGCACCACTAATCAGGTAGGTCCATCGCCGATCATTAGGCCTGAAAACTAATACGTCCCACGCAACAATATTACAAAGTCGATATTGTGTAGAGCTCCGCAATCTTGGACTTTGTTTCTCATTAATAGAAGTGAAAATGATTAGCCCGCAGCCTATTATGCTGACTGTCCTTTGTTAGATTTCCTAAGTTAACCGATTTAATCTGAATTGTTAATCGTATATCGGCAACGGCGGGCTAATTGACAGTATCTCTGCATTCAAGAGCAGATTTATTTGGCTATTAGCTAGTCCTACTTTAGTCTTGGCTGGTACATGAACTTCGAAATAATGGCCACTGTAAACAAGGATTTAGCTTTGTATTCCGAAGCGAGCACATCATGTCACCTTATATACATATATACAGATACATGTCGCTTAGAAATCGACTTGGAATAATATATTTACATGTTTGAATTTATTAGTTTCTGGCCATGAAATTTAATTCCTTGATAAGGTTTCAGGCATGAAGCAATGATTGAGAAAAGTAGTATTGAAATCAAATTCTCTTCTCGCAAAACTCAAGGGAATCAAATTATTTTAAGATTACAAATCATATCCCTGATGTTCCCCCTGTATCACAGGTGGCATGGACTGTCCCAAATACATAACACAGATACCCGAGAACAAACTACCTATATTTTTTACTGCTCAATATTATATATTGTATTAACAAACAAAGTTGGCACGCCCGGGAATCGAACCCGAGACCATTTCCAGGCCACTAGAGTGTGGCCAGTAGTTTTAATACTTTCTTTTTTTATTACCTGTCATATTCTCATACTTACCGCCCACCGAGCGAGCTTACATCATATTTCACATGGAGAGACATTAAAGCATTAAAATAACAACCATTACCTGTGGTACGGCCATGGGATTGTTAGCCTGCGTATCATTCTGCAGCAGGCAACGCGTTTCTTGCACTGGTGTCAGCGGGTTTAGCACAAAACTGCAACAAAAAATGGAATTTTAATAGTGCAATGCTACAAGATGAGATTTTCTTGATAGTATCTTATGGTTAAGGTGCCCACTGTAAAACCCTGCTTACTAGAGAGAGAGAATCAGACATAAGGGGCAGTTAGGTATATTCATGAAAGAGTGTATCGTAGCCATAATCCGCGTCTGCGTCGCGAAAAATGTGGGTATCTGCGCATGACTACCAGTATTTATTCCCGGGCCGATCTCAAGTAATAATAAACAAAAAAATTCACTGTAGATATAATTTTCTCGGCAATTGATTGATTTTTTATATATATACTAAAGTTCCGTGCAATCTGTCTTACTGTTACTAATGTGTTATCATTGGTACACATCAAGATCTTAGATATCTTAGGTATCACACAGAAGAGCTAGACGCTGATTGACTGGACAATAAAATGATGATCTAGAATCTGAAGCGTACATGTAACATTGCACTTTGCAACTGACGAGACTGAAGGCTCTTCCAGACATAGTAACGGATGGTTACTGCCAGCGAGTGTTTATTGAGATATTGTGATAACAAGTCTTATTTTTGAAACATGTGCATATAATAACTTAAGTCTAACTTAGCCAGGAATTTACTGATGTTATATTTGTTCCCGCTGTGAGTATATTAAACTGATCACTAATCTATTAAATGTATATATTAGTCGATGGATTGCGCGAGCTAGATTTTGCACAGCTTTTTCATGTTGATTTAACTTAGAATTAAGCTCTGCCTATTCTACTAAAGAGACATCACACAAGAATGCTTCTGCTTTCCAGTATAGTATTTCTCACGTCTTTATATTAGGTTCATTTGTATCGGTATAAGTACAAGTAATAACTTAAAAGAAATGTGTAACTGCACAAATCGCAATTGTAACGGTACAATCAAACAGACAATACCAACATACAGTTTACAAGTAGGTCCACGCAAGTCGGCCACCATTTGGAAGAAAGCGTTTAATTGCAATGTATCTCTTGCTATTTTATAACCACTATCTTAACGGATTTAACAGTTGTTTTATTCTTGCAATTAACGTTTGATCAACAATTCGAATAACGTGATACTTCGTAATGAATGAATCAACCGAGTATCTTACTATTCTATTTGTTTAAATTCAGACGTACAATTTTAATCGTCTTCAGATTGCCACGAATATTTAAATGAAAACTGTATTTACTTGCTTATCTATTTGGATCAACAAAACAGAATTACTGTGTGATAATTGTTAGGTTTCTATGTTTCGTCATACCAACAGTAGGAAGGTATCGAGGGAGAAATTACCAGTGTAATTATACATGAGAAAATTATCTCATTATTTATATTAGCTCTGTAACCGCAAATAAAAAAGACTTCAAATTAAACATTTCAACCTGTCTTTGTGTAATTTTTCTTTGAAAGTTCTATTAAAAACAAAATATTTATGAGACGGTATACAGTTTCGCCGCCATTTTTAATGTGTACAGTGCATTGCTCCAGGAAGAACTAGGAATATCTGCTACCGGAGTCCTGGCTCGACGTTTGTGACACGTGATACAATCACTTTACAGACATTTATTTTACAAGATTTGAAGTTTCTTCATATTATAGATTAAAGCTGGCAAATCCCGTAATGTTATCGTCTGTGATACACTTAAAACCAGATATTACCTCTTTAAATCTTGCCTTATAAGTATTCGATATTGCCTATACCTTCTGTCTTGTTCTAATACAAATATGCATCAAATTATATGCTTGTAACATACATTTTACACATTTATTGTCCCATCGAACCTTTAAAACAGCGAAGACTATTACTACTAACTATTCTACTACGACTATTTATTTGTAATTTATAGAAACTTCAAATTTTATGCATTACATTTGTATCTACTGGAAATAGTGACATGCGAAAATTTTGCGCTGTTTCTAAGCATATTTTACTTGAAGAGTAAATGTGTTGCGGTCTATTGTGAGCCAGAAAATTTTCGGTTTGCATGCCGAATACTATAAATAATAGTGGTGAACAAAAAAAGTATATCGGAAAGACACTGCATACGGATTCAAAGGGTGCGTCTAGGCAGATCTCATTTACCCTAAGTTGTGAGGCTTGATAATAAAGAAAGAGTATTTATTTCACCTAATCATCACAAGACTAAAGTTGTTCATTTTTCCATTATACCTAAAGAGACAAATAAATAATTCTACAAATTTAGCAAACTCTATTAAGCATGTATTTTTTATATGACTGTACCAGTACTAGACTATGAGACGAAAGATACGTAGCCACTATAATTATACCGTGTTACTAAATTGAAGAGGCGCCGGACGGCAGCTACTTGTTTTAGTAATTGCATAGTTATAGGCGGTGAATAAGCATGGCATTATCTATGGAGTACAGAGACTGGTCAGATTGGCGCATACTGAAATAGATTGATCGATACGATGCTGTTAGTTTATATTTCATTACTTTTTAAGCTTTCATCTTTACCTGACCAAATTACAATCGGGATTAGGGCAATGCCAACTTTCTTTTGAATGGCCTCATAGCTCAGTTGGTAGTAATTCTGCCTTCTGCGATGTAAGTCGTGGGTTCGATTCCCACCCAGGACAAACATTTTTGTGACGATTATAGATGTTTGTTTTGTGTCTGGGTGTTAATATGTATTATATGTATGTATTTACAAAAAATAAAGTATAGGTATATGTATTATATCAGTTGTCTGGTTCCCATGATACAAGCTATGCTTAGCTTACTTTGGGATGGCGCTGTGTGAAATGTCCACGAATATTATTATTATTATTTCTCCGTTTTATCGCCATTCGAATGCATGATGAATAAATTTCATAACATGAGGTCACCCATGTCCTAAAACTACAACTCGAAGGTAGAGTTGTGTGCACACTGTGTGTGTAAGACATCGAAAAAAGTTTATAACGGACAAATTCCAGACAGCTATTGTCTGTCCGTCCTAAACTCTTTTCGTTAGAATGTAACCTCGAGTTCTTGCGGTGGGGATATTCATGAGGCTGGCATGGCAAGCCGTTTTTTTTCATAATAAGGGCCTTAGAGACAGGCGACGCCGACGGCCCACAGCAGGGTTGGAGATCACCATGGCATTTACAACAACTGTGCGAATCTAAGCAAATAATGCTTTTTCCTTACTTGAAAAGCTCGTTTCTGCATTAGGATCGCATCGAAACTTGTCGTTTTCTTAGGCCGATCTCTTGGTTTGCGCTGAGAACCGTTGTGTGTGAGCCATATTTATTATTGCCTTCTACGGAGGCTGATTATATATAGAGAAGAATAATGTACTTGAATTACTTAGCGTCGTGTCGATCTTTTTTGCAGAATGTGATGTAGAGATAAAAATAAGTACTTTCCTACATCAAAGTAAAAATTCCGCATTATTATTACGTGTCTTAAAATAATTACCTACTTGGTCTGTTACAACTGTCTGATGTTACAATATTGTTACGTATTCTTTCTTTTCTCAAACCTATGTCTTTGTCGCAGCCAAAACCCGAAAACTGACAACCCCATGTTACGTTCAGCCGGAATGCCACTGTCTAAACGAAGGCGTATCTCGTTAAACCGTTTGGCGTTTTACGATGAGGCTGGTTAATGTCGTTTACAGACTGGCCTTTTCCAATTGACCAATTAATTTGCGATCTTAAAAAACTAAAGTGCCTACCAAAACCAACTGAGCTATGAGGCCCGTCAAGACTCAACAAGCATTTGTATAAGCAACCTAATAAAAAAAAGTTGTTTTGGTTTTTAATTTTAATATGCCGAATAAGAAAATGGCGCTGTTTTGTAAAGCGGCTAGCCGTTTTGTAAAACGCAGTGGCTCTTAAACTGAATGCTTTTAAACTTTACCAGGTTTTTGCTCCGCCCTGGATTTCTACGATCCAGATAAATCTCAAGCATATAATCAAACCAATATAAATCTCGTTGCACTAATAAAAGCTTAAGATTATCAAGGCATATATAAATGAATGTTTTATGCAAGACTTTGAAGAGATTTGCATAAAGGAAATTACGCATATATCATTGAAGCTGTCATATGAACCTACAGGTTTTAATCTACAGATTAAAAATACTTTTATATGAACTTGAAGGATGTGTCTGATTGCTTTTTACACCATTTATGTACTGTTTTAATTACATCAAGCATTTGTTTATCACATACTAGCGACCGGTCACGGTATCGCTTGGGTAGCATTCACCATCTATGGCCGGACCACTTGTAATGTATAGGTATACTGAAACCTTCCTCTTTTTTTTTCTCTTTGTCCTGTGAGGTACTCGAACCGTCCATGAGGTTCTGAAGATATATCAGTCACCTCCACTCGGACTCATTCAATCGGAGAAATGTGATTTAAATATTTCATTTAGTACCATTAACCTTAACGATTTTTATTCATGCATTTAGTTCGCTTATAATGATGATTAAAATGAATGTTTCGTTTTTAATGTATCCGCTACCAAATATTCACGTGGGTGTCTGTATACTGACAAATTGCATACCTTTATATAATTAATCGATGTTGGTAGTCGTAAATATGAAAAAATATCTCAACTATGATTAATGCATCAGTGTAGCCGAGAGAGTAATGATGCGGACTATCATTTCTATTGCATAATCAAGGTATCGATCTATGATTCGTGTTGCAAATGTAAACATAACCGTATTGAAGTAAGATGGGGCAGCAGCTTGGGACTATAATATAAATTATAATATAATATAATGATTATATATTATAAAATAATATATAATATTTGTCCAATTTTGTGAACTATCTTTTTGTTTACACTGCGTTACTTCTCAATTTTTAACCTTCAGCCGTAACTGCAGTAGTTTAGCTTATTCACTCACTTTTCTCCTGTATGTAGGTTTGAACAGACGAAAATCTTATCAACAAACATGCGATCTTATTATTTTAAATTTGATTAATTGAATCTCAAGCCATTTCTTTAAGAATCCAATCGAAACAAGTTTTATCTATTGATCATTAGTTCTGGTTGTCCTTTGGACTGGTTCTATTTTTGGCAATTCAATAAAATAACTGTACGTAACCTATTCAACAAATTAAAATTTCTGATGCTCTCACTCCTTATCGAGAACCCCCAATAAAATAATGATCTGTAATAAATATAATCAGCTCTACATCTCAGATATCTTCAGCTGCCTGCCTACGCAAGTTCAAACAAGTTCCCAGTCGGCAATGAAACAAATTACTTCGAAATAACACTAACACACTTTTGCCGTAACCAATGCGAAATGCACCATAATTGCACGTACACTAGAAATAGCATAATTAGAGCCAAAAAAGAGCAAAGCCGTACATCCTACCTCACTGAAATTGCGGTTGTCTTTTTACTAATGCTAAGCACCGGTTTAGCCCGAGGCTTGACGCCGTGTCACGTATCATGTAGTTATTATTTAATAAGCAACCAATTGATAGCTGGTTCGTCCCGCTCCGGGCTAAGCTTAAACATTACATGATTGACAGGTTCTTCGTGACGCAGATGGTGTGGGCAGGTTGTTCGGTGACGTCGCGACTTGCGTTAAGTAACATCTTACTACTGAATAACAATACTATAAATAATCCTTGTTAATTGACTATGAAGTCGTAGTCTTTGAAAGTCATCGATCAGTATCAGAATATTAACGAATAATTATTTTGTCAAATGTGGTAAAAATTCGTATACAGGAAGTTTAACGTTTAAGAGCAGTGAAACTCACAAGTTCGTCCGGGGAAGTCATGCCACCATGCCCATTTCTGCCACAAAGCAGTAACGCATTCGTTATTGTATTCCGGTTTGAAAGGTGTGGTTGTCCGTGAAATTACAGAAACATGAGACATTCCACCTACACGTCTCAGAGTTACGGGTGCGACTTATGCGACTTAGGTCTTGTCGTATTTAGTAGGAATAGATCCAAGGATCGGTTGTTATGGGCAGAGGTTATCACTTAACACCAGGTGGGCCGTCAGCTCGTTCAGTTACTGTATAACATAAAAAAAAGATTAGTCGTCTTACGCGCCTACACAGTTATAATATATACAATAAAACCAGGTTCTACCCTCCAAAGCTCTGTTTTTCTATTGTTACTCGACAGTTATTTTCTCTAATATATATACGAAATAAATACTTATTTAACATCAACCATTCAAACAATTTGAATGGTGATGTCCGAATTCAGTATCACATTTATACTTCACATCTATCCTTACATAGTAACGATACCATTAAACCGTCGATTAGGCATGTAATGACTTACTGTCAAGCTGTTTACACGGCTAATAATCCCGTTACGACGCTTAATCCATTATACTTAAGAAACCTCGACGATTTACGATTATGACAAAATTGTCTGAAGTACCCACTGATCGCCAACAGCCACTATTTTGCCCGTTAGCCGCAACGGCACAGTGCAAAAAGATAAAATAGCTGTATCACTTCAACAGTGCTCGAAGTGGAAATGTTTTTTTTTGGCAGCCGCTAGACTTTCGTAACCCAGTTATTAATATTGCTTTTCCTGACAACATCTAGAGCCCTGTACAGATATGCTAGTTATTTAATCAAATATATAATAATAATTTATTTCTGAATGAGATACAACAGAGGTGCACAAAAATGAACACTGGAAAATATTAAAGTAAAAACTGTGTCGCAGTTTCCAGTGCCCGACTTTAGGGTATACAGTCGGAGATATTTACGGATACTTAAAGCATCATGGAATCTGAAGCTTTGTATGGAGTGTTTTTAGTAATGTAACAGAGAAATTCGTAAACCTAATATTACAAAACCAGCAACTTTGTTAGAGCAATGATGCGATTGCACGAAGGCGCCAAAGTACATGTATTCTCCTAACATTGCCATCAATCATAAGCGGGGGAAATCGGAAAGTAACTTGTAATTCGTTATCTCGAACCATCTCACTCCATATTAATATACTTTTAATAATATTTTGATGGATGAATTAATGACTGAATCGCGCTTGTAAACGGAGAAAGCTCAGCTATTACGTTGTAGAATTTTGTTTTTTTTTATCGAGCCAATTAAGCTGAAAACAACGTATAGAATTCTACCACTGTATAGAAAGACTCGAAGACATTTTAAATATGCTTCACAGTTATGGGGCATGTCGCTCGATTTTATCAAATGACAGCATCTGATAGAGAGGTCATGCTCCTGCTACAGTTTAGATAAGTATTTGATCCGTTGGATTTGGCAGATGAGCGGTATCAGAGATCGTTTGCTCCTGAATACCGTATTTCCCGAGGTGGCCGGCGCGTGCACAGTTACCAATTGTTAAAATCCCATCCAGCCATTCTTTTGTCAGATCGCTATTTCTTTGGAGATTTATTCCAGATAGCCGCGTACAAAGCTCGATTAGAAGCGCGGGAAACTTGTCGTAATTGAATAACAAATTGATTTTCTTTTAGTCCCGTTCAAATTGATTTCGAGGAATCTAACTAGCTTTGTACAACTGTTACATGCCTCGCTTCTGTCTAATATAATTATATTCTTTGCAGTTCACGTGGCAATGCTGTGATAATAAGAAGATAAACACAATGAGAAAATGCTCGCTTGTGTTTTCTGACACTTTCATGTTACTTTGTTTATTTCTCGCGAACCCGGTTCTGTTCACAGTTACTGATCAGTTTATCAGTACAGCACCCCACAATGTGATTAGCGATACATTTCTCATGGGAACTAACAAAAGATCGTAAACCTCCTTCCCTTTTCCTGAGCGAAGCACATTGATGGGTTCTTTATATAGTTAATTGACGATGCAACCCCAATACACAACCAAAAAAAAAACGTAATTTAATGCAAATTGAATCACCATATAAACAGTTCTAAAATCATAATACAGCACGAACAATACGAAGCGGCAAACAACAATAAATTACAGAACTCGCCCAAAACCGCCAATAGTCATGAAAACTATCCGCTTGAAAATGGTGCGGGCAATAATCCATTTTAAGACGTATGCGATCACTTTTACTGTTATCCAATTTGGAGCGCGGCGAGGTCGGTTTCCGCTTTTACACGGTTTGTGGGCAGCGACGGTAGAGACACATTGTTATTAACCGAGAGCGTGTCATTGGAATGCTGGCCGTGCTGGCTGTGCCGGAGGAGTGCGTGGCTGACTGACACACTTCCGATGACCTTAGTGACTCGCTTCACGTACGACCTGTGTCGCTGCCACGGCCCGCAATATTCATGGAAAATATGAAGGTACACGCGCCTAAAGGCACCTCGTTTTAGGGCATTAGTTATTGTGGCCAGTTTGTAGAGACTGTAAAGTTGTATTCATCTCAATTTGTAGCATGAAAATATAATTATGAATAAGAAAAACATTCAATGGATATTAAAAAATAACGATAAAGAGTTATTCTCTATATTATAGACCTTTTTCAACACAGGGCGCATAGAGACTTTTTTGTATTTTTATTATATTGCTTTATCTTGTAATGTTTATGCCGAAATAAATGTTTTATCTATCTGTCTATATGTGTATCTCATCAGTAATGGTAAACATATTTATAAAAAAATACCACAAAGCTGTAATTTCTGGACCTAATAAATATAAGAATCACGAGGAAATTTACGCCCATGTTGGCTTTCCATAGTGTTCCAGTTATGTCCGTATGACTACATCGTTATTTCGTTTTGTATTCCGACTTTCTAATTCCTAAACTACTCGCTGTCAAATGCACCATGTCTCCATTATAAAGTGCAATCACACGTCGTCTGTGACGCCCGTTGAATGACCAATGATTAGCTCCAAGGTTATCTCTCATCTGATTTCTCTTGGATCCTCATGTCAGTTGGTGAGTAGATTGGATCTCAAACATTTAGGTTAGATTGTGATTATACATTGATTGTTTCGTGACGAGCCGATTGGCAATGCGAATTGTTCAAACAATGGTCACATTGATTTTATTCGGCTTCTAGTTTTAATTAATGACTGTTGCTGATCTCTTGATTAATCGCTGCGTTAATCGTTTTGTCGTTGTATTGGCTTGTTTTTTATTCGATATTTGATTGATGGATGTTTGTTTGCTCGACTTATCATATTATAAATACATTCTAGTTCTTCTGATATTTATGAATCTTTCATAATTGATTTATGAGTAATAAATTAGTAGTCCTATCACACTTGAATACTCAAAAGTTTTAAATCGGTGCATACTAAAATAATTATTTTGCGCAGCTAAACGGAAAAATCAGACTTCATTGCCAATGAACGAGAATGATTCCTTGTTATATCTTACTTGGATGTCATATTTTTCCCAGCTATTACGATTTTAAAAACAAACTACTGAAGGGTTTGAAGAAATTTATATGGGAACGATCGGAAACTCACAATTTTTTTTTTAATGTTGAAACGGGTTCATAAATTACGGAGTTATGATTTAACAAACATTTAACAAAATACAACCGTATTCAGAACCTCCTCCTTTTTTTGAAGTTGGTTATAAATTTGACCTAAAATGATCTGACTCCATGTATACATTTAGATCATCTATATGCCGAAGACTGAATATTGAAGTATTGGTTTAAAATACTAAGTTGTACCTACGATGACTTTATTAATGTCCTCGTCGAAAAACCTCGTTTTCACCAGACCAAAAAATATTTTCCAGAATTATCTGCTTGAAGATCAAACTCGGTAGCAATTGAAATGATTGTGTATTTTTATGCCATGTAGGTGATAGAACGAGCTGACGGCCCACCTGACGTTAAGTGATAACTGACGCCCATAGACGAAGAAAAAAAGATGTCTTACCTAAAAGATGCGGCCTGGCAGTCTGGCTCCTCCCGACACCACCCCTGGCACTCGTAAAGCGACAGGTTCCGAACGGTGTAGTAGGCGGTTCCGGAAAAATCCAGATCCGTCAGCTTCTCGAATGCCGTCCGACCTGGTTTCGTAAAACGTAATTTAAGACTTCTTGATCAGAAAGCTGGTAGAAAGTCTAAATGGCTCTTTTTTATAAAACTTGAACCAGACGCATAATTCTTGCTGAACTCCAGCACAGACCAAAACTATACCTAATGCGACATTTGAAGTATTTTCAGCGAATTCGTAAGTAGCAGGGGTTAGTTTTTTCAAAATAAAGAGGCTAAGACGTAAACATAAAAGATTATAGATTAGAAGAGATTGCCAGTCTTCTTCTGTACCCAAAGTACTTTATATAAGGTAACAATAAAGTCACTCCACGTTCATGTTCGTAACAATTAATATAACAATGCATTAGCAATGTTAGTAGTACCTAACTATAATATGTAAAGGACTTATTACAGGAGGAGATTGCTCTAAGCGCATCAACCAAGATATTGCTTTGGGATGATAGAAACTCATGACCTTCAGTAGCTTTCCAACTTTTTATTTCTGTATTATTAACATTAAAAAAACATGACTGGACCCCAAGAACAGAGTTGAACCGGGGGAATAATATGCTGTTACAGCAGAATCGAATAAATGAAATATCTTTATTTACACTATGTAAGATTACGTGGAATACCTACGTGGAATACTATCTTTACAAACATCCGAAGTAAACGTATTCTACAATGATTCTTTAATCATTCATATTGTATATTGTAAAAGATTCTATCATAAGTCAGAGATTAAATGAGTATGACAAAAGATGCTGATATAATACTTACATAGCACCGCTGAGATATGCAATAATAAAAGCGCTAGCCGCGCCAAGCGCAGCGAATCGCCCTTCATACCGACAAAGCCACAACCTGCAACAAAATAACACGCACTTAAAATTCACTCGTCATAAAAGAATTCTAAATTATAATCAGAGCACTATAAACCGTTGACAGCATGACATGACCCGGGTAAAGGTCGTGTAAGTTGAAAAAATGTATACAAACGTTTGAGAAAGTTCTAACAAAAACTAGAATCGACAAAAACGCTCTGTCCCGCTTCTTGTTTGCGTGCATTCGCGAATACTATTGTAACAGTAACAAAACGCGAATATAATAAATAAATAAATATTGGTGGACATTGTCACACAGCGCCATCTAGCTTCAAAGTAAGCTAAGCATAGCTTGTATCATGGGAACCAGACAACTGATATACATACTTAAATATCTTTGTTTGTAAATACATACATATAATCATTCAACATCCAGACACAGAACAAACATCTATGTCACACAAATGTTTGTCCTGGGTGGGAATCGAACTTACAACCTACAGCGCAGAAGGCAGGGTTACCAACTGAGCTATGAGCCTAGTATATAATAGTTATGTATAATTCTGAGGTTTCTAATTGTCCAATTACACGGGCTGGAATTTAGCGTAAATCATCGTACCCATAGTCTGTACAGAGCACGTACGCGTTCTACAATTAATTCGGTACGATAATGACTTTATTGCTGCTCAATTGGTCCAAATAGAATGCATAAAAAACATGTTACGTTAATTACATGTTCGGAAGCGGGTCAGCAGACAATGCCAACATGGATCCACGAAAGCAATAGGAAAGTCAGTGACACGAATTTTCATTTGCTTTTTTGCATCGCAATATCGCTTTCACTAATCTTTTTATCAACAGAATGAATGACCGATTGTAAAATGTGAAAGTACAACATTGTTGCGTTGCGAAGGTACTCCGAAATCTGTTTGTATTTCTATACCTACATGATCGAACGACTTTCGATTGGTACATAACGTTACTGCATGTTTTCAAATTAAATGTCAATAAAACTTTTTGAAAGCAATTATCTAAAGAAATGAGAAATGCATCTGACAAGTGGGATGTAAAAGTTCATTAAATAAGTTGCACTTACGAACATACCGCTACTTTAATTTAGGCTACTTTCTCAGACTGCTGGTTAAAAATTACTTATTTGGAATTCCGGTTCCGTGTAATTACTTACTATTATTATTTAGTAATAACAAATCAGATAAATCCACTGCTTCAGGGAAAAATTAAATATATTTTAGAGCCTATTTTTAACACTAAGTACTATATTTTTTGTTCACTTTTGTAATTTTCCTATCTTCATGGTAGTAGTAGTATTGCGTTGTGGCTAACCACTCTATTGGACTATTCATTTTAAGATTTATATATAGCCATTTCTTATCCATAACCTTCTGTGATTTTCAATTCATAGGTCCCGCTACAGGCACCTTAACATTAACCACAGTAAAATTCTTGCGGTATTATTGTACAAAAACTAATGACCATGAGAAAAAATAGTGAATGTAAAATTTGTTTGTACTTATGGTAATTCATATTCAGGCGTTTTTGATTCAAAATGCATGTATGAAAAATGAGGCACAATGAAAATGCCTAACCCCAAATGCATCGAAGTAGAGTTAATTAGTCTTAGTATGCTTGATACGTTTCTCTAGCTTTAATTCCGAACAATAAGTTCCCAACTCCATTAGGCATGTAACACAAATTTATAGTTCATTAAGAAATTGTTTTCAAAATACGATATTAATTAATCTTTCAGTAAACAAAAGCTTAGCTTCTTTCCTACGTATATTTTTAACCTATATCTTAAAAATCAACACGACCTAAGTTATGGTGGCTAGAAGGATAGTCATATTGGAATTACATCTTAGGCCAAGATGATCTTACGCGGACCATCACAGTGAGCGTCAACGTAATAAATATCACTAATAGGTTTCCAAAATGTAGTCTCCTACGTTAATTTCAGTACAGGCAACATTGTATAGCACGCCTCGTGACACTGTACAGCTCGCACGGCTGGATATGGTAATACAACGGATGGTGTTACAGTTAGTTCACGTATACGGCACTTTTAGCCGCATTACCCCACCAGCGGAACATTGCACCAATCACTGTGATTCTTACAATGAACCATCATAAATTTACGGCGCTTGTTCTCCGCATGTACTGTTACTGTGAGAGTTATTCAATGCAGACAGATCCGTTGCATTTTTCCCAGAGATTTTTATCAATTGTTGGATTCTACGCAGTTTTGCTCGAAATATTTCATAATTTTAAAAAATACGGCAATATTATGCCGGTTTTTGAATTACTTGATCTAGTGCGCGTTTCTTTATTTGTAGAATCTAAAATGATAAGACGCTGTTTGCAGTCACTGATTGAAAATGCAAATGAAAATGCAGTCAAACTGCACGAGACGCAGAGGAGCCTCTTTGAGGCGCACTTTATCCTTTCACCAAACTGGTTCGAGAGAGCCAGTGACTTGAATAGTAGTAGTAAGAGATGTAATAGTAACATGAACCTGTACCATTCGGTACATTAGTAGGCACTCCAATGACAAATTTGCCGTAATATTTTAGTACGAACTTAATGATTTATAGTCAGAATATCCTTTATATAACAATTAAGCCACTGATGACAACAATATTCGTAGACCACTCTATGTTCTCTTTTACTTATTTTATCTCTGCAATGGCTGGACCGATTTTGACGGGACTTTCACTGGCAGATAGCTGATGTAACAAGGAGTAACTTAGGCTACTTTTCCGAGGGGTAAAATAGGTGTGCGTGATAAAACCAAATTCCACGCGGACAAAATCGCGGGCAACAGCTAGTACATAATAATTTAAATGATTGAAGGTTAAGCACTCTCATTAAAAACAATCGTTCGTCAAGTGTGTTATAGCATTATAATAATCTCTGAGCTTTACCGTTAAATTGGGCAATTTGAGCGCAGAACGGTTGGTGAGCGCGCGCTATCAGCATCGTGATATAACCGTTACGGGCATTATGTGACATGCGTCACATGTTCACCGCACCTGCCACAACCGTCATAATTGCAATACAAATTGACTGGCCTCACAGCTCAGTTGGTAGGAACCCTGTCTTCTGCGCTGTAGGTCGTGGGTTCGATTCCCAGGACAAACATTTGTGTGACGAAAATAGATGTTTGTTCGGTGTCTGGTGTTAATATGTATTATATGTATGTATTGACAGAAAAGTATATAAGTACAATATCAATTGTCTGGTTCCCATGATAAAAGCTATGCTTAGCTTACTTTGGGGCTAGTTGGCCCAAAAGTAAGATTATATAAAAGCTAGATTATGATATTATAAGGAAACCGACATGTCCCAAAACTGAAAATTCGAAGACATGTGTCAAGTGCACGAAAGGAGCCTCATTGAGGCGCACTTAAAATCCTTTCACCACAATGGTTGGAGAGAACCAGTGACTCGAGTAGAATAGAATAGAGTAGGTTAACAAGAGTCATTCACCAAGTTAAATGAACACATTGTATATCCATTATCACGCTTGGCGCAGGTGCGGTCATCATGTCACGTAATGCACGTAACAGTTCAATGAATAATGCGCATATTGAGATGCAGTTCAATGAAGAAGATAAAAAATGTTTATATATATATTTATAATATTCAAATAACTTTTTTGGAACTCAATTTGTGCCAATCGCAGTTCACAAAGGCCTGTGTAACACTTGAAACAGTTTCTGCCAAACCTGAATAGTTTTTGTACAAACAAGGACTCGTCAATCGAGTCGTACAGGTGAACAATAAAAACCACTGCGTGAGAACCTATCATAAACGTACCCCAGTTTACATCAGTACAGCGTTATGGTTGCATTTTTCCTTGATTACATAGGAGGGAATAACATGTAATCAAGCATGAAGGATTCATTAATAAATGCACAATGGCTTTGTTCCCAGCGCGTAGGCGTCCAAAATTAGGGCTTTGGTATCCACTAATAATTACAGACAATTATTGCCATTGATGTTTAAAATAATTACGTTTTGTTTCCTGTAAGTATATTATTAAAAAAAGGTTGAAAATTATAATGAAGTAGTCGAGAAAAGCTGAGTGAGACACACAAAGTGAAACGTTTCTGATAACAGACTGTATTTTATTAATGATCTGAACAAATTCTAAAAGTATAATAAGTGCAAAGATATGTTTTTCCAAAGATAAACCTATTTTTCACATATTAAATGATAGACACTTTGAGTCTTTGAGGAATGTTTGTTGAATGCATGCTGTTGAATAATGATATTCTCACTATTACATTTGGTTCCCGCAATAAAATAACTGAGGGAAACATTCAGCTCTGATCAAATGGTTATGTGCCATATGAAACTAACAGTTTTTGCATAGACCCACATAAGTTTACCGCTATGATTGTCAAGGTAAGGCAGTTTAAATGCAATACAGTATTATGTTTACTATTATCATGATTAGATAATAATTTTGTACTCAAGTAGAATAAACTTTCTAACTTTTACTTCTAACCCTAAACCGCTGAGCATGCATGAAGAATGAGATGAGAGTGGATGAAGCTAAGAAGGTATATCAGGATCGTAGCAGGTGGAAAACCATGATCTCTGCCTAACCCTCCGGAAAAAGGCGTGATTTTATGTTTGTATGTATACTATACACTACTATTTGTATTATGATGTTCATCTTACTATACAGTCATAGTACTAAATCATGTTTATATTTAAAACTACCAAAGAAAGTGACCATGACCTAAAGACAGTTTTGTCAACTCATGTTCTCAAACCAACACCTCGAGAGGCGCTAACCGGTCCAGAACAATAATCTTAATTGTTGAATGATGACGAATCCATTTAGGAGGAAACCTACTGACTCAATTATACACCATGACATGACATGACATTGACCCATCAAATATTTATTTAACAGCTAAAGCTAATGATTTTGATGGCGTTAGATTATAAAGGATTTGAGGGGCCCACGTTGCTCATGTCCGTAAGTGATTACCCTTTGAGTCCCTACACGTGTCCCCGGGTAGTGCGAAAGGAGCAACCCAAAGCAACCAAACCCAAAACCCAAAAAAAAACCCCAAGCAGTGATGCACTCGTGTTGCTGTGTTCTGGTAGAAGGGAGTGGGTGCCGGTGAAATTGCAGGCGCATGAGACGTAATATCCCCGTATCGAGGCGATAGACGCAACGCAATGCGACTTAAGTTATCTCGTGCTTTGGTGGATAGGACTTGAGTCGTTGCTGTTGTCTATGGGCGGCGGTTACCACAAGAGGGTACGAATATTATTTCTTGTTGCATAAATATATAATCTTCATACAGAACAAGCACTGGCGTAGGTCAGCATAAAGATATGCACGAACAACGCAGCGGCTAGATTATTTGACAATAGTTTTGATAACAACTTCCTACAACTGAACATAGCTCATCTCCGACGGGTTTCGGGGTCAACATAAAAGATCTGAAATAACGTGCATTATACTAAGTAGAAGTTACGGTCTAGCTGGATGTTTGAAGTCGACCGGCGGGTCAGAGGCGCACGCGCCCGCCGGTCCGCCTACGGTGAGATTCAGATAATCACGCAGATACCCGTATGTAATCTTGTTACTAGCAATCCTTTGTGTACTGTTCAAATGTAGATGGAACATGGATCGCTGACGAATTTTAGAGGTTTGTAAAACGTATAAAGGACTCATGACTCTATACGACTTTTGGGTGTAGACTTTCAAGCAGTAGGGAGTCGTAGTCTGGGAGTGGGACTGTGTCCTCAGTGATATTATAAAGTAATTAAGATTTCTGCGCATAAACAAAAATTATACAGTACTCTATTATTTTAAGTGGCTTGACTTTTTGACTACTTGAATAACAAGTACTAAATTATAATGTGTAAAACACGACAGAATTCCTTAAAACGTAGTTATTTTGATAATAAAATACAACTCAAACCATTTATATCGGTACTTAGTACGTGCAGTGACTGCAGCGGCAGACCCAAAGGGGACATAACTGATGAACTGTCACAATATTATTCTCACAAAGTCTTTTCTAATAAAAAGTTATGAGCTGTACCTTTAAGGAAATGTTCACTGCTATAACCATAACTTTTGTCTGTTCTCTGACGAACAGAAGTGTCTTGTTACTCGTATGTTCAATTTAAATGAGAGTCAAGAAATAAAAACGGTCATATTTTTTTTCTTTCTAATTTAAAATGTAATCCATAATGGATTGCTGATAGATATTATATAATCTGAATTATTTTTATTATGAGCAATGACTATTTGAATTTATAATATATATTATAGGGCATTTTTGAGTTAACCTTATTATTTAGTTATCGCGCATATAGGTACATATATATAACGTTTTCTTTTGTGTAACATTGTTCATTAATAATTATATATTAAAATAAAATAAAACTTTATTTTTATTTTGTACTTCATAAAATATTTAATTTTAGTTACATCGCTGTACATGCTTTGTGATATATTTTTATACTTATTCTTCCCGCTTCCGCTACAAACAAAAACCGCAGCCTCAGTTTACGAGTAGACGAATGTTCCGATACGAATCCGTATGTCACAATGCGGGTAGCCGACAATGGCCGAACTTGACCGCGCGGTAACGGTACCCGCGTCGAGACAATGCGCGCACGCAGCACGCAGCCCGACAGGTTGCTCGCCTGACCCAATTATCATCTGCAATCTTAGAGTGCGTGTGAAGTACACAAACTTTCACACGATTTCATGCATTTTCGGCAGTTCCCATAGATTTTATGAACACAGTCAGTTAAATGTGTGTAGAAAGTACTTTATTACCCGTGTATGTAATTATTATGATTCTCCAAAATATTAAGTAATAAGTGTCTATCAAAAAATTACTATAATAATAATAATCATTTTTATTGTTTTACCATTATTGTACAATCAATTGCTTTATAGCTTTTGGCTCCCGAACTAGTTAAAAACTGTATTTCGGAAGCCATCGTCCTCTCCCAAAAGTGGGTATCACAACATATATCTAATGTGTAATTCTAAAAACTGCTTACCAACATGTTCAAGGTAAACGATATTGTGGTAAAAAAGCTTTATATTATTACTACTGATAATATCTTTTTTATAATGTGACAACTTATTAGATACTTAGTACAATTGGATGACAGTTTGAAACTACTCTTTCTTGTTTTATTATTTTTATTCAAGTATACTATATAAAACCATATTGCTTTTTCAAGACCATTTATCTTACTTCTTTCTCCTGTTCTAGATAATTCAGATAGGCTATTTAATTGTATGCAAATATATTTAGTGCTGAATGTTAAACGCTCCAGGCTTAATTCATGTAGGCTCTTGATTGAAAAAGAAAGCGAGAATGAACAAAAACACCTACACATTTTATGTTCCGTAGGGACTTAATTAAACTTTTTGCAATTTGATCTTTGAATGGTAATGAGAACAGCGCATTCCGCGTAGTTCAGTGTATTTTTTATGACTCTGTCTATGTGAAAAGAAAATAAAGTAATTGGATGGTTATTCACACAAATTCATTGTTTTAACAGTTAATTTAGAATAAGTGTTATTCATATTACTTACATACATAGATTGAGTAAAGGGTTAGACAGAGCCTCAGTGGGCCACTTTTAATTTTGTTCAATTATACTATGGTTCGTAGTTATTTAATATAACTTATGCACACTGAATTTTCAGACACCAGACAGGGTGTTATAATAATAATATTTATTGAGGCTGTACCATATGCCCATAATACTCGTATATTCAAGATTTTATAATAAAAGTAATATGATCTAACTAACCATAATCTCAGCTAGTACTTAAGTTTCTAGTTCTCATTCTGAGAACACCTATTTTCTTATAATGATATTTTATAGATTCACATAAAATTCTTATGAATGTGAAACTTGACAGTTTTTATTAGAAACATATGAAGCTCTTTTGCTTCTCAGTTGATTGAAATAAAATTGAAAACTGCATTCGTATGTTACTTTTATACAGTTTTATGCTTTTCATTTAACCATTAAATACTTATCTATAGCGCATTGGCAAGCTTTGCTAGCATTAAAGCTATTGAAAAGGTAAAGCTAAGCTTAGTTCTTATGGTAAAAAGGCTAGTAGTTCAAGCTAGGAAAGCAAGCTATTAACTCTGACAGAACTGGAATGTTCGTAATTAACTAGTTTTATACACACACGAACTTAAAGCTACTCTTCTTAGCTAACACTAGCTTGAAGAATAGCCTCGTGTATTCCGAGCATAACCTCTATATTTAGCAAGGCTTCGCCGTAAAGCTCGTTACCAGCTCGCGTGTCAACTACGGTATGCAACGCCCGGCCTGTCGCTGTCGCCACGAGCAACATACAAGCCGTGGTTAGATGGGACAAGACAAGGAATACGGGCAATTGCATGTGGGAGATACATTTCATTAGTTGCTTAGGAGACTCAGTTAATCGAGGTACCTATCACGCAAAATGTTTTAAACACTCGATACTGATTTAACGCTTTTATAGTTACATTTCTTGACAAAACTGATTAAATGACATATAAATGTGTGTTTTATAAGATAATAGTTGGTTGTTTCGAAGTTGAAGTTCGATTTATGCGAATGACTTTATAGATTACTTACTAGCGGCCCGTACTGGCACGCACGGGTAGCGTTAAGTATTTGGGGTTGACAATTTTTATCAGAACGAAAAAGCCTATAGCATTTAGGAATAACGCGTAGCTTCCTATTATTGTAGGAATTTTTAGAATCGGATCTGTAGTTTTGGAGGTAACTCTCACATCCAAAATTTACTAAGTTACGAACTAATAAATAAATAAAAACTTAATAATGTTAAATAATAGATTAAATAATAAAAGATTGAGGTTTAATTAGAATTTAGATAGAAACCCAATCGAAGTTCAGTTCAAGTTCTGAAAAAACTTTAATGCTTCATGTAAAAAGAATCACGAAATAAACTAAGAATAAAATTTTCTGAACGAACATCCAGATAAAATAAAAACTCCTGTGCTTTGAGTATTGAGCGCCGCCTATGAGATCAAGAATCCGTATTTGCGAAACCCATCGACTGTATTCCGTAACGAAAAATCTATGGAACGTTAAAAGCCAACTTGATTAAAACCCGCCAAAGATTGTTAAATTAATCTTGCTTTAAACCACCTATTTTGTGATCAAAACGACATCAACGAAGCATAAGTAGGCGAGACCATCGCGGTTGAAAGCTATTGATTAATAGCGGCATGAATAAACTTTCCTGTAGGCCAGCTTTTAGTGCTTAACGTATTTTATAGGCTGGAGCCAATTTCATTATCTATTTAGGTTTCATTTAGAGCTTAGAAATTTTCTCTGCAAATTAAGTTTATATAATGTTCTAATCAACGTCCAGACTGACTGACATATAGACAACGCACAGCCTAAACCATTGAACGTGTAGACTTGGAATTTTAAAGGGGCGCCTTCTGGGGTTAATAATGGGTTTGTACATAAAAAACTTATGAAACTTGCATTCTAAGAGGTTCATTAGGGTGTATTAGGGGAAACCAAAATCTTCATCACAGCTCCATTACTGCCGCCAAGCAGTAACACATACCCATTACTGTGTTCCATTTTGAAAGGTGTGGTTGCCGGTGAAATTATGGAACGTGGGGTATGCCACCTTCACATATCAAAATCAGGACGCAATACCACGCAACCAGCTCTTCTGATGTCCCATACCTAAGTAGGAGTACGTAAGACGTAATACTTTTGCAATGGGCCCTTTGCCGCTGAACGTCAGATATTATTAGCCATTTAACTAGTTCCGTAATTTATTTCCATAAAAAAGAGTATGAATACTTTTTTTATATTTAGTGACAATCGTCACACTTACATTGGTTAAATTGTAATTGTTACATTCGTTACAAACTACCCTCTACATATAAGCTATTTACACAACACAATTATTCATTGCATAAATCGTCACTTGATGCGTACATCACTTTCTTCATTACACACGAAGCTCGTAAATCGACGACGCAGCATGTCCGCAGACTGAATACAATTTCCTGAATAACTCTCGACATCTTTTATTTAGCAGTGACAGCGAAGAGGATTTAACTAAACAAAACAGCCATAACTAAATGTAAATTTATGCCCAGACAGACATTGTATCGGACAATATAGCTATCCGTACGCTAACAAGGAAGCGGGCCCTTGAGAGCTAGAGAGTCTAGGCCCCATAGCGAGTCACGCATTCACTGTCCAGCCGAAACATGCTGATCCCGGAATTTTAATAATCTCCCCATACAATCTTCACGTTGATGAAATGAACAAGGTTTGAACAATGTATACAGTGTTTGTATTTCAATTATACTATCTAACTAGCTGTTGGCCGCGACTTCGTCCGCGTGGAATTCGGTTTTATCCCGCACCCCTACTTTACCCCTCGGAAAAGTAACTTACAGAATACTTATATACATTTTTTATGTAAATATAGGTATTACCACCCAGACACAGAGCAAACAGATGTCTGCTCTGTGACAAACATAGGTATGTTTGTCACACGAATGTTTGTCCTGTGTGGGAATCCAACCCACGACCTACGCAAAAGGTAGTTACTACCAGAGTTGTGAGGCCAGTCAAACTTATGTTTTGTATTATAAGTATACCCGAAAATTACGGAAAACCCACGCTAGCTGACTTCGTTTGGACGGTTTAGATTTACGAGTGAGTTTAATATAATAAAATAATAAATGTTGTGGACAATTCACACAGCGCCATCTAGCCCCAAACTAAATATAGCTTGTACTATGGTAACCAGACAACATAGAATACATACATACTATTTTGTAAATACAAATAATACATATTAACACCCAGACACAGAGCAAACATCTATGTTCGTTACACAAATGTTTGTCCTGGGTGGGAATCGAACCCACCCAGGCAGGGTTACTACCAACTGAGCTATGAGGCCAGTCAGCCCAGTTAGGACCACTTCCGTCAACAATTGTGTATTAAACAACTGTAAATCGTATAGGTCAGTTTTGGCGCAACCCCAGTTATTACGTCCTATTAGGGAAGGCAGTATATTATAACAATAGGCTAACAAGATCATTGTGTACTGCCATTGAAAGCAGCGCTACTATCCCTATAATCATTCATTATGTGTGAATGTCATAGGTTACACCCACTTACTGTACCGCAATGCTCTTATCACTGGTATTCAGTTCAAATTAGAAACCGACATTCTTCCAAATTCGAAGGCATGTGTTTATTCACGAAACAACCAAGGCGCATTTTATTCCTTTCAACACAGATTTGAAACTGCTGGTGATAGGATGAATAGTAGTACTAGTTCACACTAGCTATGCCTCTAGATACATAATCATTATTTGCTCTGACTTTCAACTCAAAAGTTGTGGTTATTAATATATTATTATGAATGGCTTGCAATAAACGTGTACTTTTATGTTATGTATAATATCAATAAATCAGGCAATCGATTAATTAGGACGCAGCATTAGTGCACAAATTAATCTTCTTTGTAGGATTTGTCCATTAGTATTACCAGTTTTCTCTAGAAACTCATCGATGAAGTGCGAGAGTTGTTTAACTCCCGAGCAAACAACAGCCCCGCAAGGCCTGTCACTCATGTTTACAAAAGTAGCCTGTTATAAGCTCAATAACCGCTTATTTACGGCATATTAGCTGTCAAACTCTCACGTACACCATAGTCTACATTCCTAGTTAAAGTTTGAATGAAGCCTCCTTTATTGTTTGGAATCTTGGATCTCAAAATACGTCACTGGCGAGCTTTAAAATATTCAGACAATCGTTCCGTTTCATTGTTTATTCGCATTGTTTCGATTACACTTTCACTTTAAAAGTTTTGTATACATTTTTGTCTGTATTTGTTTGAGTGATGAAACTATCAGATGGCCCCGATGATTAGCGATAACCTCTGACACTAACAATAGTAATAATGGCCAGGGAGAAACTGACGTGATTTTACAAGCTTTTATATTTTACAAGCTTTTATTTAACTTGCAATGTATGTAACTATGTTTGTTCGGGTGGAATATTGCAACTCAATTTTGAAGCTGATATCTTCAACAATTGGGCTGAAATTTTGTATACACGTTTAATTTGGACAATGCATGGTTAGCTGTGTGACGTCATTCTAAATCCAATATGGCGGACATCTAAAAAGCTTATTTTAAAAAAAGCTTTTCCCAATGTCTTAATGATATTCGGTTGGTAACACTCATGTTTATTTAAATCCATAGCAACTCATACCCTCTGAACTGAAAAAATAATAAAAATAAACTACCACTTAACAACATAAATAGTATGCTAATAGTCTAAAAACCTTTTAAATTCTGCTTGTATACAAGTGTCAAACTTTTTGCCCGATTCGTACACATCACCTGTTTGTTCAGTGATGATAAATCTGATCGATCAATGGAAGCCGTGTTTCGCCGCCCACTCTGTCTTGGCCTGGCCATCCAAACAATGACGCTATGAATCATTTAAATCCCTGGAACTCTCTACATCAAGTGCAGTTTGCGCAATAAGTAATAATATTTTTAGAAGTAGGTACACTGGTGTTGTGAAGTATTTCCTACTGTCAGAAATGCTAAGCCGTGCCTAAACAATTAGTATTTAATTCATAAGTTTATGACATGAACAAAACTAAATAAAATATATATATATATATAAATTTGAGTAAAATCAGCACGAAGATATAAATAAAAATATCATTTAACAATTAATAAGTTTATCAAAAGCCTTTTCGAGACAATAGTTGAATTTTCTATGCTAATATATAAAAATCGGCCAATATTTTATGTTACTGAAGAATCGGTATGATTTGTACCTACGTATGAACAATAGCATGTCCGTGGGACGGCCGTGAACTCGAGTCGATCGCTCTTTTTGCGCAGTCGAGCGTTTGAATTGCACATTCGAAGGACAAGATTGCACACTAGAACAGACGTACGAAGGCCGAGACCAATGTACCGAGACCCACACGGGGCTATTTCAGTTCACACTTAGATTTTATCCCCATGTTTAATACAGATTAGCCTATATATTATGTCCAAAGTCAGTCAATCCAAAACCTTATTCCTAGAGCAATATATCAATAAATCGGCGTGCTTGACCGTATTTAATTTTTGTTTTAGAGTCTGATAAACCGAAGATGTGAACAATAAAATATTTTGGTCTGAATGGTGACCGTTAATTTAATTTTTAATCTTACCCGTTTAATGTAGTAGACGTGATTTCAAGTGTTCCCGTCTCAGGCCTAGAATCCTGTAACAAATGAAGATTGCAACTTAACATTACTGCATTAGAAACAAGACACAACTCAAGTTCAAGATTCTATTTTTATGTAAGCTTAGTAGAAAAACTTTTGGGGCGCAAGTGTGGATGCGAAAGAATATTTTCTTGATATTCTGGTGTTTCTAGGAACTACCGTTTGACTTTGATGAAAAAGAGTACTTCTTCCCAATGGTATAGAGTAGAGAGAGGCATAAACAGATATCTCTATGTGTGGCACGAACACTAGATCGCACAATAACTAACCTACAATCATCTCCACGGACTGCTCAAATTAATACCACAAACAAACGTCACGCAAACACGAACAGAAAGTGTTATCTCAATCAACTTGGACTAAACATTGATTTAACAAATGCGAAACATCACGGCAACTGGTGCAAAAGTCAACACGCATACTTTCTTCGTTCCAAATTGAGCTGTCAATTATAAAAGCACTAGCGACCCGCCCCGGCTTCGCACGGATGCAATGCTGATGTTGTATTGCTTAAAATCGCTTCATAAATAAGACATTATTTCTCGTAAAAAGTAAAAGATAATTTTTTTTTATTGTTGGTTATCCCTAAGAGAAGACATATATCATCGCGACCTTTTTGTAGACCTTTTTAAGGTGTACAATACTGTAGTACATTATTTTGATCTATCTCGTAGGGTTCAGCTAGCGTTTGCAATGTAAGCGCAAAAAAAGATTTTATTTACGGCATCACATTAGAAACCTCTAAAGTTATCAGTGTTTCTCCCATATATTATACATATAAACCTTCCTCTTGAATCACTCTATCTATTAAAAAAAACCGCATCAAAATCCGTTGCGTAGTTTTAAAGATCTAAGCATACATAGGGACAGACAGGCATCGGGAGACTGTTTTATACTATGTAGTGATGATGCACAGATGGAAATATATAACGAATTATGCGTAAACATGATGTTTGTTCATCAATATGCATGTTGTACTACTCGGTAAAACCTATTTATACCTTCATGAAGGCGTTGGCGCCACTGCTCATTCCTAAGGTAATGACTACCATCAATTCATTGCAGCCAACACTCGGAAAAAAGTAACTACAGAGAGAGCTAGAAGCAACGGAGTGCACTGTATCTCAAAGTATGAACTGTGCACTGGCATGAACACCGCAATGACTTGGAAGAGGAATTAATAGTTTTGCAACTGTACATATTGACCGTTTCAGAATTCTATGGACTGCATTAAATAAACGAAGTCGTCACGTCACTCGTCATGTATTTCGAACATCATAATGATCTATTAAATATTTGTAAATATATCAGAAAGTTACATTAAAAGATATCTAATCGAATGAAAACATGTCCATGAAAAAAGTGTTACAATTCATACTTTCGTTTTTTTTTCGTTATATAGATGCCCGCTAAGATTCATACAAAGTCATCTGTGGCTATAAAAAGGACAAATATAAATCTTTCTTTCTAATGTATGGAACAATTAAAGAAATAAACGTTTTCGGGAAAACCATATTCGGAGTCTTGGAGTTTCAAAAGTGTGACAGGTAGTTCAAATTTTCATGTTGTCAACATATGTGCAAACGAGGCTAAGATTGCTAAATATGACTCTGAGTTCTAGTAGAGTATATACTCAATATATCTAGCACGCCGACTTGCGAATTTTAACACCCCATTAATCACTAATATCAAGTGAGATCTGGCAGCTGTGAAATTACTTTCAATTTGTAATGTGTGTTCCTCATTATTTTAAAATCAATTAATACTCAATTACATGCCTTTTGTTGCAACTTGGATGAAAGTGAAGTTTTATACTTTCTACCATTTTTTTTAAGAGCAGTAGAACTCTCGCCAAGTTCGTCCGGGGAAGTACTGCCACCGTGCCCATTTCTGCCGCCGAGCAGTGATACTGTGTTCCGGTTTGAAAGGTGTGGTTGGCGGTGAAATTACAGGCACATGAGACATTCCACCTACACGTCTCAGAGTTACGGGCGCATACGTTGCGACTTGGGTCTTGTTGAATATGACGATGAGATGTTTGTTAATCAAGCAGGGCACACATGTGAAGCCGGGCGGATTGCACCGATAGCAAATTATCAGGATTTGTATATGTTATACTTATTATTGAAATACCATTGTCATTTCACTTTAACTTTAAGGTGTCAATTTACTTTGAAAAGTCAAAACTCAGTTTAAAGAAGGAAGTGTCTAAAGTTATAAATTTGTGTAATTTATTTTGTATATTTTCTTGTCGGATATGAAACAGAATCATGTACCCACAATTAACTATATTTTGCTACAAAACATTGTATATTAGAACAAGATGCGGACAATGCGGCCAGGATAAACGTGCACGGCCGCATTGCAAATAAACCACGGCACGAAACTTTGTACTTAGAAAATGGCGTTAGAGCAGCATAGTGCCGCGGGGTCGATCGTGCCGCGCGCTCCCAACGGAAAATAAAAGGTGAAATTCGCATTGGGAATGGTTCCTATCGGGGTCCAGTCGGCTTCCCTTTATCCGCAGCTGATCGCGCTAGACAATGTGGTGTGGACGGCGCGGGGGGAGATGAAGGGGCGCATGACCGCGCAGGGCGCAATGACCTTGCCCGCGCATTCCGCCCGCCTCCCGCGGCTCCCGGCCCCGGCCCCGGCCCCCGCCCCCGCTCTCCACACTCTCCCTATCCCAGTCTCCTTTAAATTACACGGGAATAGCAAAGCCTATCGTACACATTGTGCCTTACAATACCCGTATTCAATAGAGCTATTAGTGCGATAATGCATCGGCTATGTACTTTTTGTGCTTCACCTGAAATACGGTCTGCACTTAACGATAAATTTATTTGAACCCTAGGTGGTCTACAGGATAAAAATTACGATCTTTTTAACTTATTTGTAACAATGCAATTTAACATGTAAATAGGTTTTGGATTTATGTGGGGTATATTTAAACCTCCTTCATCGCCATTTCCATTACGCAATGTATAAGATTGTATAACAGAACTTTTGGGTGCAAACTCAAACAATTCTCATAACTCCTACCTTCACTGGAACTAGGTTAAAGACCTCTCGGTAAACCCACTAAACGAACATGGGCAAACGTGCTGGGTAAACAGATCTGTTTTTTACAAAAAAATCTTAACTTAAACCACTCCACGTCGAACCTTAGTCTAGCTACGACCCACATTCACACTCATAACAGTATACTAAAGTAAGCCTTTTAAGATTAAATCGTATCCACAATTTACAATAAAGTACTTGTGTCTCACGAGCTGGCAATTATAGTCTTGCACCAGATTGCGAAGTACCAAATTGACACTAAAACTCACGGATTCGGTACCAAATAATCGGCAAACCACGCGTTTACCTGGAAACCGTTTGCGACTCCAAATTGGTGCTAGCCCACGCCGAACGAGATGTCCACTGAGCGGAACATAAACACACATAAACGAGATTGTTGCTTTGTTTGCTTAGAAGAGCGCCTTCACTTCTTTGACTCATCACTTCTGTGACTTTGAGTTTGCAACATTGATATATTTCCAAATTATTCCAAAATTAGGCAGAATTGACTATTCTAATCCAACTTGCATTGTGACTGACTCACACATCTCAGAAATGTAGCTCCGATAAAAAATAAAGATAAAAGTATGACCCAATACAAGCAGGAATCAAAAAATGGCAGAAACGTTCCACCATATTAATGTTAATTAAGAATTCTACCTTAGTCGTAAAGAAGCATTTACGCTGCAATCTATAGTCAGTAAACTACCCTTTTTAATTCATATTTTTGTTTTTTGAATATTTATATTTCAGTTTCAAAGTATATTTTCAGTATAAAGTACAACAAAAATTCTGAGTTGCCTACTAATGTCTCAGGATGACGAACGCAAAGCGGCTTCCAAGACTCTCCAAGCTCCGGTTAGAAAAAATGTAGGTAGATAGAAATCAGCTTAAACGTGCCGTGAATTAACTGATAAACTGATTAACTTGCATTAATCGTATCGTATGTTGTATTAATAAACTGTAAGCTGTGGTTAAGGAAGTGAGCACAAGAAGTCTATTCTTACGATGATAATTCTTTAAGAAATGTATATTATTTACTGGCAACCCTTGATAAGTAAACTTGATTTTCGAAGGATTTAGATAGGAGTGCAAAGATTAATCTGTATCAGAGCATTTAATTATAATCTATGATGATAGAGTGCACTCATGTGTTACGATTAAGTATCTGTGTGCAGTATTCTTAAAGCTGTATAAGTCCACATAATCATGTCCGAGAAATATGATAACATTTCCAAGATACGACGAATCTAATATTAAATATGATGAAAGCGTTCCAGTACTTAATAGATTTTACTCGTTACTCGGTGTCGAATGAGAATAAAAGTAAACGAATACTACTTTATGATACTGTATATTTAAGAGCTCTTTACATGATCGAGTCTAGCAACAGAATGGTTGGGTTCGGTCTATCCCGAGCCGCCATGTTCAATGAAAAAAAAATACCACGAGCCGACAAACTGTCAGTTGACGTCTGACAGTTTGCAGACTGGTAGATGACAGCTGTTTAACAAGGCACCAGTGACGGATGGAACGCATAGACAGTGTTGTAATTGTTAACAGATGAGAGTAACCATATAAATCGGAATTAGTTATTTAAGTATTTCTCTAATTCAAAGTTTCTCAATTTTAGCTGCTACTGTAACACGCTGACTGGACCAAAATTAAAGAGTATACCAGTGAAATTTTAAAAAAGGTGACTTTCAAAAGTTGTACAATTAACGAAATCATGTTGTGCAGGAAACCACTTTCAAGAGTGCATACATTATGGGACAACCTGTATAAATAAGATGATATAGATAAACACCGCCTATCATAAAGCATAAAAACAAGACCTGATTTTTTTATACTTTTCAAGAAATCGCTAACAAGAAAAATTTCCTAAGTGACATTGAACTTGCACTTTAAATAAACTGATAGGGACCGGTCTCTATTACGTCAATTACGTCGTATAATTGTTGGGCCAGCCGGACTAGTCCTGCCTTATACAGTGTCGCGTTGCATAAGTTCGTCCTCTGCGCATCCGCTCCAAATGCAAGGTGACGTTTTCAAATTGAAATATTGTGCTATACCCTATTTTTATATATGTCTGTGTTCTGTCAATATGCATCGAAAAAAATAGTTTATGCTGCATTATCTAAGTGTCAATTTAGGATATCTTCGCAGACAACTGAATAAATTAATGCCGGATTAATATAATGTATGCTGTTGTTTTATTTCTATTTAGTCATTACATGAAATGGGTATATCCATTTCATGTAATGACTAAATATGAAATGAAATGAATATTAAAACCATTACTTATATATTTCTGCAACTTATGAAATTAAAATGCAGGGTTTGGAATCTGATTTTACTATCAATTCTCAAGAACTATATAAAATGTGTATCTTACTTTAAAACACCAGGGTAAAATGTGTTGCAAGAAAATGAAACCAAAAAGGCACGAGTTCAACGTAAACAATGATAAAAGCTTGAAATTCTTCCTTCAAGCAAGAAAATATATAACATGTGACTCATGTGGTGACAATGAACTGAAAAAGTATAAACATTATCTGTTTTATACACAAAATACACCACCAGTTTTCGTTATGAGCCAAAATTTACTCTCATTACAAGAACTTTATTAACTTTTGTTGTCTGTCATAAGGGTTAGTCAAGAAGCCATGACAGTAGATCAACAGTAACACCATACAAATTTAGCAACTGTCTGTGAATCCTATGTAAATGCTCGCAGACTTTGTATTGGAATTTAACGCAAAACATTGCAAGCAAATCTCACATGACTTAACTACTTTGTTTTTGTTTGCGCAGGATGTTGTTAGAAAGTGTCTGATGCTGTGTACATTTTAATATTTTATCTATCAATGGAGGCTCCATTTGTGTTGTAAAAGCAAAATTTCAAGCATTAAAACAGTAGAACGTATTTAGCAACACTGATTTTCCAATGTTCCCGGATCAAATACTTTGATTGGTGTAATGAATTCGGGCTTTCCTTTCTGTAATTGTTCTAGGGATAACCTTTGAAGCGTCCTCTACACTGACTGTCCAAACATTATTTATTTTTGTTTAATACTAGCATCTGCCAGTGGCTTCGCCTGCGTAAAATCGGGATAAAGATATCCAACATAATTTTTTTTTCAAAATTTCAGTTTAATCGTTTTAGCAGTTTGGTCGTGAAGTAGTAACAAATAATCATTCAAACGAACAATCTCCAAACTTAAAAAAATATCTGCATCATGTCTACAAAGTCTTACATCCTCGTTGCACACTGTTGCAACATTCATTAAATGAAAGTATAGTCAGAATAAAAATTCCGTTGCTACATGAACTCAGTTTAATTCCCTCTACGTGTAATTAAGAACGGTGACCGTTAGTTTTATCGAGCGTTCCCGCGACTATAAACAGTTCAGTTTGATGCTAATCCCTGGGAATATTCGCTTTTGTATCGCCAGCGATAAATGTAATTATGGAGGTGACGGTACGTTTGGCGCCAGTTAATAAGATAGGATCATTTACATTTCAGTTATCTTATGATTTTAAGGTAAATTTCCATATTTAATACAAATATTCTGGAAAATGTGTAACATTTTTGTCATTTGTAAATAAGGAGTGATAATGGTTTTTGTCAGTCATAAAAATGTAGCTTTTCTTTCTATTCTTCATGTTTTTGATTAAAATAAATCATATTATGATCGACAATCGCTATGAAAATCACTCCAAGCCCCGAATGTGTTGGTCCCACCGAAAGTAAACTATTTAGTTTTGGCTACAGTATAACCAAATCATAATATCCTTGTTTAAATTCTGTAAAAAATACAAAACTTTGGTACTACACGCCCACTATACAAGATATTAAACGTTCAAATCTGAATTATTGCACAGTAGTTGGCTGCTGTGCTGAATTTATCTAGCGTTTATTTTAATGCAAACAAAGTTATTACATAATTATCATATTAGCCACTGCATTCTGTTAATTAGCTAATTTGCTTATCTGCCTTACATATTTAAGCCATTCTGTATACATCTTTTGGATATTAACATAATAATTATTTCAGCATTTTCCCCTCTTGATGGCTCCATATCTAAGCTTATATATTTATAGACTCCAGAAGAATTTTATATCTTTCATATCTTCAAACCAAGAAGTCCTGACTACGACCTATTTATGCTCTTTTGAACGTCATTATCATCAACGGACAGTAAAAAAGGGATGATTCAAATATTTGAGCGGCGTGCAACAGATGGAAATACTAGTACAAGGCCCGCAGTTCGCTTTCTGGAAGAGAACTCTAGTATCACGTCATCTACTATTAGGTCGTTTTGGGCCCTACTGTCCAGGCGAAGTGGTCCAATACAAAAAATGATTAAAAGAAGAAAGATTAGGAAAGAAGGAAGGATGAGACCAACTTGTTTGTGATACGAGCAGGATAGAAAATCTTCTTAAACATGTTAACAATACCGTTGATAGTCGTAACATGAAGAATGTCAACAGATAATAAAATCAACATTATAAATGCATGCAAATAAAGACGACATCTCAAAACTTAATACCTAAATCATAACGGTTTGCGGGTCGTTACGATAAAATCTATATGAAACACTTGACATATAACAGTTACCAGAGCATTAATGTATCCAGTTTACATGTCGTTTGAACCACTTTTAAGTCATCTCTCTACTTTAACTCTAACAAAAACTTCATCAGACACGTAACAGTCCTAGTAATGACTTAATTTAAGACTTGACTTATGCACTAGCTGCCTACTAGCACTAATGTTCGCCATAATGAGATCTATTATTATACGTTTTCACTACAGAATTTTCGCTCATTACATTGAATCGTAAAAAGCTAGAATAAATTGACTGTAATCGGAGTTGTAGAGGTAGCGTTTATTTTCAAATTGTATCTAAATGATGTTTGTATGATTATCGCTGTCGAAAATTTAAAGAGATGCAGGACCAGCAAAATGCATTGTTTTTCATAAATAAATAATGCACTTGCACAGCATGCACCCCTGAATTAGTGTAATTGTATGTGTGTGTGTAGGTTGCATAAATAAAATCAACGTAGATTTCAAAGACCCGCGAATTTATTTTATAATAGTAATAATAATAATAAATCAAATATATTCCCATTATCAAATATATGACACGCAAGGGTTGCGGTATATATAATATAATATACAAGATAAAAATATGTATGATCAGCAAATATTTGTTCCCACTTACGTGAAGAATTGTAATTTCTGATTCCACGAGACGGGAAATTGTATTCTATAGCAAAACTGCGTACTTTTCATATTGAATATTATTCCAAACAATATATTTATTTTATTTACTGACTAATCCGGTCTTTATAATATGGAATGCGGTGAAGTTACATATTTAACTTATCTAACTAGCATTACTTACTTTTGCTATGATCCGACAGAGATTGCCGCTTAGAATCAGTTCAACCATCTAACCATCCAGTTAAACATACAAAAAAAGCGTATTTGAAACCAGATAAACATAGTTCCAGTTAACTTTTATCGCATTTTCATTGCACCGGAGCGGCGTCCACTATGATAGCACTGTAATGCAATATAATCACGTCCGTCCGTTGGTCATTCTTTATGCTTTATCTTATATCTAGGCGAGATCGGATGTATCTAACAAGTAGAGTGACCAACATGGAAGCGAGCCCGTTAGCGTTCTGTTCGCGAGTGATGGTCGCGGAAGGTACGGTATTTTAAAGAATTTAACGCCTTTAATTACAAATTAGCGCTCCGATAATAAAATGTTTTGTCATGTTATTTTTACATTTTGTGTTTCTTTTTTTTGTATTGTATTTATACCTTCTATTCTTTTGTGCAAATCTTTACGTTTTGGTACTGGTCAGCAATGATGTATTTTCATAAATTTTCATACTAAACCGTTGGTTATTTAACATACCGGTTCAATCCAACCCATCCAATCGAAGTCCATCTGAACTGTATCAAAATTCGGCAATAAAAAAAAAAAAACAATACCCATTTTCATGGTCAGGCTTACTCAAACTATCAAAATACAAATTATGAATAAAATATCAATTACATCATTCATCTTTCATGAAACCGTGTACTTACCGCAAACGTAATGGATGTCACTAAACAATGCCGCAGCCTAGAAACGGTGTGGTCTATCATGCTTTGAGCACGTCGCCCGGGAACCTGACAAAAACGGTTTATGCTTTTGTGGTTAAAAAACTGCATTATCCGCGTTTTGAGCAGTTTGTATCACAAAAAGTTTATCCGCTACGCATGTTTTGTGATAGTTTGTGAAGAAAGACCAGAGACAATACTTTATCCGTAGCGCCGGGAGCGCGTTGATGTCTAATGCACGAAATATCATTCAGACGGTCGGAGGGTTTTTCGCTTTTTTGTATGTCATGGCGCACGGTGAATTATTTTACGTTAGGTTTGATGTGACGTGAAAAGCTTACTTCCAACTTTCTCGGCAGGCGGACTTTAATCCAAATTGACTAGGTAATGCGTTCTAGTTAAGTCCTAAACCTAATGACATAGATTTCCACATTTACTCCTCTCATTTTCTACCGCACTTAGCACTAATGGCGTGTTTTGTATCGATTTCTACATTAATAAAATTGATTGCCGTAATCTATAGAAAGTCACAACGAGCCGCGCTAAAGGGGCTAATGTCCGTCAAAATGTAGACGTGACTTATTCCGAGCTTATTTTGCTGTCCGTTGACAGCGTGGATAATGTTATCATTGTTTTTCCAGCGGATCGGAAGCTGGAGCGATCCCCGGATGGTTCGTTGACCTCGAAGCACGACGTCCCCACAATTATTATGTAATAAAAAATAATATGCGGCTTCAGTGACCACTCGCCTGAGATTACTAGGAAGACGATACGGATCGCCGTGATCTTACGTGTGGTATATTTTGACCGATGGAATTATTGAGCGTATCATTTGTGTGGGAACGGTATGGATGTATCTGTGACAAGATTACGGGTCAATTTCGTGCATGCGATATCATTATTGATGTATGCGTGACTTCAAATGCAATATAGCCGAATCAAAATGTTTAAGCATTTCAAAAACCAAAAGCAAAAGCTTTTCAACCTTCACAATGAAGTCTCTGCGTACTCTAGACGGACTTTCTTCTATTATATTCGAGTCACTGGTTCTCTCGAACCTAGGCTTGTCTTCGAATTTTTTATTCTAGGACATGTCGATTCCTCACGATGTTTTCCTTCACCGTTTTGAGAACGTAGTATAGTGCACATAAATTTTTCAATCGAAAAACTCATAGCTGCTCCTCGGGTATTGAACCGGCGACCTCCGGATTGAAACTCGGAGTCAGTGCCACTAGACCACCACCGAATGGGCGTATAGCAAGTTTCAACTACGTAGATTATTTCGATAAACATCTGACATGAGATACAAACAAACATCAATCGATACTCAAAATCGATTTGTAATGGAGTAGCTATCGGCGGACAAGTTGTCGGGTCGTGAGTTCTATTCGGCTGTATCAGCGGGACAAAGCCGGCATAGTTATGGCTCATTTGAATATCCGAAGCGATTATGATTGTATCATTATTGTGACAAAACAGATGATACATTTGTTATTGATATATCGTTTGTTACATATGTGTTGAGTACAATGATGACAAGGTATGTAAGCACAGTGATGACTTACCGAGATGAAATATTGTTTACTATTATCACGGCAAGTCATGTTATGTCATGTTAAGTCATGTTTTGTATTTGGCTGTTGTCTTAAGATGGAGACAAGATTGTTATGACATGTAAATAACATGCTTAGTGAATTTCTTGGTAGTAAAAGTTTTTATATATTAAATATATTGTTTTAATTTACATATATATCGACTGGCCTCACAGCTCAGTCTGTAGTAACCCTGCCTTCTGCGCTGTAGGTCGTGGGTTCGATTCCCACCCAGGACAAACATTTGTGAGAGGAACGTTAATTTTTGTTCTGTGTTTGAGTGTTAATATGTATCATATGTATGTATTTACCAAAAAAAAAGTATATAAGTATTATATCAGTTGTCTGGATCCCATGATACAAGCTGTGCTTAGCCTACTTTGGGACAAGATGGCTTTTTTTCGTTATTCATTATATTTTTTTATTTACTTATATGGTCTAAACAGTTAGGTGGAAACTCTTGACATTTTTACATCATTACTTAGTAACTCCCACTGTAATCTACTCTTTCACATACTTAATTCATCTTTTGTGTGACACATCTAAAAATAAAAATCTACTGATTCATTTTGTACAATAAACCACACTCTCAGGGTTGTAATATGGTCCAAACTTCTCAGGCACTGCACGTTATTATAACTAAACCACTGAATAATTTATAGGGGAGGATGCGACATACTTTACACTTCTTTAATTTGCATAATTGCATTCAGGGAGCGTAATGGCGATCACTTCTACGAATGGATGAGGAGACCATTTAAATTCGTTAAACGCGATACCTCATTAACTCTGTGGAGATTGATGACACTAATAACTTATTTGACGTTGATGTACTTATATATATTTATGAACTCTGGCTATTATAACGTTGACATCACATTATTATGTGGCTGCCACTCACTACCCATGTGGTGAACTAGATGAATGATTAAAACATATGCCATAGTCATATCGTGACATATTATTGAAGAAGCACTTGCTGATAAATTTAGTGTATAAAAGAATGCTTATTATATGTACTTGTGGGAAATTTGTAAATCTACGAAAATTATGATATTGTTAGTGACGTTTCCGAGTGTACATTAGTATCGAAAAGGAATAAATTCTCTCGAGGTTTCTCTATCCATTTTACCTGACAGAACGATGTCTGCACATAATACTGTAATAATATAAAACAAACTTTTAATTTAAGCGAAGTAAATTATCAAAATATGAAAGATACACCTTCCTACAAGCTAAACCGTCGTATAAACCGCTACTGGCAATCAGTAGTCTAAACGGTCGACAAGCACTATTGCACTTCAAACCTGTCGGTTGCGCTTTAGGGAACTCTCATACCCGACACGTTACATAGAACTGCATCTACAACGCGGTGTTTTAAATTGGTAACAGCGAGAACTAGGGTCTACTTATTAATTCTCCTTTGAGCAAAAGCTTTCCGGCTTTCAGGCTTTCCGTAACCATATTTACCGACTTCGAAAGCTAAGCTAAGAATTCATAAAGAAATGTCTTGGGAACGTCAATAATATTCAAAACATAAGGTCACGCGTACTTATTGATAAGTTTGACGCCTGTTCAACCCTATCCGAACCCCCATGGGGAGCACAGACAAGAAACCCCTGTGTGCGTCTGTGTGTGCAAGAAAATGGAGGTATTCCTTATTTTCGCGGAATCCCTCCATTAGGGGTTTCTTCTCTCTTCTTCGCCATGGAGGGTCGGATAGGGTTTGAACAGGCGTCAAAAGCGATAAGTACGCGTGACTTTATGTTTTGAATATTGACGTTTCCAAGACATTTCTTTATGAATTCTATGGAAATAAAGTTCTTGACTTTGACTTTAAGCACACAATGCATTAACGAGTCGCTAGTTTGGTGTCGCGGTTAGTCGCCTAACCGGGCGTCACGCACCGCGCACCACGCGCCGCCCGCCCGCCCCGCCTCCGTGTCGCGGAAGGTAGCGCGCCCCGGTTCTCAGCGGCTACGCGCGAATGACTCGTGTGAGCGTCACACTACTCCAGATAAAGAGAAACCACATGTCGGGGACTCGATATTATTGATTATACTTATGTTCACTTGATTATTGACAGGCCTCACAGCTCAGTTAGTAGTAACCCTGCCTTCAGCGCTGTAGATTGTGGGTTCGATTCCCTCTCAGGACAAACATTTGTGTGACGATTATACATGTTTGTTCTGTGTCTCGGTGTTTAATATGTATTATATGTATGTATTTACAAAAAAAAAACAAGTATTATATCAGTTGGCTGGTTCCCATGATACAAGCTGTGCTTACTTTGGAGCTAGATGGCGCTGTGTGAAATGTCCACCAATATTGTTATTATTATAGTTATTATTATTATTATTACTATTAGTAATCAAAGCGTTCAGTATTATTATTATTATTCAAAACGTTCAGTATTATTATTATTATTCAAAGACTTCAACTTGGAAATTGGTATTGAATTGAAACAACTTATTGATGCATTAAGGCTATAAAAGGCGATATTGCGGCGATGGGAATTTTAACTAGATTAAGAGTTTAATATTTCGGGTATAAATAAAAAATATATAAGGGATAATGAAAAAAGAAAGTCACAAAACCAGGATCTCAAAACTGACATTAGAAGCTCTCTACGTACTCGTCAGTCTCTATCTATTCACTATATAGAGATATAGAGATGACTATATTAGAGATGATAGATAATTAAAAGTTTATTGTCTTTGTAATTTTAATTATTTAGTTCCATATCCTAATCTATTACTATATTAGGGCTTAAAATAAATCAATTTAGATTTAAACGATTAAACATTAACGCGTGTGTACAACCTGTTTTACGTTTACAAATTATATGATGACCTTCCAAAAGAAAGCCATAAACACATTCCATAAACTCGACACGGTGTCCTCTTGACTTAATAAGGAACCCGCGTGGTTCCTTACATTTTGGGTCAGCCGCACACACTTGAATGGCTCAGTAAATCCACCGGCAACCGAACATTAACCACAGTTGCAATTTCAACTTTACAGCGTTGAAAACAGAGTTCAATTGCTGTTGGCTATGTACACTTTCTCGCGTATTCATCATCATCAGTTTAGTGGGTCGCGGGTTGACGTGCATAAGATCGCACGCGCTCGGGACGCTGTGGCCAATCCATTACATCTTACAATACAACACTAATGTTTCCACCGGCTACGTGATCCGAACTGTCAGTGAAAGTTACATTTGTGTTTGTGTCAAATGTAACTACCGTTATGTGTCGGATAAACAATTTGCCGGACCCCACTATTGTGTACAAATTATACGATGCAGCACTCTTCTGTTTAGTCTCAAATAGTGAAAAGAAATTTAGAGAGATGAGAGCGTGTTGGTTTAAGTGCCTTGACTTTTAATCCTAAGATCGTAGATTCAAACCGCAAGCTTTTAATAATGAGTTATTCACTTGAAAAAATGATGTCTGCTATAATCAGATTGGTAAAAGAAAACACCGTAAGGAAACCCGAATATCTGAGAACCACAAATGCGAAGCCATGCTATATCTTCAAATCTGTACTGTGCACCTCTGGTAGAATATATGCCCATTCATTCTCCTTCTTGAGAGTAGACTTATATCACTGCAGACTGGTACGGTAAGGTAAAAATAAATCTATAGATTGTGGTCAGAACTTAAGTAGGTAACTAGATAAATTCAAATCAGGGTTTACCGGTACTAAAACCAGGTCGAGTAAAAAGTATAATATAAAATATATCGTAAATATAGTAAAACAAACTACTCAGAAAACTAAATAACATGAATGTTCAAATACTTATGTACAGCATACAAATCTGCAAATGCAATTGGCAAACACTTTGCAGTGGAATACGGAGTGCAAATTTCTCGACACGCCTTATGCTTCTGCTAAACATTGCACAGTAAATTTCTATTAATTTTTAGTTGTAAAAACAATTAACGTATATTTAAAACAAATTACATGCATGCGAGCAAGTGTCACGAAATAAACTGATCAAAAGCGACTTAAAAATATGCTTGCGCATTTGGCAATTGAACCTACGCCCCTCACACCTGGTCGGCTACGCTACTTAAGTCGTAGTTTTGTATGATCCAATATTTGTATCTAGGTAACGGTATTTCGTTCAGAGCGAACCATTTCGTTGCATTGTTTTCTGGCTGCTAAACATGTGCATGCGTGGAATGTGAAAAATGTCGTATAGCTGTACATTCTAAGTGTATTCGTAGCACACATACGCGCTCTTGAATATGCATATGATTGTGTTTTTGGCATTTCTTTTTAACATTGACGAGATGATTTAAGTATATATATATAATATTATGTTTTTAAGGTAAAACAGACTGCTTACATTTTTAGAAACGCTAAAGAATATTCATATGTAAATAAATGAAGTAGAATCATGAAAATAATCTCTAAATAGAAGAAAAATGTATTTTTTCATAAACTTTCATATTTTCGTGAATGTTGTAAGGAATATCGCCCACAGATAAATGGTAAGCTACAACCTGCAAGCAACAATTCCACGATCCATATTAAATCACCATCATTTCAATTACTGTCCAATTCTAAAACTGCGCTAACGTCGACCACAAATTGCGAATTGGACAGAAGGTAATGCACTTGGAATCAATTTGTATATAACCGTAGTCTGTCGACAACTGTGCTTTTTTGTAGGAAAACATTAAAATGATTTTCATGTGCACAGGGTATCACTGGCTTTTATTACACGGCTATTAGATCATTCGCGCGCGTGCGCCCAGAGCGTGCGCAGTCACGTACATTAAATTGGTCTATTAGTTTGTTACTGTAAAAATAATGAATTTTAGATACGGAGATAGAGCAATAAAAAGTCTATTGACTGCTAATAAATTTAAATTCATTTGAACATTAAAAAAAGCTTAAGATGTGAATCCGTATTATTATTTTACTACTTATTACTATTCGAGTGACTGGTTCTCTCGAAAATACTTAAAATACTCGTAAATACTTGCATACTTAGTAGAGGTTAAAGACTACACAAAAATTGTTAATATTATACCTTATATAGCTTTTTTTATGTGTTGTTATGTTATTTACTACTAGCTTACAGAAATGAACTGAAGGAAAGTGGTCACCGCCATCCATAGACAGTGGTAACACCAGTTGAACCGCTCATGTGCTGCCAGCCTTTAAAATAAAACCTTCCTTTTGGAGGATATCGAAGCGCTAGGGGAAAACCGTCCACGTAAGTTTACTTAGCAATCGACCCGTGCACGAAAAGATCGCGAATAAAGAAATAATTGTAGAAAACTAGATTTTGCGGATATATTTTAAGGCTTATTGGTATTTAAGGAACACATTGAAACACAGTGACGAAAGTTAGCGGCATTAAACGAATTGAAGGCGAAAGCTATTGAATCATTTTTCGACGAGACATCTTAAAAGCAGTAAAACTCACGCCAAGTTCGTCCGGGGAAGTACTGCCACCATGCCCATTTCTGCCGCCAAGCAGTAACATTCGCGTTACTGTGTTCCGGTTTGTATGGTGTGGTTGTCGGTGAAATTACAGGCACATGAGACATTACACCTACACGTCTCAGAGTTACGGGCGCATACGATGCAACTTGGGTCTTGTCATACGTAGTAGGGGAGGACCCAAGTCGCTTTGGTTGTTATGGGAAGAGGTTACCACTTAAGACTAGGTGGGCGTCGGCTCCTTCCGTAACTATATAACATAAAAAAAATCGCTTTAACGTATTGCGGGCTCTGAAATACATAAGTCCCGGTATAATTATAACAAAAAGTAATGTCCTTTACTTCAAGTCCAAAATTTTAAGGAGCCAATGCACACAATCTATACAAATAAATAAAATTGGAGTGTCTGTTTATAATATTAAAATAACCGCTTTTTACTAAGTGCATATGGATGTATACACGGTATATATACCAATACATTTTTTTTTACAATTTTTGTCTCTCTGTCTGTTTGTTACGGCTAATCTCTGAAATGGCTGGTCCGATTTTGACGGGACTTTCACTGGCAGATAGCTGATGTAACAAGAAGTAACTTAGGCTACTTTTCCAAGGGATAAAATAGGGGTGCGTGATAAAACCGAATTCCACGCGGACGAAGTCGCGGGCAACAGCTAGTATTGAATAAAATTACGAGTAATGTCAACCCACAGCAAATCACAAATTAAATGCGAGACATTACGGAATTGTGGGTCGGCCGGTGGAGGGCACTGGGTCGGGGGAAAGTAGTGGGGCCTTGACTTATGCACGGTGCATGCAGCATGCAAGCATTGTAACGGCTGATGGAGGCTATTAAACAGGCCTCTTAAGACTAGGTGTAGAAATTCACTTCTACGGAAACGTAAATACATGGTAACTGGCCTCATAGCTCAGTTGGTAGTAACCCTGCCTTCTAAGCTATAGTTCGGGGGCTCGATTCCCACCCAGGACAAACATCTGTGTAACGATCATCGGTGTTCTGTGTCTGGGATAAGTATGTATTTTAGTATATAAGTATTACATCAGTTATATGGTTCCCATGTTACAAGCTATGCTTAGCTTACTTTGGAGCTAGATGGCGTTATGTGAAATGCCCACCAATATTATTATAATTATTCTTATATTATTGGGATGCATAATATTCTTCACTTTATTGATGACAGGTCGACTTTATGGCCTACCTTATAAAAACGATATTCTCTGCCCATAACAACTTTAACTACAGAATAAGATCTCCACATATTCTCATCTCACATTCTCATATCTCACATAATTAAGTCTACTTTGGTCAGCTCAGTAGGCAATCACTTCAGCTTTAATCATCAGTATCGTCTAATGGTTGGTAGATATCCAATTAGATTAAAAACGCAAAATCTCTAATTGGTAATTGGCAAATCTCCACGTTAATGACATTCCTTTCTTGCCCTCAGCTTTAGCTCACGCTCAACGATCGGAATGGAGCCAGTCTCAAGGCGGAACTTGCAATCAATATGTCAGAGATCAGGATCATGACCGACACTATACCAGGACCATGTATAGTCAAGTTACTCGTGTTAGTATACCGGCTTGATTATAAAACCCCATTGGTTTTCACTATACTTTGTAATATGGAGACTAGATGACTGATAGAATACATATATACTTTTTTTTGTGAATACATATAAATTCATATTAACACCCAGACACAGAACAAACATCAATGCTCGTCACACATATGTTTGTTCTGGGTGGGAATCGAACCCACGACCATAGCTCAGATGGCAGAGATACTACCAAATGAGTGTGAGGCAAGTCATTTTGTTTCAATTTCTGAATATGTCGGGAACTCTGACATATTCTGAATTCATATTTACACCGCATGTAATACGAGAAGTAAGCGAACCCAATTTTTTGTTATGTTAGTCCTAGGTGGGACCTCTGCTGATGCGTGACATTTCCTTGAACAATATCTAAACACGTCAATAGTTAAAGTATATGTACTAACAAAACATGAAACCAGAAAAAAACATTATCAGCTCACAGGGTAGCCTTTGTAAACATCTCATTAATCTCCTCCGGTGAAGTCGTCGGCGGGCCCGCTTATATTAACATATGTGATAAACGATAACAAAACAAATCCCGCAGCAGTCAACAATTCATTCTACCGTAACAATTTCAATCTGATGTGGCGGCAACACTTTGACTTGCAACTTTTGTTATATATAACGATTATATCATCAGTCAATCAATCAAGCCGTGATGAATATGTTTTAAGCAACAAACGCATTAATCTCGGAGGTCAAGACGCGAAGTTATCTGTGACTACCGAACTTGAACTCTTGAAATTCCAATAGTACCACCATAACTGGTCAGTCTAGTAAATGTTTTAATACTTAATGAATATGAGAGATGAATTCAGTGTTTTAAGATTCAAAGTCGGATTGCTTTTTCAAACGTTTTGTCTACAAACTAAGCACAAATACAAGACTTGTCACAGCAACTTAGCATTAAAATTAAAGGCTCCAAAAAGCAAACACACGTACTTGAAAGCGCATGCTGTATGTAAACAAACATGTGAGCATTAATTTTGCAATTTGTTTTTCAATGTGGGTCAATGCTCGAATGTATTTGGGCGGTTCGGCGGTCAAGGCCACTTGCACTTTTTCGCAAAAAACTTAACTGGTTATAAACGCCCGCCCATACTAGGTTATCATCAGTTTTTTTTGTGGCAATACGTCAGGTGATTAGGCTGAGCTTAAGAACCAGTAAAAGCTTTGTTGGTAGAGAAGGTTTATCTAGGAAATTTTATCTATTCCTCTCCCATGGAAAGTCGTAGGTTTAGGATAGGATTCGAGTATCCGACAAACTTAGAAATAAACTCACGTGACTTTATAACTTATAATATTACTCGCAATTTAAAACTATTTAAATGGAAATATATAATATATATTTCCATTTCAATTTTTTTTAATTGGAAAAATTATACTAGCACATATATTATATGTGCTAGTATAATTTTTCCACACAATTAATTTTAATCTCTTAGTTTTTTTATTTTAATTTTATATCGTTGAAATGTTGAAGTAGTAACAATGAGGTCAACTAATTAAAAATAAAAAACCTATATTGTCGAAAATTTAAATATTGTTTTAAATGACAGATTTGCCCTAATTTTTATTTATGAATACGAGCCATCCCAGATTAGAAAGACTATAAACCTACGATACGTTTTTGAATACAGAAGCAATGCATATATAATAAAATTTTCAAGATAGGTGCTAAACAGAAATTTATATGATTCCAGCGATCCAAGTTATTACTTACCTTTCATAGACTAAACTAGCTTTAACTCGTCGATTCACCGAATGAAACCACAGACCTATAAGTGTATATTTATATGTTAAGTGTATAATTTACAGACAGGTTGCGGTGGATCCTAATTAAAGCCATACATGTCTTTAGGATTATAATCACAGTTCTGCATATATAAAAGTGATGCACATATGTCGTTAGCACTTCAAGAATCAGTGCTTATCGCCTTCTAACGATTATACTAGCTTATGCCGCATCATATTAATTCTTAATGCCTATAGAAATATATTGAATTTCACTAATTAGGTGGACACCTGTGGAATCACACGGTTCATGATCCAAGCTGGTATGTCTCTATGATGATGCCTAATCACTTAGGCCTGATCGTGCTCGCGAAAAAAAGGAAGCCCTCCTTTAGGGGTTTCTTGCTGTTCTTCCCCATGGAGGGTTGGATAGGGTTTGAACAGGCGTCAAACTTAGCGATTAGTACGCGTGACCTTATTTATGTTTTGAATATTATTATTCCAAGCCATTTCTTTATCAATTCTATGAAAATAAAGTTTTTGACTTTGACTTTGACAGACTGTGACAAAAGTGCAAAAGAATGCACTAATTATTTATTATTCAAGAATTTCGGTGTTTTACTTTTTTTTATGTAGTATGGTAAAATTATAAAGGACTGAATAATCTTATTAAAAAAGCAGAGCAGCACACTTTGCGCTTTATGCAGGTTGCCGCAGAGTAGGTATTTAAATCTCGGCTGTATAATACTGCCGCAGCTAATGACATACCATACCTCTACATACACCAACTAGCTGTCATCGGTCTTTGATCGCATTTTTTGTGTAAGAGGACGATACGGCTGATACCTTCCAAACGCTAATAGGTGAAATTAATTGTATAAAAACTCTCAAGCCTTTTTATGTCTTGGTTGAACGACCGCAAAATTTACTCAATCGAAGGCTAATATTTTCGAAAGGAAAGATACAATACCTAGCTTTTATACAAGCTATTTCACGTATTATTAATCTCATAAAAATACATTAAATTAATCAAAATGTACTGTACATATATTATAAAAGAGACTATATCCAGACTAATTGACAGACAAAGTATATAAACTGCAATTTAAACGCATATAAGCTATACACAGAGTTGATTTGTGTTTTGTCTTTTTCGAAATAATTCATAATCTGTCAAAGACCAAGACTTAGCTTAGCTTAGCTCTGTGATGTCCACTGCGTTATACCTACTTAGTTGCCTTATCTATAGTATACAATATTTTAATATTCTAACGTATATGTTCATCTTAAATTTCTTCCACACAATTTTCCAACTATATTAGTATCTCATGTTTCTAATCCCTATCTAATCAAAGGCATTTACATTTCGCTGCAAGCCCACTTAATATAAACCCTATGATTTGGTCTGACGGGTTACAGATAAGTGAAGTCACGGGTCAGAGAAAATGTCCGTGCTGTTGCTACGTGGAAGCTTTTTGCAAACCTCGTTGTGACCAGAAATGCCTTTTTTATGTTAAGTGGTACCCTCGGCCCATAACAACTAATGCTACTTGGGTCCTCCCCTACTAGGTACGACAAGATCCAAATCGCATCGTATGCGCCCGTATCTCTGAGACGTGTAGGTGGAATGTCTCATGTGCCTGTGATTTAATACCTATTATATAGATTTAATGAGTAGACGGGATCAGTATGTATTATTACAAAAATAGTTTAAATGCTTAAACTAAGTAAAGTATATTATATCAGAAAATTAATAACAAAAATGTATTTTTATATTTTTTTGATGTCAGCCGATTATTAAAAAGTATGTTATAAAATAAACGATGTTTCTAATTTTGTTCGACATTTAATTATTACATCAATTTAACTGAGGAGCGACGCGACGCAACAATAATTGAGATCTATTTTTAGTTAACTCTCCATCACCTTGTACGTAAATTGCTCTAATACACGCTAATTGTTTTTCATAAAGTTTTTTTTTATATATTCCACGCTTGGTATAATAGGTTTTATAATTAAAATTTAATAACGACCATCCTGTAGTGAACACTCAAGTTTGTGAATAAAAAATCTGTGTTTTCAATATTCTATGTATTGTCACATATTTAAAAAATATCGATTATTATTGTTACGGTTGTATATGTTTTTTAAACATTTTCTTATTTATTATTTCATTCGGCTCCAACGCATTTTCAGTTAAATAATAATTTCAAATTTAGCATCAGAAACATTCGATACACTCTTTTTCTGCGTATCTAAGGTCCCTATAACATATTTATTATTATGAGTACATTAAATAAATTTATCTTTTCAAAAGAAGGTTATATTTATGTCTGCATTTATCATATATAAAAGCACGCAAAGAAATGGATTTGCATATTCATTGAGAACTAGCAAAGTGGTCTACCTGACAGCGGCTCAAACATATATTCTGAGAACTTTCATTACTTCTTCCCAGCTAGTGCTTCTATTTTTGTTCCTTTTCATAATTATTTTCAGTGCTGCAGTAGCAATTTGTGGTCGGTGTACATTATAAGTTGAAACAATAGGGATGCGCAAAAGATATCTCACGCGAATGCATGTAATATTCTGGACGTCCGAGACGTCTACGAGTAATTCCCCTGTAATGACGGTAATCATTTTATCATCTACCAATACGTCTTACATATAACACAGGGTTTGCAGGCCGTGCGAATAAAAGATGGATGACATCGGTAATTTAGTTATTACCAGTAATACAAGCTTTTGTCGTTACGTATCTGATTCTAATGCTGGCGGTGAAATGCGTGACAGACCTCCTAGGACTATAATATTTTTTGTCGTTAGAAAATTTCCTGTAGATTGATGTGGTTATTACCTGGAAATTCTAAACTCCGATCTCTAGTGAGTTAGAAGCATTCTTTGAAGAATGAAATCTCAGCTTCATACATTATAGGAATGAATACCTACTTATGATATTTTTTTCTAGTTGGTCCACGATGTGAGATAACCCTGGTTCTAGATATCTTCAATTTAGGTTGTGTTGCACTTATTTTTTGTATTATTTATTAGATTTCACGATTGTTTTTATAGATTTCCTTTTTATATTTGATTGACTTTATTCTCTAAATTCATTGTCATTGCATTTTTCTGACAAAATCGATGCATTTTAAGATAATATATAATAAGTGAACAGTGATTTTGTCAATTTGAATTATAGAACTTTGGCCGTATATTATTACCCCATGAATTCTGGTTTTAATGGCTTCTACCGGATTAGATGCAAATTTTGACGCTTATGACAAATAATATTAGAAATTAACAGAGTTTAAGAGTTTATCTTAGGTGCGCCTTCGGTTCTATTGTGAAATAAAGAATTAGCTCAGAATATGCAGAATTTGAATTAATCCTATTCTAAACTTTAACTTTGCTTTTATTATAATAAAATACCTACATTAGCTTTGTGGCTTTCAACTATGCTTAAGACTCTTTTGTTTTTCCTCTGTAAAATAAGAATATGCGCGTAAGTAGCAAAAAATCTTAATAGTGATAAAAATATGCTCAAAAAATACGCAACAGTTTTTGAGAGAGCATAACCTGCTATTATACATTTATTATATTATACATATACATTATTATAACATACATTATATTAATTCATAATTTTTATCGTACCTAAGCAGGTATAAAAAACACTATTCATTACTGATCCAGGCACTGTTCGTGAAAATATGTAAATGAGGCCAACTTTTAAAGGTATCGCAAGTAAGTGAATTTTGGTCAATAGCATATTTGGCGTTTTTACGTAGGTATCACCAAATACGTGGTAAATTGCTACTATATAGGTTTAACCCTAGAATTCAAACTGGAAACGTTAATTTAATATCAATTTTCCTCACATAAGACTATTTACACATAAGCGTAAAATTATTTCGATTAGCATTTTCTTCTGCGTGCTCACTGAAACTAAGTAATATATCTCTACTATACTAACTCACCATAACCGGAACTTTTTTCGCATCTATATAATTAAACTAACTAGCAGCGACGTACGATGAACATCCGGTTTCTTATCTATGCAACTTCCCACGAAGATGTTTTATTAGATTTAAAACCAGTCGATAAATCAAGAATTATCGATGTAAAAAATTACCTGAGTGCAGCAGCCGACTTCACTTAACTGAGAATGTTCACGAGAAAATGTTCAAGTGTTCACATGAAACTGAACTGTCCGGGAACGAGCACTGGGCCTGAACGGTAGAACGGGATGGAACGAGATAAACGCGGTGCGAGCGTTCGCGTACGGACCCGGGGCGCGACAGACAACACGCAGCCGGCGGCCGAGCGTCTCAAACGGAATGAAATGGTGAAGAAGACGCCGCGGTCTTATATAGACGTGGCCATAACCTGACGCCGGATAACGGACTCCTCGAGGCTGCTCCGCTCGATTACCAACCTTACCGCCCACACACAAGACGTAATTCCCGTTTCGCTCCCGACCCTTCCCAATGTAACTGATAGATCTAATTTTCAATAAAGTGCCTCGGGCTATGCAGCAATTTGCCAGAACTAACGCTCGCGCAAACCTTAGGGTCTGCCCAATGAGGTGACAGGACAACGGAACGCGAAATCATAAGGGGTGCGGCGCCGGCGCGGGCGCAGGCGTCACGGGTCGCATAGTATACTAACATTCCTATGAGAATATCAAGATCTGCGCTTGCTGTGTAGTCTCTTATGATGAAAGGCATGCAAAGAAAGCTTTTTATTAATTACTTAATACATCTGAGATTACTTTTATTTTTTAATATAACATTTTATTAATAAATTATTTACAGATATTCATCACCATACACCATCATCACACTTCATAGATTAAAATTATTTAAATAAAACTGTTTTATAGTTAAAACATTTCAAACAGTTGAAGAATTCTTCTCTCTTTCGATCTCTGCTCAAAATATTGCCCTCGATCCACAAGTGCTAAAAGCTGATTATACAGGTTCGTTTCATTCTTATTATCACCTAATGGTTACCGGCCAGCAATAAAAACAAATTTCCGCTTCTTATACTTCCTGCGGTTTCCTAAAAGAGAATTTAAGGCCGTGTGGTTGATGTGGCAGTGAAAGTCTTTCTTACCATACTCATTATCGGCTTTGTGAAAATCAGAAATGACGTGTTCAATGTAAGAACATATAATAATATATTAAAAAATAAAAATATTGGAAGCAAATAAAAAGACGTTAATAAATAGTAACACGATGGTAATTGCAACTGCAAGAGTTAAAAAAAAACTGTGGCGCAGTCACTAACGCCCACCTCTTAGGACAGATTACATTAAACGCATCATTTAGATTTTCGTCGTTAATCGTTCTTTTAGGAATAAAAGTTAATTCGTGTAGGATTCATTTATAGTCGCGTAAAACACCATTGCGATTCCAGAACTGAAGAAATCGTTTACCTGTGCTGAGATGGAGATTAAGGGAGTTCACCGATCTTTCAAATACCTTTTTGCCATCTGGAGTATTATGCACCTCAGTTTTACACTTTACTGTTTGTACAGTAACGAATGCAATCACTATAAAATGTACATTTCGTATATTTAATGCAATAAGATCAATTACCGCAATAAACCGTATTTTTTACTGTAATTGAAGTTTATTATTTACTAGCTTTAACCCGCGGCTTCGCTCGCATATTGAGATTCATACAGAAATTATTAAGAAAAAAACTTAAATTTTTTTTTAGTCTACTACAACTATCTCCATGGTCCCATCTCTGATGAAAATTCATCATTATCGATTCAGCTGTTAATTAGAATATAATAATAAAAAAATATATAATTAGAATTCAATTTACATATAAATTCCGTTTGCAAAACTTTGTGATACTATTTACTACTATAATGATCTGCCGTCTCGGAATCATAACTATAGCTTAGCTATTTGGTTGCAAACTGATCGTAGGAAGGGATCCATAGTCAAATAAAGTAATGGAGTGGTGTCGGTATACAATAATTTTAGGATGTCAGATGTTCCACCATACTTGTTTACGATTGTACGCTTTTAGAAAGCGATTGTAATAAAACAACATAACAATATTCTTACAATGAAAGTCGTGTCTAAATTATAGGTATGTTCACACAGACAATAATATGCGTTGGAATGTCCATGAGTGCAATATCAGTTTTCAATGTCTCTTAAACAATTTACCCTGGTATAATATCTGGGTTATTGTGTTAATGTGGCCGCACTTTATCCATTAAGCATGATCACCCGTCATACGAATGCCGCGCCGGTTGCAAATTAAGGAAAGCTTACCTACCTCATGATTCGCGTAAGAAATGTGATTTAATACTGAAGTGGTGAAGGCAGAGCTTTTTGTGAAATATTGTTTCATTAGTTTAATGTTCAACCATTTGGTCCATGTGACTTAAGTAAATTGGAATATATTATGCTCAGTCAAGAAGTAAACAGGTTAAGAGCCATAGAATTCACGCCAGGTTCGTCCGGGGAAATACTGCCCACCATGCCCATTTCTGCCGCCAAGCAGTAAAGCATGCGCGTTACTTCATTCTGGTTTGAAAGGTGTGGTTGCCGGTGAAATTGAGCACATGAGACATTCCACCTACACGTCTCAGAGTTACGGTCCCATACGATGCAACTTGCGTCTTGTCGGTACCTAGTAGAGGAGGACCCAAGTTGCATTCGTTCTTATGCGCAGAGGTTACCACTTAACACCAGGTGGGCCGTCGGCGTGTTCCGTAACTGTATCACATAAAAAAAATTTTTGTTACGGGAGCTAGAACAAAATTACATAGCTCACAAAATATTGATTGCATTCGGATTGAATACCTCGGAAGTCCTTAGTGATGCAATAATTAATTTTCACCCGTCCAGCGTTATTTGCACGAGATGTTTACACTCACATTCAATCAGCTCTCATGTTTACCCTCGTAACATAAAATGTAAATTGCTTTTTGTAAATCTTTTTTCCCTCAGCCAATAATTCAGTTCGCTCGTAGCTTTCCAAATAAGTTGTTGTCTGTATTCATTCGTAATGCTCCACCATTTTTGGTCGAGCGTCGGCGCCGCTTTACTCATTTTTTATTTGGAAGAGGAGATCTCGATAGGCGTTTTTGCGATGGATTTTGTCAATAGATCTGGGTCGTCCACTCAAACCCTGATAATACACAACACTTTTACTTGGTAACTTCATAAACAATGAATTGAATGTAATGTATTAAAATAATAATTGTGATCGTACGCTTTCGAATTTTTCAGACCCTGAGTGAAAACAGGAAACTAACGAACTGCTCGTAGCATTCAAAGTCAAAAACTTTAAACTTAAACTTTTTGGAAACTACTGTATTATTTATCTGAGAATTCAGAGATTTCTACTTAACATTTTTGTGAAATATTGCTTAGTAAAACGTTACTCCGAATCGGGTTATCTCCTCATAAACATTTTAACACTCGATTAAATATGACACACCAGAATATACGACTTCCTCTACTATGTAGAACGCGATCAAACCTCACGGGATCACGTTTAGCGGAAGATCTGAAGATCTCACGATCGTAAAGCCCCGGCGGGAAAAGCTTAGCTTTTCTTACGCCATATTTCCCGTAATAATTTATGCAAGACACAATTATATCGGATGACAAGTGCAGTGGTGATGGCGGAAAGTCGTTCGGGTTGCGCGTGCGCAGCCTAATCGTCGCGTAACGGTAGCGAACTGTAAAGCGCGCCACGGACCGCGGGCTCGTGCTAAATTTGCCGAAACACAGCGATCTCTAGCGGGATACACTCGCTCTTAATTCGTTTCGCCATTAGGTTTGTATTGTTTACTCTAAGGGCCTTCTCCGCAAAATTGTTGCGGTGAACGGAATACCTGCCTGCCCCCTACAGCTCGAAATCGGGTTGTGATAAATAAATTAACGCGCTTTCTATTCAATTAATCTCTTAGAACGTTTGAAGTGTGCAACATCTTGATGCATTTTATGTATTTCAGGTCGGTAGTTAGATTACATGGAATTAAATTAAGATATTTATGAGCTATTTTATGAATCTGATAAATTTACTGAGTTTTCAAAATCATCAAAAATTTCTAAGTCAATTAATTTGTTATACGATTTTTTGTGCATCACTGCATTACTTTAATACTTAAGCTATGCTGTTGATGCCTATGATGTTTGAAAAAGCAGTCAGTCAATTTGATTAAACAAGATCGCGTGATAAAGAGCTCGGTACCGCTAAAAAAGTATCTCCATCGAGAGGCATCATCACGCCATGCACCATGATCGTACCTATCCTATGAGATCCGACCCATTACGGTACCTGCTGATCGATTTTCCATTCATATCGCTATTTAATGCAATTACTGAATAAATTCTCACTTGTTAAATGTCTTGTCAGTGTCGGTGTGAAAAATGTATTCTTTGAAATGCTAGTTTGAACGAGAACCTATGATTAGGCTATCATACGCGTATCAAGGTTGAGAACTTTGTTTTAGTTTCGTTAACGCCCCAGAAATTAAACTTTATACAATTAAATATTCATTAAATCTATCTAATAAATAGGCCAGAATGTGTGAAATAAATTCATACCGAGTGAAAGGGTTGTATCAAAATGTCTGAAACGAGAGTGGAGAAAGCAAGAGCAGAGATTCACAAATCTCTGGTTCTTAGTGGTTACTGCATGCGTTTTATCGGCCTTTCGTTCATAAAACCAAAAACGAGGGCAGATTATTGGAAACAAAAAGCTATGTTCGTACTATCTATTACTAGTATCTGCTACCACATTTTCGGTGACATCATCTATATTGGCGTCACGTTGGCCAATTCGCCACGAGTCGAAGATGTTGTGCCACTTTTTCATACTTTTGGTTATGGTGCCTTAAGTGAGTATATTGTACGCGTTTCTCTTGACATGCGATTTATTTAGAATCATACTATTAATCATTACTATTATTAGACGTGCATTATTAATAGTGCACGAAAGGAGCCTCTTTGAGGCCCACTTAAAACCCATTCACCACACTTCGAGAGAACCAGTGACTCGAATAGAAAATAATTATTTTTTAAAGAGTATGAACACTAGAATTTGCTTATAATTTTTGGTATCGAGCAACTATCTTGGTTTTAAAATTATTTTACTTTTTTGCTTCTAATTTTTACAGGTTTGGCGAAAATGTTCGTGCTTTTGTATAAAATAGACGTTTTTGCTCAGCTACTGGACGAGCTGGCAGAAATCTGGCCCATGCCGCCGCTGGATGAAGAGTATCAGACGATCAAGGACAAGAGTTTAACCGCTTTGAGGCTGACACATCGATGTTAGTATACAAATTAATAAAATTGGAGTGTCTGTTTGTAATATTAAAATAACCGCAGAATACACGGTATATATAACAAAACAACATTTTTATCAATTTTTGACTGTCTGTCTGTCTGTTTGCTCCGGCTAATCTCTGAAATGGCTGGACCGATTTTGACGGGACTTTCACTGGCAGATATCTGATGTAACAAGGAGTAACTTAGGCTACTTTTCCGAGGGGTAAAATATGGGTGCGTGATAAAACCGAATCTATCTTCACTTCGCAGGCTATTTGGGAGTGAATGTAGCCGGCCTTTGGTTCTACAACATAACCCCCTTAGCCGTATTCATTTACCAACGATATTGGACGGGAGAGGAAGCTATCGTCGGCTTCGTGTGGAAGGCTTGGTACCCGTTTGACAAGCATCAGTCACTCGGACATACAGTTGTGTATATTTTCGAGATGTTTGCTGGTAAGCACTGATATATCCTTGTTACGATATTTTATATAATAATAATAAATCATTTATTCATACTATCGAAATTTTACGTTTTGGACTTAGTACCAAATCACGTCAAAGAAAGAATATTTTTTTATATTATACTTATATTATGTATTCATTTATTAATGACAAAAAGATATCAATATCATTTTATGGATAGTTAGTTATAGTTTTATTCCCATCTAACAATCTGATCACTTAAAGAAAATAGTTGACAATTTAATTAAATATGATATGATTGCATGAGACGTAACATCCCCGTCTCGGGGCAATGGACGCAACGCAATGCGACTTAGGTCATCTCATGCTTTGGTTTAGAGTATTTAAGTCGTATTGTTGTTGTCTATGGGCGGCGGTTACCACTTAACATCAGGTGGGCCGTTAGCTCGTTCCGCCACCCGAATCACATAAAAAAAATGAATATAATTGCTATTTTTAGACTCTAGAAATTAATAACGTTATCTGCTATGACACATGGATACACATTGGTCGCATATTGTTGTAGGCCAAATATGCGTTTGGATAATGGGCTGCACTGATCTTCTATTCTCGGCCATGGCAAGTCATATATGCCTCCTACTGCGGTTGCTTCAACGTCGATTGGAATGCACCGGGGATACCGAGCAGTCTGATGAAGACCAGTATGAAGAAATAAAAGGAAACATAAAGTTACACCAAAGGCTTATTAAGTAAGAAATTGAATTATATCTATAAATCTAGGAAGGGTTACATTATGCGATTCATCGCTTCAACCTTAACGCTATACTCGCATTTTGGGTTTCTCTATGTTGCAAACATACAACTTTTCATCTTCATCGGATCTTGTTGTTATAAATAACTTTTCGAATGGAATGCTATAATATAGATAATCTATTTTAATATATCATTTCAGATATTGCAACGATTTGGAAGGTGCATTTTCTCTCTCAAACCTTGTTAACGTGGTTTTCAGTTCAGTGAACATTTGCTGTGTCGTATTTGTTATTGTGGTAAGTATTCTATGTATCCACTGAACAAAATTAAATTACCTATATATATTCTATTACCTACTCAATCTGAGTAACTCAAAGTTATATTGACTTTGTTAAAATGAGTATTATTTATTCCTTGTGGTACACAACGGATCGGTTTGTTTTAAACTTTTTATTACAATTTTAAGCTTTTAGTTGTTGTTATAAATTGACTACTTGTTTTTTATTGCAGTTACTGGAACCCCTCATGGAAGTTAGCAGCAAACTATTTCTGAGCTCAGCTCTGCTACAAATTGGTATGCTCTGTTGGTACGCAGACGACATCTTCCATGCGGTACCTACTTGTTTTTTATTATTATTCTGCCGTAGAATTTAACTTTTAGTTTTCATAGAAACTAATATAGAAGCAGTTTTATTTAAAAAAAAAAAAAAAATGCTTCTTGTCGAATTAGTGTCGGAACGTATGAGATGGCCCGCGATATCGTCTGATTACAAAACAGTATGATTTAGTTTCTCGCCTTCTAAGGAATGGGTATACCAGTCGTGCGACCACCGTAATGCAAATACATCACTGCAAGTAATATAATTGAATGAGCGAGCGAAACGACGCATTATAGAATAATTTTATTCTAAGAACTTTTTGAAATAAAGCCTTGTACAGAACACAAACGAACAAATAAATAAAAAAACTCTAGATAACTTCCCTATAACCCTAGAATGTGGCACAAGTTTTTCGAAAAGCATCATCAGGAAAACAGCCTGAAATTTTCCTAAACCAACGAATGATAAATCAAAAAATATGGTGGACATTTCACACAGCGCCATCTAGCCCCAAAGTAAGCTAAGCATAGCTTGTATCATGTACTTATATAATTTATTTGTAAATACATACATATCAAGACCCAGAACAAACATCTATGTTAGTCACACAAATGTTTGTCTTGGGTGGGAATCGAACCCACGACCTACAGCGCAGAATACAGGGTTACTACCAACTAAGTGGTGAGGTCAGTCAAATCTGAAGGTGAATAAATCAGAGGTGCATTTTATTGCTTTCACCACACCAGTAGTGCTCTGTAGATCAGTATATAATTTGTTAATCCTTTTATTGACTTAATCCTAAGGAGTTTTAAGCAGCTGTAGGGGATGATTGTAGAATGCTGATGTGGCCCGAGCTGCTTATAAAAGTAGATGGTACGTCACGAATCCTCAATGTCGTCGGGCGCTTCTGTTTCTCATTAGAAGGTGAGTTAATTTTCAATGATTTTTGTTTCTACAGCAGTGCACCAAACGGAAAAATGCTACGTTTATAATTAGGTAGTAGGGCGCTATTTTATATCTATCTATAATAGGTATATTTCATATGGAAAAATTTATTTTCTTACGTAACTAGCTTCTCCCCGCAGCCTCGCCCGTTGTTACCGGGGTAAAAGTACCCAGGATAAAGGCAGGCAAATGTGTTATTCCAGGTCATATCTACATGATATGTTCAAATGTCAGTCAGTCAGATTAGTACAGTAGTTTAAGGTTGAACAAAATAAAAAAAATAAAATCATTTTACATTCATAATTTCATTTAACACACTAAGATAATGCAATAAACTCTCTAAGATGCATAAAACATAGTCATGTATTTTATCGTATTCAATCTATTAAATATTAATTAATATGTGTTTATATTAATATAAAAATAATACACTACACAACATCTGTATAGGGAACTGGTTATCAAGTGAGGCTACCGGAACACATCGGTAAGTGCGTGGTGGCAGATTTTCTCGTCGGGCCTACCACGCTATAGTTTCGCCAGTTTTTCTTATCCACCGGAAGATTTACCCGTTATGTCCTCTAATAAAATATTATTTCGTTTACTTTTTCAGAGCCCAAAAACCAATTGCGTTTACTGCTATGAATTTTATGGATATGAATCTAGTTACTTTTAACTCAGTAAGTTGTAACTAGAAGAAAATGAAGCAGGATGACTTAAGTACACTTTGAGTATAATAAAATATAACATTTTTTTGTTTGCAGATACTCACAAGATCCTACTCATATTTTACCCTACTTTATACGATGTACAGTGACAATGATAAATAAATTTGAAATTTGTAACATATCGATAAATGTTTTGTTTTATTTTAGGTAATCTACTTTTACGTCTGAGAGTACACAATAGGCAAAAAATATGATCATCTGGCTTACAAACTCAGTTAAAATCACACAAGAGTGTTGAATAAAACCTTCATAAATCATTTAATAAATGACTTCATATAGCGATAATGATAACTGTTTCTGTCACCTACTAGTTTACAACGTAAATTGACGCAGAAGACGAACACGAGTTCACCTTTTGCCAATTCCTCTTTCAGCTTACATTAAAAACCAGTTTTCTCGTAAAATAGAATTTTATACGTTAATTTATCTGAGATAAAATTATAATAAACATTTATAGGCAGTTAACTTTCAAACAACGGGACTAGTTTACCATAACACTGTGAGTGACCCAACGATGAAGTCATCAGTGTCTGTCGCCACTGACTCAATCGAGAATCAGAGTCTGCCGAGCATTCCGATACCGCGGAGATCTGGAGATAATGGCCCTTATCTGCCTAAACACGAAAGCGAAAAAAGAAGCCTGACTCCCGATTCGATCAACAGCAACAAATTCGTCTCCAAAATAATAAATTTACAAAAATCCTTCACAAGCACTCCAGCTAAGCAGTCCAAAACACCCGAACTGAACAAGATCAACGAGTACACCGTACTTAAAGTGTTTGAACATAGAAACTTTGGGAATTCACCTTCGAACTACAGCAGAATGTCCGAAGACTTGAGCACTCCCAATGTAGCGAAATCGAGGACGAGTGTGCAAAACAAAGCTAGAGCTTTCACACCTTGTTTGAGATCGCACTATTGCAAATCGGAATTGGTAAGTGTACTCACTCCAATTTATTCACTTAAATCAACTAAAAAATTATGTTTAAGCTTTCTATCCAAGCCAGGAGAAGGAAAATGTTACGGGAAAGGGCCCAAGGGATGCATCTACTTGCCCAAGTTGCTACCTAATGAGGTCGAATTTTTACGACTTGTGACCGAAAACGATGTACGCTCCGTCGAAAAGTATCTCGAAGATCACCCATCTCTGAATATAAATTGCGTCAATTTCCAGGTCAGATTCTTGACTTACTTTAAGCACAATAATCAAGATATAAAGACAACATTTACGAAGTAACAACCACTTTTACACTTCTATGTAGGGCATATCGGCTCTCCATATCGCTGTGCATAACAGATCCGAAGAAATGGTTGAATTTCTCTTGAAATATCCACAAGTGGAAATTGGTGACACTGTGTTGCACGCCGTAAGAGATAACAGTACAAAAATATTGGGTAAATGTTGCTTTCACTTGCCGTGAGCTTGCGAGTTATTAAAATTAGTTTAACTAAGTCACATATTATTCACATTTACAGTTTTGTTATTGGATTGTCTAAAAAAAATATCACCAGGATTAGAATTCGCTGGATCGACTCATTCAACGACGTATCCCGCTCACGTAACTCCTTTGATTCTTTCATCACATTTAAATAACTATGAAATGTTGAGCCTGCTAATGTCCCGCGGACACCGACTCACACGGCCGCACTCGCCAAATTGTCCCTGCATAATCTGCAAGTAAGCAATGTCCGAATGAAATAATACCCACCATTTCTTTGACCGCATTACCGAAATGTGTGCCGTACGCCGCTTAACTACACGTTACATTCACACGTTCAATTTAAACGGATAATTTTCGACACAATCGGTTTTAGTACTCGTGTTAAAATGAATGGTGCTGCGCATTCAAATTGTTAGCCAAAATTATCGTGAACTTGAATGTAATGGCTGTGTTATCGACTCGCAGATGAATCATAATGACCGTGTCTACCGTACCTGTACTATGGCTTGTCACTGTTCTTTCTGAGATCTGATTCACACACACCGTTATTGTTTTATGTGATGTGTTTCTAAGAAATTCCGTCGTGAACGAAGATGCGTTGCACGCGAGTTGCGCTCGGCTGTGGCAGTACCGAGCCATATCATCGCCAGCTTATCTGGTGCGAGTGACTTCTGATCCGATCCTGGAGGCGTTCTCCCTCACTGAAGAACTGGCAGCAAATGCGGCTGAGTACCGGCACTTGGCGGCGGATTATTTCATACTGCGCGATCAAGTCAGTGCCTTCGCTGTAGGTCTTATTGGTAATAAAGAACTTTTATGAAAATTAACATAATTTTTACTCTAGGTACACATTAGACAAAACTGAAATGGCAGCGTCAGTTTAATTTTGATTCTAATACGTAGATTCTTGTCGTTCTTCTGACGAAGTAGAAGTTATCCTGAAGCAAGTTACAGGATGCGAAGGTCGTCGCCACTTTCTGTTACCTCGCCTGCTGATGGCCGTCGACTATAAACAGAAAGAATTTGTTGCCCACCCGAACACTCAACAAGTAAGAAGTCCATTTCCAATTACTATCATTTCAATAATTTTCTCAAAAACCGGATGGCGTGTTCATTCATTCACTCGGGAGCCAGAAAGTGTTAAAAGTGCATTATCATGCTCATAAAATACACGGTCCACTCGCTCAAGCATGATAGGTAGCTACTTGAACAACTGTTATTAAAACTCGGTCACTTCGGAACTATGAAGTATCTACATAATACTGTATTGATGTTTACTTATTTTTAGGTTTTGGAGTCGTACTGGCGAGGCAATTGGTACAGTTGGGGTAATAAATCTAGCTTTGGCAAAGCTATGATTCTACTGAGTCGAGTTTTTATGATGCCCTTAATATTACTGTTGTGCTTGGTAAGTTTAATCGTTAAGGCTAAGAACACATCAAACTCAGTAATAGACTAACGAATAACCATAAGCTGTGGCTACGTAGCGTATCCCTCCATTGGGACACCAATTTTTGACGAACAATAAAAATGACCCGTTGCGACCGCCATCTGTGACCTCGAATTTAGTTTGTGAATCAACAACAATGACTATTCGGAAAGCTACCTTTCAAAAGTAGGTTATTCGTTTACCAATTTAGTCTCTGGGTTAACTTAGCTGTGAAGGGAGGTAATACGCGCTATCGGAAAGTTTTTGCCAGACGTAAGCGAGAAATATTTGTGTGAAAAACTTTTAAAGAAGCTTTTAAAGAAATCGTTTGCCTTGAAATTCTTTGTTGTTGTGTATATTTATATGTAATTAACAATTACCTTTTTTGAAAATAGAAACGTAGTCTGAAACGGATATGTTTCCAAATTCATCAGCATATCATTTGAATATTTCACTGAAAAACATTTGTACTTATTTGCCAGAATACATTTTCTCCCAATTCACACAAGACAAAAGACAATAAGATAATGCTTGTAAATGAGCTTGTCAGTGTGTTTGTGTGTAAACTTAGCACGAGTACTTGAAGTAATAGACTTTCGTTTCGTACTTAGTACTCTTGGCTTACTAGTTAACTGTTTGCAGATATTGCCTCGAAATCGCCTCCTCAAGCACTATCAGATACCGTTGAACAAACTGATCACCCACTCAGCATCGTACTTCGTATTCCTGGCTCTGGTCTTCCACGTGTCTAACCAAGATAAGAGCAAGCTGAAACACGGACCGCCTAATACAGGTTCAAACTGAGGATCTTAATAAGAAGTCTTCAAATTATATTAAAGGCTGTTTGAAATTTAATATAATTCAAACAGACGATTACCAAAAATTGCTATTTTTTATCTTACTATATTTAAACGAGCAATTCTTGTATATATATATATATATATATATATATATATATATATATATATACAAGAATTGCTCGTTATATATATATATATATAATCTGAATCTCGGAAACGGCTCCAACGATTTTCATAAAATTTAGTATACAGGGGATTTCGGGGGCGATAAATCGATCTAGGTAGGATTCATTTTCAGAAAATCAACTTAAACATTTTTTTTTTTTTTATTGAAATAAAATAACAAATTGGTGGCGTTTATTCTGTCGGTAAGATCGAAAAATATTATTCATGTTTCATCATTTTATCAGTATGTAATTCGTACTTAAATATAATTTCTAAAAAACACAATATATCAAAAATAAAAAACCGAGCAAAGCTCGGCCATCCAGGTACTGTATATTTATTGAATACGAGCTAGAAGATATGAAACTTTTAATCTTCTTAACCGCAATCCAGAGTTCCAAAAGACCATAAAAACATGCATTTCTTTCATTTTGGAATTCGCTAATAATCTTCTGTACTCGCTAAAACTTAAACAAGACCGTCTCAATAGGAAAATACTCAATTTGCAGAAATGAAAATCCATAACCAAATTATAATTATATAAGCTTACTATATAACTTACTAAAAACTTAAAACTAAATTAACTTTAACTTTTACTTTATCAGTAGAAGCTTGCTTCATAAGAGCTACGAATGTCCGTATCCGCCCATCTAGACTTTCAACCGTGTCATAGTGATTTACATTATGATGATCATGATGAGATCCACGATTACCACAATTAATTACCAGGTTACACGAGCTGAACTGCCGCGCGTGATAACACTCCACATGTCCCACAGAATGCTACTACTTTGCTTTGCATTTAGATTAGCTCGCAAATTAAAAATTCTCTTAAAACCTTGTATATGCAAATATTTTCTTCAGATGCTGACCCCGATTAATATGAATTATGGCTGTTGCATATTTGAAGGTGTCACATGTGATATAGTAAAGTTTTCTGTATTATAGGCGGCTATAATTAAAAAAATGCCTAAATCATAGAAAAATTAAGTCTTATGTGGGGTCTTCGTGTCTGAATCAGCCTGCTTGTTAATATATTACTCCTCATACTGCTCAACTTGTCGTATACCTGTCGAGCGCCTAGCATTATGTACAGTCAGTAAGAAAATGAATTGATTCAACAGTAGGTATTTAGGCCATCTAAGGTTCTGACGTAGTTAGGGAACTCCAGAAGCTCTTCAATTCCGCCATTCACTGTGGGAGAACTCCGGAGGCATCTCGCAAGAAGTTTCGACGAGCCTTCGGAACAGGCCAGTACTGCAATGCCTGGAAACAAAACTATAGTGCGTCCTACCAGTTCTCACCACTGACGGCGAGGCTAGTCCGCGAATTCAAAGTTGCTCACCGTGCTATGGAACGGGCTATGCTTGGAATCTCTCAAATTAAATCCATTACGAGTTTATCCGACAGAAGACTAAAGTTATCGAAGTACCCACAGGATTAGCAAGCCGAAGTAGCAGTGGGTTGTTCACATATGTCAAAGAACCGATAACCGTTAGAATAGACAAGTTCTCATGTGGAAACCGCGCGCCATGACTGTGGAAGGTGGAAGCTGTGAACCAAAGACACTGGTAGAGGTCTATGTCCAGCAGTGGACTACGATTGGCTAATAATGGCTTAGGCCGAAACTTTTTGTATTCTGATAATGTAAGACACTTTAAACATATTCTATTCATAAATTTTCCAAGTATTCTCCCTGGCAATTTTGTACACTTATTTATTCATTGAAACCATCGGGAAAAGCAGTTGGCCCAGTCTTGTAGGTACAGAGGTCTCCTCAGTGGGCTTTCGGAACGCTATCACCGCCGCTTCTTAGGTCGTGAACCGTGCCTCGAAGCTTATGTAAATTTTTGGGAACAAATAGAAATCGAAGGGTACTTGTAAGGCCCATCAATTCCTCGTTTGAGGGTTTTAAAAAGTCGTTGCTATGTGGCGTGTAATGGGCGGATGCATTTTCGTTATGGAGCTAGGAAGATGCTTTTCACGATTCTTTTCATTATTCAGTCACTTAGTCTTCAGTTAATTTTCAATATTAAAAAGAATTGATTAACAAATAAATTCTTCAGCCTTGTAAAAGGATTGCTTGCCATTTTTTAAGTTTGTATTTGAAGGATTTCATGAACTTTTAAATCATACGTGAAAAATATGTTGTACTTGACTCATGCCAATATTTAATGTTTACAAATTTGCCGACATGTATTTTTTATCAGAATGAATTAGTGCAACTTCAATGTTAGTATGTGTTGTCGGTGTCGCTTTCACATGAATAGTCTTGGAGTTGAACACGTTTCTACCTTTGAATTTATTATAAGTACACAGAGTTACTATGAGATGGAGATGCAGTACTAAGTCATTGGCAATTTTCTTGTGGTGTTTCTTGTGAAAATCGTAAATAATTCATCGAAAATTATCTCAACTTAATCCGGCATTACTCACACATACAATTTATAGATTGGCGCTACAAAGAAAATACAAACGCATAAACAGATAGATGTAAAAAATAAATGTGTTCTACAGCCAAAGAACTACCATTTTCAAAAATAGGATTAACTTTTTACTTACTTTACGTTCGTGCCCATTTCATTGTACGAAATGGCCACTTGCGTTATTGGAATATTTTTTATCCGCGACGATTTAAACGACATGCTTATGTCGTTTAATTTAAAAAGTAACGTATTTTGAGAACTCATGTACTACCAGAACATTTGTGCTACCGCGCAAGATATGCCTACTGGTGTATGATATTTTTCTTATAGCAAATCTTTTTTAATCCAGTTCATTCAAGGGTTGCCTGGAAGAGATTGCTTTAAGCAATACGGCCACCCATTGTATGTCACATGTATTGTGTGTTTTGTTGTTTTACTTGTTTATTTGTATGTATTTGTGTGGTGTTTAAAGAGTCTTCTATCTATCTATCAGGTGCTGAAGGGCCACTGTTTCTGTATGTTCTCGGCTACTCCTGGTCCGCTCTCCGCATGTGTCTGATGCAGGGACCTCGGCGGTTCTTCACTCTAATGTGGAATTGGGCTGAAATATTCATGCTGATCCTTTTCTGGATGACTTTCGTGTTTTGGATAATGGCTGCTGTTGACACTACCGATGGCGGTAATATAGGTAGAGCAACGTTACATTGGTCTATGTGAATAGTTTTTAATTATGATGTTCGATTACGATTTATGAGCAACATACAAATTCATTCATCCAATCCAAGAATAACGGAAATACAGTCGCAGCTATTTAATAAGGTTAAGTTATAATTACTTACCTAATTGGATACATTTCTCTTCTTGGGTTCTCGTAAGTTACTTAGTACGTATTTTTCCTTTACGGAGAACTTTCATTTTAGTGCTAGATTTTATTTCAATTATTTTTGCTATGCATTTCATTATTAATTATGAACTCTCTAGACGCCCGAGCATATCTAATCACAGCCTTTGTTCAGAAAATTTTAATTTCAGAACGCAAACATTGGAACCAGTACGACCCGATTCTAGTCGCGGAAGGCACATTCTGTCTGGCGACTATCTGCGCTTTCTTTAGATTAATGCTCTTATGCCAACTGAACTACCATCTAGGGCCACTACAGGTATGTAAATGGCCAACGCTAGAACTGTTTTGTTAAAATAACTTAGTTTGCATTAGTAAAATAACTGATGGGATTATACTGAACTTACAATCTACATCAGACGTATTCGTATCCGTGCCCACCATTTTGTAACGACTTATAAATTGAACTAATTGCATATTTTAACATCGAGCTGAGAAATTTTAATTGTTTTTATGCAACGCGTCCTTCCAAATTCTGGTCCACACAGTCTCAGTCTGTGAATCCAAGGTCTCAGGCTCGCGTAACTTTATGAAGTTAGGTACCTGTAAAGATAAAAATATATTTATTTGCATAAACATGTGTAGGTTATGTGTAGTTTTTTTATAAGTATTCATTTGTGGTTTGGCAATAAAGAGTTGTTGTATTGTATTGTTAGATAGTAGTACCAAGGTATGAAGATTTGTAGTCACAACATGTTTAGCAAAGTGGTGTGCAAAATATGGAACGGAGGAATATGTTACAAGAATTTATGTATAAAAAGAACTCATTTCAGAACTCATTTGTGTGTTGATTTACCAAAAAAATAATTTACCTTTAAAATAAGATTTCCTGTATTGCACAGACACACCACGAAACGCGAGGCATGAAATGAATTCAAAAAGAAAAATGTATGGTTTTTGTAGACAAAGTAGTTAGAGTTAGAGTAGTTTTGTCATGTCGTCTACTTAGTTCTGTTTTCTTTTTACCTTACTACTTTTAACCTATAAGTGGAAACTTTTAATTAGCATTCAGCTCAAAATGCATGTGCCTTGCCAGCATTTTTATATACTTTAATATCCTTTTATGTCTAGCTGCAAGTTTGCTAGTTTTTTTTAAACTAAAATAATTATATCAAGCTTTTTTCATGAGCAAAATTTCAGGTGTCTTTGGGAAAAATGACAATAGATATATACAAATACATCATAGTGTTCACAATAATAATAAGCGCGTTCGCAGCGGGACTGACTCGGTTCTACCAGTACTATAACGGCATGGTGTATGAGGATGAATTCGGAATGAAAACAGTTCAGGTGAGTAAATGTCGTTCTGAGTGATGGTAGGTTTAAGTATCGCAGTTAGACAGCTGTCCTTGGCACCTCTCAACACGAAGTTTTAACTTTGGCGTTAGCCCATATGTTGGTCATGTCCGTACCATGCAGTTGCTTCACACGCGTACCTTTTTTTTTTAAATCGAATCATTATTTGTTTCTGCAACAGACTGGGACCCTTTTGCCTGCATGAGGCACGGAATTTGAATTGTTTTTGTATAATAATAATGTATTTACTTTTATGTTCCGTGCTATATGTAGACATATAAATAAATATATAATAACAAAAAATATTAGAACGCGAATCATGATTACTGTCACAGAAAACTTATTACATTGTTGGACAATTAATTTTTCTTTCATTACTTTGCTTCTAGACATTTTAGAGAAATAAAATATACCTACCTTAGATCCTGAGTAGGACCGTAAACTACCTTAGTTTTAATAATTCCTTTTACAAAAATGCTGAAAGCTCTGTATGGTACTACTGTCATACATTGCCAGCTTTTACCTTAGGGTGTAAACTATCTAGTGTACCTATGCGGGCTTTTGTTCCCATCCAATCTTCGATTACTCCGTATTGTGCGTAACATAATTTCACGCGTCATAAAACACACAAAGAATCGTTTCCACCCTAGGTTAGTGGGTACGTACAATGTAAGACCTAACCGCACGCTGGACTATTTACTTACCTAGGCATGTTTAGACCTAGCGTACTACCTAAGTAACAACTTATTATCTATACATTCTGCGTTTAGAAGTGTTTCTAATAAACTGTGACATGAGCGAATGCACAAGACGAAATCAGGTGAAAGATAAAAAATATTTTGCTATACCTCTAGAAACTAATCACTCTGAATTATTTCAGGTGTCCTCTTTCATCAGTCTCTCAGACACTCTAAAAACCCTGTTCTGGGCTCTCTTCTGCATGGCGCCGTTGGAGAGTGCTGATATTGTGCTAGAAAATACGAGGGACTCGAGACATTTGCAAAAGGAGAACCGACATGGATATACGGAGCGGATCGGATACTTATGTTTTGGATGTAATTTATTTCAACTAAATAAATAATTACTCTCAGATATAATTACTACGTTGTAGTTCAATAAGATGTTTTATAATAAACCGTTTGAGGTTTAAAATAAATCTGTAAATTTGAGTACAGATAATTCTGATTACAGACTTATTTTACAAGGGGATTAGACTATTTATTTAGAAGATAAAACTCATTTCAAGTAAATCTATTTCAGCAAATTCAATAATTATTTATACCAACAATTTGGGCGAAGGGGCGTAGCAGTTGTCACCAATTTGTAAAAAGAGAAATTAATAGATTGTTTATGTGGCTACTCATTAATGAAGTAACGGAAGCTTCCATGTTCGACCCGGAGCGAACATTTATTCACTATGCAGGAATTCTGTTTCAGAAGTTGAATTATTAATGAGTTTGCTGTTTAATTGCAGGTTTCGAAGTGATATCCGTGATAGTTGTATTGAATATGCTAATAGCTACCATGTCCAACACATTTCAAAGGGTTACCGACAATGTGGCCATAGAGTGGACGTTTGGGAAAACAGAAGTTAGTTTAAATTAATACGTCTTCGTATTCAACTTATTTATGCTAACATTTTCGTTTTAATGACTTAGACAAATAATGTTCTATTTTCATGTTTCCGAGCTAGCTGCAACATGATACGACTTAGGTCTTGACTATAAAGTCCAGTATTTCTTGTCTATGCAAAGGTTGTCTGTAAGAGGTCGCTGTATAGCAATAAGACTGCCAATTGTTTCACTCTTGTATATAGTTACTGATTGTTGTTATTCTGATTTGGTGAGCAGTAAAGTGTCATCTATCGAAAGAAAGAAAGAAGAAAGAAAGAAGACATTTCTATCTATCTTTTCTATCTATCTATCTAAGTTAATCTAAGAGAGGAACTAACGAAGTCATACAACTTGTTATGGGTAACCGCTGCAAGTGGGTCATAGGATAGTTCCATCAATTGGATAAGTATAAACTTGATTAAACAAAGACGTGAATAAGCGAGTTAATGTAGCGACTTTTGTATGATTGTTAAATGGAAACTGCAAACTAGGCAGTGTGAATTCGCGTATGCCTTTGGTTGATGAAAGTGGCGCCCAAGGGTCGTGGAACCAAGGGCCACTGCGGACCTCTTTTGTGCACCGGAATTCTTTAGCGTGGAATCTTATAAGAGGTGCCGATATAGGTATTCTTGCTTGTGACTGTGGCGACATAGAACATTTATACAAGAACGCTTGAACTAAAAACGTTGATTCTGAAACATTCTCATTCATCATCATTCTTATCTTCAACATTCTGAAGTATCAAGCTATGGGAATAAGCCACATGTATGCATTTATTCCAATTATTTATCCCGTTTCCATTCCCTAACGAATACTTGGTCATATTCATCATAATCTGTAAAATTTATAAATATAGATTAGTTATTGCTTATTAAGCTCAATGTTCTAGTAAGGAACATGTACCTAATCTGCCCTAAGAGGTGGACGTAGGTGACTGCGTCACAGTTTTTGATGTGAAACATCTATAGCCGCACGTAAAACCGATTTCTGGCTTGGCGACGCGTCGCCACGGCATGAGCGCTGATTGGTCCGTTCAAGGTTACGACAAATCATAAACATTATTAGTGATGGGGTACTTAGTTTCTTACAAAATAATGTCGATGTTTCACATCTGCCAGGCGTCCCGTGACGGCTCACATTTTTTTAATAACTACTGTAGTTACCATAGTTTATTACTATAGTTTTTACGTGTCAGCAGCAAAGGTCGTTCCTGAACGATTCAGCTTTTCACTACCAACGTCTATGCAGCGTGCCTACCTACTGTTACGTGTTGAGCTGCAACGGTTAATTCTTGCAAATATGCTACCTAGTTAATAGGAATTGACTGATCATTTGGCAATCATATAATGACAAAAAAATGTGCTAATAATTCAAAAGGTCTTTACAAAATACATGTATTCAGCTTTTCTGTAGCTAAATAGAATGATGACGCGAGCTATTTCGCAACATTTGGATTTTTCTTAAGCACCTCACGTAATCCACTATATATTATTATAATTGTTATATATTATTATAATTATTTATAATATAATTACTCGTATACTCAGGTATACATAGACTATATGTGGCAGACAACACTCCCTTCCCCGTTCAACCTGATCCCTACCGCCAGTGGGATGTGCAGCGTCCTAGATTGGATCAGGGCCAAGATGTGCAAGCCGGCCGGCGATGGCGCCCACGCGAGATGCTCACTCTCCTATTGCTGTTTTGTTGTAAGTTTTTAGTCAGTAATTGTGCCAAGTACGTCCGGGAAAGTACTGCCACCACACCGATTTCTGCCGCCATGCAGTAAGGCATACGGATTTGGCCTACGCATTACTGTGTACTGGTTAGAAAAGTGTGGGTTGCCGGTGAGATTCACGTCAGAAAGAAAGAAGAAAAACATTTATTTCAGACATTTCACCTTCAGGTGTCATAGTTACGGGCGTATTATAATGCGACTCGATCTTCCCGAGTAGGGGACTACACCAAGACGTATGGGCAGAGATTACCACTTAATACAAAAAAACTGTTAAAATAAAACAGGTTCGATATCTTACTCGTTTACTAGCTTATATTGTTGTAAGCAAGATATTTGTGTACCAATTTTTATGTAATTAAGTTAAGCAAAATGCAGATGCCCCACCTTAATTGGTAACGGTTTGTATAAAATATCCATGTGTTTCTGTTTTCAACATTTTCACTATTGTTTTCAGGAGCGTGACGTAGAAGCCAGGATTCAGTTGGAATATCCATCGTTGATGTCTGTTCTCACACAGCGATACTTCAGCAAACATAACGCCTTCGATGAGGCTTCGTTTCAAAGAAACATCTTTTATAGATCGAAAAACGAACTATCTGATAAAAAACTGTTGTAATAAAACAATATGTAATTTGCTATGGTTTAATTATATTTATAGTTAAAGATATATAGAAAAAAACATTTACAAACGACTTTACATACGTATTCCATACCTTTATAACGTTAATATAATCTTATACTTAGCTATTACAAAACAAAGTTCCCTCAAGAGCAACATGATTTGAAAACCACAATGTCCCTATTATAGAATGCTATATCGTATGTGTTGTCTTCTTTTTTGCTTGTATTTTTTTGTGATCGGTTATTCCCTGTTTCATGATACGATAGTTAATAAACATTTATATGTAAGGCCCTGATTTGGAACGAATGTCTATTGAAACGTCTATTCACTGGTAAACCAAAGAAAAGTATAATAATGGACAGGAAAATATATTTCAGAAACACGCCCTTCTATATAAGTAAACAAAGATAGATAGTAAGTTCATAAGAGGAGTCGAAAGAAGAAGATATAATTGAGACTCATATATTAAGCTTTCAAGCTTTTGTACGAACTAATAAATTCCCTTCATGTGATGGGTACCATGGTATTTGTCAAGTATCTGGTGACAACTCTAATTAGAAAGAACTCAATATATTTTTTGGGGCCCACGTTGCTCGCGCCCTTAGGTGACCCTTAGAATCCCCACACGTGTCCCCCGGGTGCGAAAGGAGCAATCCAAAGTATAATTAGAACTTTTCACATAAAAAATACCTAACAGTAACATGCAATTGATGCTTATGAACGGCTTATGTCGCACGAGTCGAAGCGATTCACGAAGTATGCGTCTGGTATAAAGTTGCCAGCATATGATGGGTTCACTGACGTCACATCCTCACATGGAACTTGCCGGCTTTAGTGACGTACTTGACGCCCTTGAACGGTTTGTACTTGGCGCCGTACATGTCGAGCCGACTCACGCGCAGCCCGCTCACCGCCAACTGAGGGATCGTGAAGTGTACGTTGACGCTGGGGTTTGCGCCCGTCGTGTCCGCGCCCGTCGCCACCGACACCTACAATCACCGGGTTTTATTAGAAATCGCGTATATTAAAATAGTCATAATAGTCATTTATTGGTAACATAAATTACATGTCAAACAAAAAATGGTTATTATTGATTATTATTTAAAAATAAATAATCATAAATTAAACTATTACTAGTGCTTAATTTTTAAAGCCTAAGAATTCACCGTAAGTAGTTCTAGTATTCTAGTCTTCTAGTTTTTAAGAAAGAGTCAATATCATGAAAGAGATAGTTTTGAAGAATTTTTAGTTGATTAAAGATAAGAGAGACGAGATTTATGGTGATAAACACATGTAAAGTGACTGACGTAACCTAAACCGATCAAAAGTTGTACAAAATGCATTTAAATTGAAATTATGTTACTCTTCTTTTGGCTGCAAATAATCGCCAAAATCTGACAGAAACAATCTATATCTTAAATAAATACGAAAATGTTTCTTAGTACAGAAATACATAATAATAAATATTGTTCGACATTTCCCAAAGCGCCATCTAGTCCCAAACTAAGCATAGCTTATACTATGAGAACTAGACAACTGAAAGAATACTTATAAATGTAAATGCATACATAAAATACATATTTAACACCCAGACAGAACAAACATCTATGTTCATCACACAAATGTTGGTCCTAGGTGGGAAATGAACCCACGACATACAGCGCAGAAGACAGATTTACTACCAACTGAGCTGTGAGGTCAGTCAACTCACAGTTCCTTTAATGTTCGGCAGTTTGGGCAGTTCTATCCGGCCGATGTCCCACAGCAGCACTTTGCTGACCGGGTCATAAGAGTACTTCCCCTGATTAGCAGTCAGGGAGCAGTTGAGGACGCACTTCGGCATACAAATCTCCAGCGATACATCTGAAAACGACAAATCAAGGTTGTCAATCACACACTACCTTCAAAAGGATTATTTAAGGCATTGTGCTGCCCTCTATTGGTGAGATAAGATCACTAGAGAACATTCATGAAAGAGTGGTAAGCTCGTTTCAGCCATTGCTTTTGATGTGAAACATCTATAGCCGCACGTAAAACCGATTTCTGGCTTGGCGACGCGTCGCCACGGCATGAGCGCTGATTGGTCAGTTCAAGGTTACGACAAATCATAAACATTATTAGTGATGGGGTACTTAGTTTCTTACAAAATAATGTCGATGTTTCACATCTGCCAGGCGTCCCGTGACGGCTCACTTTTTTTTTTTAACTTTGGCATTCCAAGCTATTTTCTTTATGAATTCTGTGGAAATAATGTTTTTGTATATTATTTGTTTCAAATGCTTACTTTCCAAGGTCCGTCCCATGGTCTGCTTGGGGCCGACGGTGAGGTCGAGCCGGCCCTGGTCGCCGTTGCTCCGCAGGGTGAGACTGTGTCGCACGTACAGCGGTATCGCGACCACGCTCTGCGACCCGATGTGGTACGACATCACACGGAAATTGCCGTCCGGTGGAATAAACGAGAGGATTCTTTCCGACTGCAACATAAATATGGATTTATTGTCATACTAGCTGTTGCCCGCGACTTCGTCTGCGTGGAATTCGGTTTTATCATGCACCCCTATTTAACCCCTCGGAAAAGTAGCCTAAGTTACTCATTGTTACATCAGCTATCTGCCAGTGAAAGTCCCGTCAAAATCGGTTCAGTCATTTCAGAGATTAGCCGGAACAAACAGACAGACAGACAAAAATTAAAAAAAATGTTGTTTTGGTATATGCACTTAGTAAAAAGCAGTTATTTTAATATTACAAACAGACATTCCAATTTTATTTATTTGTATAGATAATTAACATTCATTAATTAATCACAGGCACAGGAAATATTACATCCTTAGGTCTCACGTTACGGACGAATGCAATGCCACGTGGGTCTTATTGTACCTAAGTAGGGGAAGACCCAAGTCATATTGCATGTTATGGGCAGAGGTTACCACTTAACACCAAGTGGACCTGCTCGTTCCACAACTTCATCACATAAAAAATTGAACGCAAAAATTGAACTCTGGCGCTGATTTATAGCTATTTTAATCTCTTTTACTTATTCTGCATGCAAACCTTATAAAGTCAACTTTTGAGTTGCTATAATTCATCAAATGACTGTATTTTTGAAAAATGTGGAGATTAAAATTGAAAAAAAAAAGGGTTTTGACAAATAAAAATTAATTTGGAATATGTAGTCACTCACCTCCCATCTTTTAAATCTAACACAAGGATGGAATGAAACATCATCAAACAGTCTAGGATTTATAAAAGTCAGTGTTAAGTCAGGCATTCCACTCAGTTTAATGCAGCAATCAATCTGAAACAATAATAACACAATTTAATCGTTTCGTATTTTAAGCTACAATACATGGACCAGCCTACACTCGACATACAAGAGTAAACAGAGCCCAAATTGACAGATAGATTTTCTTCCATGTTTTTGACATACATGCTCTCGCACAAATGTGTAATTAAGTGTAATAAATTAAGTGTATAGAAGGTGTGGTTGCCGGTGAAATTACAGGTGCATGAGACATTCACAGAGTTCTTCATTCTCAGAGTTACAGGCGCAAAAAATGCAACTTTCTTGTTCTAAGTAGGGGAACACATGATAGTAAGATATTATCTTTTAGTAAGATAGGTGTGTAGATGTAATATATTCACTTACATATCCCTGTATTTCCGCTGAGACAGTAGCACCACTCTTATCAACGATCGCATCTACTTCTTCCACTACGTCGAAGTACGCTTCATTGTTGGCATATTTGACACCGGACCGTCTCCACGGCACGTTCGACAGCTGGCCAGACGGGAGGATAGACGATACACTGGAAATAATACAATTATAATTTATGTAATAAAACAATAGTAATATTTATAATGTCATTATCTCTAAATAGTATAAAACTTTGTGTCTCTGTTTCTCCGCTTACTTCTTCTAAACTACACAACGGATTTTGATATGGTTTTCACTAATAGAAAGAGCGATAAACGAGGAAGGTTGTATGTATAATTTGTAAATGTAAAAACCGTTACTTAATACTTTCTAGTTACTTCTTGCAAAAGTGTTAAAAAAAATGTTATAAGGCTATTTGCAAAAACTATACTTACACAGACAAAGAACAAGCACACAATCGTCACACAAATGTTTGTTTTGGCTGGGAATTGGACTCACAACCTACATCACAGTAGAGTGAGTTGTGAATTTGTGAAATCAGTCTCAAAAACTCAAAAAGTGAGAAAATATTACAGCAACCTTAACCAGCTGACTTATTTATTCATCCAGGAAGCACTGCCACTATACATATTACGACGCCTAGTTCAAAGATGTTGTATATTGCCAAGAGGAATACTTACTTCGATTTCCCAGTAACGGTATTGGCGATAGTTCTTAAAATATTAGGTGGCTTGATCAATTCCTTCAAAATATTGCTTTCTGTCGCCAGTGGGAAGCCATTGTCCAACATTTCATCTAAAAGCTAAACCACAGACTGATTATTAAAGAACTTTATTAAAAATATAAGTTTTATGACAATCATATTTGATCATCTCTTACCTCATAAACAACTACATAGTTTTCCTTTATAATAGTCTCAGTACAATCTGAAAAATAATCCTGGAAAAATTAAAAATAATTTGAGTCCATAAATGCACAGTGCAAATGCAAATGCACACAGTGATGCTTTCCTGACCAGTTTCAGCCTCAGCGAATATTGTGGCTTTTAATAGATTATAAAACAGGGCTTGGTTGTTTAGCCCGTCGACAGAGTGCTCAACGAGTTAAGTACCCAATTCATACTAAAAAAATAATGCATATACAAATTATGACCAAGTTTCAAACTCAAGTTGAAGTGACAAGTGTATTTGTGCCTAATAAAGCCTTGCCAAATATTTCTTTGCAATATGTATATAATAACTACAAAAACTACAAAATCTTGGAGTACATACATAGATTTTGAATGTAAAACTAAAATATATTGAATGGTATAAAACATGCAGTTAATGATAATCTTTTATTATATTTCTCTCACCTGGAATGTATCGACAACTCTATGCAAAAACTCTATGACAAATAGTGGAGCCACCTCTTGCTTACATACTGCAACTAAAGCCACCCCGCCTCTCTGTATGGAGATCAGATAATGATGGGGTGCGGCCAACACTGGTGGGACATCCTGGAAAGTTGAGTAATTAGGTAAAAACACAAGCCTCAAAACTCAACTGGTAGTAACCTAGCGTTTTGCGCTGTAGGTCATAGTTTCGATTGTCTGTACTTGTCTGAGTGACTGTATCTGGGTATTGATATGTATTATATGTATGTACTTACAAAAAGTATATAAGTATTATATCAGTTGTCTGGTTCCCATGACAAAAGCTTTGATTCGCTTACTTTGGGGCTAGGTGGTGCTGTGTGAAATGTCCACCAATATTACATTTATTTTATAAGTATTATAAACTAGCACAGGTCATAGGGAAAACACAGTACCGACACCATATTATAATTTCATATCTATAAGTGTTATTAAATAATCTGTAACATGCACCTTTTTCTGTATATATTCAATTATTTTGAAACTTAAAAGAAAATACAGATAAACTTTACTTACATTGGGTGAAGCTCTTTGCGCCTCTAAATAGTAATCACATACTGATCTAGGGATAACACTCCTCCAGTGTTTTTCAAGGAAAACATCTCTGAAATCAATATGGTTTATATTGTTATATTGGTATTTGCGAAATGGAATGAGTAAAGATTCGAATTTTCGTTGGATTCTATACCGAATTCTATATTTCATTATTATAAGGAGAATACCGTTTATTTCTATTACTTCCAAAAGACATCACAGGGAGAGAAAGTCTAATGGGTTACATTACATTCAACATACACCTCCCCATCTGTGCTCTTTATTTTTTACAAGATGTTCAAAAAACTACATACCCTGAAGGATTTATTATGAATAAACTGTGTATCATCTTCTTTATCACGTATTAGTATTATTGCATGAGAATAATTCACTCAGTATTAAGAAAATATCTTGTTTTTCAAGTGTTTACAGTTTTTTTGCGGTCTTTATATGACAATAACAAGACGAGACAGAAAGGTTACGATGCTGGCTTGTTGTTACGATATTAACTGACACTGACAACCAATGTCTTTTGACATAAAAATAAGCCGTGGAAGTTTTACTTCATTCATACTTACCACCTACATTCTTCTCTTCTTCACCTGTTTTCCCTCCTCCACTCAGTTCCTATCGCAGCCTCCATCCATCATCCATAGAAGTAGGTTGTTGCAGGGGCAGCTGCATTTATTGACTATAAATACATAACTTTCCTATAGCATGCGAAGTACACAAGTAAATAAAAGGATGAATACCTCAATGAGGACTGAGTTACTCGTATCACTGCCTTGTACCGACTAAGTCTGTCCCTCAGTAAGGACGATAGGCTGACAGACACATGCCTGCATGATCTCCTACTAGGATTCGTTCAGAAGAAGGAGTATTGTAGTATCTGACTACTAAAGTAACGAATAAGAAAACGTGGAAAAAAAAATAAGTCATCAAAACGTTTGTCCCGCTGTGGGATTGAACCTTTGCGCTTTAACATGGCTCAGCAGAGGTAGTTCCAAACGCTATGCTAAAGCATAGCGTTACCTATATAAATATAGGTAACACGATTTTTTTCTGTCTATAGACTATCAGGTCCTTCTAGTACTAGTACCCTAGAGTTCAGCGGGAATCTTGCTTGCAGCCCAGGGAACAATTGCTCCCCGGTGCTACGTGAGCCATTTACCTACTTATTAACAGATTCCGTGCGGAAGGCACCACAGTGGCACCATGGATATCTTTGGTGTGAGTTGCTCGCGTGATTGACTCGAGAGGGCAACATGCGGTGGAGTACCTAGTGCTACGGGTTAAATCCCTCAAAAACTTAAGTCATCGTTTTGGGGAGGTAACGGTTGCTTCCTAAGATTGACTTGTCTCAATTACCGCTACTGGTGTTTGATAATACTCCTATTAATCAATCAGTTATGTGGTCAAAAATGTTAGTGTACCTATTTAATAATAAGTTATCTCGGGAACCACAACGAACCACAACTTGCAGCAGTGTGCCGTAACAACTTCGCAGCTTTCAGCAACCTTAAAAACACAAATTATTAAAAAAATAAAAAAATGTGAGCCGTCAGGGGACGCCTGGCAGATGTGAAACATCGACATTATTTTGTAAAAGTAATATGCAACGCATGCCGTGGCGACGCGTCGCCACGCCAGAAATCGGTTTTACGTGCGGCTATAGATGTTTCACATCAAATGTGAGCCGTCACGGGATGCCTGGCAGATGTGAAACATCGACATTATTTTGTAAAAGTAATATGCAACGCATGCCGTGGCGACGCGTCGCCACGCCAGAAATCGGTTTTACGTGCGGCTATAGATGTTCCACATCAAAAAAAAAAAAATGCGCTCGTACAGTCATTTTACTTCCCATCCTTGACTATGCTGCGCCAGCTATACTGATTCATATAATTTGGCCTAAGCAAATACGACCACATATCTGAGTACTGCAATAAGCTTAAATGGCTTCCATTCCACCTTCGCCGGAATGCACATGTCCTTTCTCTACTTTAAAAAATTAACAATATTTCGTATATCTACATCAATCACACGTAATAAAATAATCACACTTACGTTCCTTAGAAACAATTCATTTGCCTACCTACACTATTTAAAAAAAAAAAAAATGACATCCAAGTTCTTCATACAAATCCTTTTCAGCTTATGATTATCTAGCTGTTGCCTGCGACTTCGTCCGCGTGGAATTAGGTTTTACCACGCACTCCTATTTTACCCCTCGGAAAAGTAGCCTAAGTTACTCCTTGTTACATCAGCTATCTGTCAGTGAGTCCCGTCAAAATCGGTCCAGCCATTTCAGAGATTAGCGGGAATAAACAGACAGACAAAAATTGAAAAAATGTTGTTTTGGTATATGTACCGTGTATACATTCATATGCACTTAGTAAAAAGCGTTATTTTAATATTACAAACAGACACTCCCAACTTATATTTATTCTCATCGATACAAATAAATAAAAACCAACATTCAGTTGCTGAAGATTTAGTAAGAAACAAATGATATGGACAGTAACCCTGCCTGCATAGCAAGGGCTCCTGGGTTTAATCCCTAGCCATGGCAAGCATAAAACAGAAAACTTCCTTTCACATCTAGGGATGTTCATTGTGTCTATCTGTGACAAGGAATCTAAGTGCAGGAATATCAAGTTGATCATTACAATTATTTATAAAATATCAAGAAAATATTATACTGGACAATCTAGTGACAAAAGTAATGAATGAAAAACACTGAAAAAGTTTTCAGGCTTTTATTGACATAAATCTTAATGTTATTTAACGGTTGGACTTAGCAACACGCTCAAGCTCATCCTTCTTCTTGATGGCATAGGAGTTAGACGATCCCTTAGCCGCGTTGATGAGTTCATCAGCCACACACTCAGCGATCGTCTTGATGTTCCTGAAGGCAGCTTCACGGGCTCCCGTACACAACAACCAGATAGCCTGGTTTACACGTCGGAGCGGTGAAACATCAACGGCCTGACGTCTGACGGTACCAGCGCGACCGATCCTAGTGGAGTCTTCACGGGGTCCAGAGTTGATGATAGCTGTCACTAGAACCTGAAGAGGGTTCTCTCCAGTTAGCAAGTGAATGATTTCAAATGCGTGTTTGACGATACGGACAGCCATCAGCTTCTTGCCGTTGTTGCGTCCGTGCATCATCAAGGAGTTGGTAAGACGCTCCACGATGGGGCACTGAGCCTTGCGGAAGCGTTTGTGCGCATACCTGCCAGCGGAGTGAGGCAGGTACTTGGCGTATTTCTCCTTCACAGAGATATAATCCTGGAGGGACATGTCCGATACCTGGACATCGTAGCAACTCCATCGCCCGAACAGTTTGATTTCGGGAATATCGGCCGGTTGCGGCAGTGGCATGGAGTCAATCGCCATGCTGCTTTCGACAACATCATCATTCCAGTTTTCTTCAGTCATGGCTAGGACCTACAACAAAACAAAAATACAATTACCTCAAGAAAATGCACTGTATCCAATTCACATCTAATATATATTTCATATATTTACTTACTTTCTATCCGCGAATAGAAATTATAACCTCGTGTTGTCAAAAGTACACGAGTAAAAGGAAGTCGGAATTAGTGCTACAGATAGCGAAGATTTTGCTCTGAATGAATGATTTTTAACAGCCTTCACAGATTATAAAATAAAAAAAATGGCATTCTCGATGAACTATTGAATATTTGACATTAAGGAATGAAATTCTTCATAATATAGCCGGCCAACTCCCAACAAAAAATGCCAGTTTTTGTTTAACGTGGACAATGAGATGACTCCAAGAATGTTTTCAATACACAATGGATACGATAACGTAAGATAGTTGTTGGAGGATAATCATTTAGTAATGTTAACCGAAAAGGATCCTGTTTTTTTTTTCATTACAGAGATAAAAAAAGAAGTAATCCTCCATTATATATATATCCAAATAATCCTCCTCAGCTCTAGCATTTCCACTTACAATTGTTTTTAATAAATCTTTGAATGAAGGTGTGTTTCCTGATCTCTGGAAAATCGCTAAAATTACTCCGATTCATAAATCAGGAATTAAAAGTGATGTGACGAATTACAGACCAATCAGTATTCTTAACTGCTTTGCAAAGATTTTTGAAGGTTTGATTTATGTTCCACTTTACCACCACTTTGAACACGTACTCAGCCCTTGTCAGCACGGTTTTGTTAGCGGAAGGTCCACTGAATCAAATTTACTGACATATACAAATAATTTATGCCTTGCCTTCAACAAAAAAGTTCAAGTAGATTCCATATATACTGATTTTGCCAAAGCATTTGACAGAGTAGATCACATAATCCTTATGAAAAAAATGCACCATATTGGAATACACGGTAACCTTCATCGATGGCTTCGATCCTACTTGATGAATAGGACTCAAATTGTAGCCTTGTACGGATATGATTCGACTTCATTTATTCCCATATCAGGTGTGCCCCAAGGTTCAAAATTGGGTCCTCTTCTATTTTTGATTTTTATTAATGATCTTCTTAATATAATATCCTGTCAATGTTTAGCTTACGCTGATGATTTTAAGCTTTATTCAGAGATTTCAAGCTTTGATGATTGTTTAAAACTCCAAAACAATTTAAACTTACTCAGTGAGTGGTGCACGAAAAATTCCATGTCTTTAAACATTAACAAATGTATGCAAATCACCTTCACTAAGAAGAAAAATATTTTTGGGTTCGATTATTTAATTGATGGCAATAAACTAATTAAAACAAACGTAATTCGGGATCTTGGAGTTATTTTGGATTCTACATTGTCTCTTAAATATCATTACGATAATATTACTAGCAAAGCTAATAAAATGCTTGGGTTTGTTATGCGTACAGCTAAACCATTTAAGAAAATAGAATCTTTTAAAGTATTGTATCAATCTTTAGTTCGGAGCCAGTTGGAGTACTGTTCATCCATTTGGTCACCTATATACAATATTGATATCAACAAAATAGAACATATACAAGAGCGATTCTTAAGATATATGTGTATAAAGATTGGTGTTAGAACTAAACTGCAGGAATATTATGAACACCTGGCACACTTTCAATACGACAGTCTATCACATAGAAGGCATATAAAAGACTTATGTTTGCTTCATAAAGTGACCAATGGTCTTCTAAGCCCAGACCTTCTTGTTTCATTACATATAACCGCCTCCAAACGTAGTCAGCGCTACCCTCGTCTCTTTGATATTCCCCATTCTAATAATAATGTTTCACAAAATAACCCTTTGCACCGTATGTGTCAATTCTACAATAAACTTCCCATTGAAATTGATATTTTCCATGATAAAATTCGTACATTCAAATTCAAACTGTCTAAATTGAATATCTGAATTAAGTAACAATAGTTCTTTCTTGATTTTTGTATATGTAATTTCTAATTTATTGTATTTATTTGGTTGTAATTTTTTTTTTATGTCACATTTCGAAAATATTGTTTAAACAAATGCTGTGTACAATATTAGGGTTAGCAGACTTAGTTAATAAGTTATCAACATGTACATACCTACCTAGTTTATTTAGCATTATGGTTTGTTAACTGCTTTTGTAGGTACCTAAACTATAAAATAAAAATAAAATAAAAATTCATCGACAGCTTCAGATTTTCGATTAATAAGAATAATAGGTAGGTAAATAACTTGCTCGACACTGTCACATGATAAATTTCTAAAAATAGGTGGGTAATGCACGAGACAAAATAAGACCTTAGAATAAACACATCACCTCATCTTTGCTTGTCCTTGTCTGCGGAAATTTTATGCCTTTTTTTATTTGATATATATTTTGTTTTTGGTCACATATTTTGGTTGTAAGCATTGATAAGCCTATCAATGCTCTATAATAGCTTTACTACGATGTTAAATAGTTATTTTGTGAGTCATGGAGCCGAGTGACTACGAACCATGGTTTAAAACATTTAACGCGAACAGACTAAGCAGGTCAGCGAGCGCCCAGATGTCGACGAGCGTGTGCTGCGCCTCGCTTTGTGCGGTCTGTCTCCGTCTCGTTGAACAGCTGAGTGTACCTGCATTAGGATATTTTGCAGTGAAAGGAAATAATCATCGACAATTCGGTTTGAAAAAATAAGCTCACTTGAGTTTCAGCGGCTGCAGTACGCCCCATTTAATCAAGTTTAAAAAAAAACACCACACAACTGCAGCAGCCGAATACATTTTCCAGGGAAAACACAGCAGTTGGCAATACAAATATATTTTCATTAGTTTCACTCATTCCATTTCATCATCTGAAACTTCTCGCTAGTAGGTAAGTCGTCGGCGACGGCAAAACAATTATTTGTTGGTATTATTACTGAAGTACCTATGTAATACATTGGCGCAGGCTTGATTTCTGTTATATAACAATTTATAAAAGTTGTAAATGAGGCCTCATTTCCTATATTTTATAAAAAGTTTCAGGTTACTTTGAAGTGTACAAAGTTCGCGATGGCTGCGCTGAAGAACAGTAAAAACTTGAGAACATTGTCTGTTTTATCTCCAAAATATTGCCCTCAAGTGAATTCAAGAAGAAACCTCAACTTACAAGAATACCATAGCAAGGATTTGTTGAGAAAACACCAAGTATCTATACAGGACTTTCGTATTATAGATTCCAAACTTGATTCTAAGCCGCTGGCAGATTTCAAAGTGGATGAATATGTCGTGAAGGCGCAGATCCTAGCCGGCGGCCGTGGCAAAGGTCACTTCGATAATGGCTTCAAAGGAGGAGTTCACCTTACCAAAAAATCTGAAGACATTATGGGTCTTGCTAAGAATATGATTGGAAATAAACTTATTACGAAACAGACTCCAAAAGATGGTATTAAGGTCGAGAAAGTCATGGTTGCTGAGAGTGTGAACATAATGAGGGAAACTTACTTCAGCATTGTGATGGAGAGGTCTTACAATGGAGCGGCAATAGTTGCATCTCCAGCCGGAGGCATGGATATTGAGGCTGTTGCAGAGAAGACTCCTCATTTGCTCAAGACTCTTCCAATAGATATATATGAGGGCATCACAGACAAAGCAGCAAATGAAGTTGCTGAATTTTTGGAATTCAAAGGCCCATTGAAGATGAAATGTGCTGAAGAAATTAAGAAACTGTGGGACTTATTTAGGAAGGTAATTAATATAAATATATATTTGAAGGTACCGGGGCACTTATTAGCATATAACATAAGACTATCTTCATCATTAAAGCCACTGTACATATTGCAACTTTTAAGTTGTAGAAAAGTACCATAACTTGCCTTAGATGATTGTTTTTTTTTTTACATAAAACTATACTAGTCTACATAGTTAAGTAATATATTTTAAATCCTGCTGATTTTTGTATGTATGATATGAATGAAAGTGGCCACCACATTGCCACTATCATCCTGAAATATAAAGAGGACATGTCGTGACTATAAATTTTAAAGATGTCTCATAGAGCAGAAAAGAACATTACAACAACTGTCTATATCCAAAGAAGACTAACTACCTACTATATTTATATTATGTAACTGTTTTTTTTCTAGGTAGATGCAACCCAACTAGAAATCAACCCGCTGGTCGAGACAGATGATGGCAGAGTGGTAGCAGTGGATGCGAAAATTAACTTTGATGACAATGCTAAGTTCAGGCAACAGGACATCTTCGCCTTAGATGATGTGTCCGAAACTGACCCTAGAGAGGTAAAAATTATAAGTAACTTAACAATAGTAGAAACCTTTTCTCTGTAGTGGAAACATGCCTCTTGTCAAATGAGAATGAAACACCAAATAGTTAAAGAGAATAATTTCATATTTTATTTGTATTATATAATGTAATAAGGTGGTTGTTGAACTAGAATAATGGAGGAGCAAATATGGAGATGATAAGCATTTACTTTATCTTGGTTATCACATGTTAACAAATACACAACTGTGTATATCTTATCTTTCTGTTTCTTACAGCTATACATGGCCATTATTTTTGTTGGTTGATTGCAGTGAATCAACTTTGTTCATAATCAAGTAAATATACTGCTGATAAATAGCTGTGAATGGTTCATTCTCTATAATAGATTGGCATTGAACTAACACCTCACTACAAACAAATGTTTATGAATACAAGGTCATAAGGACTAATGAATCTAACTAAATAAATTTAAAACTAATGTTGGAGCATTGCTGTAAAAATAATTGAAATCCTAGAAATATTATTTTTCGATTCTCCTGACATAGTTTCTTCTATCCCGATTTCAACTACAATGGTGACTATCAGGCACAGAGAAACTACAGCATGGCATCAACTGACCGAATATATGTTTGTATCTCTTTCATACTATTGATGTTTCTGGGCAATAGGAAGAGATAGAGGTCACCAAAAATCTGGTGCACCAGGCAGTAGGGAATGGTCCCATAAGTGTACCATAGGAGCCAATTTTTTTATTTCTCTGATTGTAATGGTGCATGTTGGGCAAATGAAATAAACCTCAACTTTCAGTCTGTAGGTCATACTTGAAAAATTCAATATCTCTGTGTATTAGACTATTATTAGATTCCAACTGGAAAATTCACAATTATTTACAGAGAGAAGCTGCCGCTTTGAACTTGGTGTACATTGAGATGGACGGTAGTATAGGCTGCATGGTAAACGGCGCCGGTCTGGCAATGGCCACAATGGACATCATCAACCTGAATGGAGGGAAGCCAGCTAACTTCATGGACCTCGGAGGTGGCGTTGGGCAGTCACAGGTCTCGGCGGCTTTAAAGATTCTAGAGTCGGACCCTAAAGTGAAGACCATTTTTGTGAATGTTTTTGGTGGTAAGTTCCATGAAAAGTTTCATCAAATTATCTTCAGTATCCGTCAAGCTTCTCAACTTCCTGATACTTGTATACTCTATACAACCTTTTTTTATTTCAGGTATTGTCAACTGTGCAACCATCGCTAATGGAATAGTCGCGGCCTGCAAGGAGAACCCACCAAAGCACCCACTCGTTGTCAGGTTAGAAGGCACTAACTCGACTCTCGCAAGGAACATTCTAGAAGAATCTAAACTCCCCATCAAGATTATCAATGACGCCGATGAGGCGGCGAAAGCTGCTGTTAAATTGGCACAATAGGCGATGACTTTTTATAGTTTTTGATTTTGGTGCTAAGTACTTAGCAAGATTATTGAGATTCGTAAAGCAATTTAGTTAGGAAATGTTGCTTCTTTGGTTCTATATAGTACTTATTTTTATTATAATCAATATTTAATGAACCAGCTTTTTTGTTTCCTGCATATTTCACAACTTTCAAATCTGAAATCAAAAATTTATATTTTATCGTGTGAATTTATAATGAATTTTATTATTAGTGTCCATTTAGTTCTAAAATGTGATTTCAAACCGAATTATAACTAACACATACCAAAAGAGAAACAGTTAAGACTGATTTGCTCAAATCCTGCTAACAGTTTTATGATTTGACACAAATTATCATTGTTACGTTATTCCTTGTAAATGTTATTTGTAAGTATATTTGTAAATAGATTGTATAAATAAAGTTGACTATTAATTAATGAGTTGTTTTCTCACCAGTAAGAGGTTTCTATGATTAACGACATGGTTATCATCATAAAAAAAAAATACAATAACAACATAAGATAACAGACCTACTGCAGCTTTATCAATATTTAATTTATTTAACCATTACAAGGTTTCTGCACAATAATCAGTATAAATAAAATTACTTTCACATTCATCAAAACTATGACATTAAGTTTGTTATAGATAAGTAGTGTGAAGTTAAATCCTGCAGCGAATATTTATCATTCCAAACTCAGAAATGCCCATATGCACTAACCAAGAATATATTTCTGTTTTATATTAATCTGACCAAGATAGTTACTACAATAAATGTATCACACATAGTACATATAAAACAGTGGTTTCCCGCCGTCCGTCCCTATGTATGCTTAGATCTTTAAAACTACGCGACGTATTTTAATGCAGTTTTATTTAGTAGATAGGATTCAAGAGAAAGGTTTATATGTATAATACATGCATAATATAGTAGAGAAACACTGATAATTTTAGAGGTTTCTAATGTGATGTCGTAAATAAACACATTTTTGCGCTTACATTGCAAACGCTGGCTGAACCCTACGAGATAGATCAAAATAATGTACTACAGTATTGTACACCTTAAAAAAGTCTACAAAAAAATTCCGCGATGTTAATATGTCTGGTGATACTAATGGTATGTGTATTAGCATTGCACCCGTGCGAAGCCGGGGGTCGCTAGTACAGACTAATCGTTATACAAGTCTACAAATAGAAACAGATGTTAACAAATAAGGAATACTTTTAATTTGTAACGAGTACTATATAGCAATAGATGAATGTTAAGCGCGGAAGAGGTTGAGCCGACGCCCCTGCGGCGACTCCGCGCTGGTGAGCGCCACGTTGGTTTGGATCTCTTCGAAGCTGGGCAGATGCCCGAGCTTGCCTCTCGCCGCGACCGCCGCGCGCCCCGACACCATGCGCCGAGCCACGCGTGTTATGTCATCCGCTGTTATTTTATCTGTACCAATTGTAAATTATCTATATAGTTGCACATGGTGTTTTTTTTTATGTAGTTGTCGGTACGAGCTGAAGGCCCACCTGATGTTAAGTGGTAACCGCCGCCCATAGACAACAGCAACGACTCAAGTCCTCTCCACCAAAGTATGAGATGACTCAAGTCGCGTTGTGTTCATAGCAGAAAGCCTATTAAAATCGCACGCAAAAGCATTCTGAACTTCACAAATGTGATAGACGCGTAAAAGTTGAGAATAATGTATAAATGAGTAAAACAAACCGATTTCGTTAATGAAGTACGAGGGTGGCTTCCTCTTGCCTGTAGCGAGCACTTGCCTCCCGACATCTTCGAACACGACTGGCCTCGCTTCTAAATTCATCAGCAGCATGGACTGCAACTGTGTCTTTGCTCTCTGAAAACATAACTCGGAACTTAAGTTAAAAACGGTATTATTTGAAGCCTATATACTAGATTAGCAAAAAAGATTTTTGAATTAGAAAAGATTAAAAAAAAAGCATCCAATAAGCTTAAAAAATGTTGAGGTGGGAATCGTACCCACGACCTACAGTGCAGAAGGCAAGGTTACTACCAACTGAGCTGTGAGGCCAGTCAAAGGGCATTTATACCTTGAGTTCACTTTCCCCGACTTTGCCCGCCATGTTGGCGAGTTCTCTCGCGATGACGAGCGTCGTGTCGTAGATGCGGTTCGGTGGCGAGGCGGAGTGCACGCAGAACAACCCGGTGTCGCCGTACGCGTGGTTGTACGCGGTCGCATTGAACATCCAGTGATATCTGTAACCAACAACGGGTAAGTCACGGTGCGGCTCGGGGCTTCCCATGCCCGGAAGTAGGGGACCGGATGTTGTTACGAACAGATGATCCACTCGACATCAGGAAGGCCATGAGCTCGTTCCGTTACTTAGTCCATTCTTTATCTCTTTCTGTAGCTCAAACAAGATAAAATTTATATTTCATTTTAGTGGCGTTGATTAATGTCATCAACCGTAAAATATATTTCTATAACACTAAAATGATTCGGTTTAGTCCGTAGGATAACAGAAACAGCAGGTACAGAATTGTAGTTCTGTATAAATACAGTTTAACAGATTTTTACAGCCATGTTTCTAAACAAAATCAGATGTCGCTGAAGTCCTGATAGGAATTCAAAGAAAGTGAAATGTAAATTTCAACACTTTGTCAATCTAGTTTCCATGGTAGTGACAATCTGCATAAAATTGTACAAAATTCACAGACAGAAAAAAATATTTATTTTTAGAACACCAGCTCACAAATTGTGACATAGACAGTAAGACAGAATACATTTATTTATTATTCATATCAATATTTTTCTACTATCCATATTTTGAATTTATTTTTACTACAATCCACCTTTTTCGAAGCCCCATCACTTGGCTACACAATTATAAAACTAGCCTGTACCTGCTACCTGTTCAAAACATTTGTGTAAATGTATGCGTGAATACACTCACCTGTTAAGTACGTTTGTGTAAAGGCGTGTGTACATCCCTTTGCCGGGGCCACCGGCAGAGAAGGACCCTCCGCCGCCCATCATCATGTTCAAAACGCAAGTCGCCACGAAATCAGGGTCACCGTGCGAACAACCTGCAACCGATATTACTTCTTAAAGGTTTCTTTCAGCTCGTTTCTTCGATACAAACGTATCCACCAAATTCCTTCTTATTGTTACAGACACATTTTATATAATTTTGATGAGGACTGTAGCATTTCCCCACATTAATATTTTAGTCTTAATAGCTGGCTGAGTTGCAGTTGTTCCTTATGCTCAGCATCGATTATATTGTCAAATGTCTCAACGTCCGTTCCTCATAAGCATTATAGTATCTAGCTGATGCTTCCCGCATCTTTGCCCACAAGGCACCGGAACGAGAGAGGTGAGAGGAGAGATAAAAGGTCCGCAGTAGCCAGTAGTAGCTTACGTGTTACTACTGGCCATCTACCCATGTTCGTATCTGTTTAGTAGTGTTTGCATGAAGGAATAACAAACTTACACAATATAGTGGGATATCAAATAAACTCACTTTCTAATCCAATGACGACGTGTGATAACTCTGGTAAATCAGATCCAGGGTACAGAGGAATTTCACATTCTTCCTGAAATCCAACAACAAATTACACTAAATATGTTTTTCATCTCACACACAAAGGTTAAATGAATCACAAACATAATGAATCAAAAAAATATTAAAAAAAGTAATGACTACCCACCATTTCAATACCGCCAGTATACTGTGCAATAGATTTGTCAACGTTGGGTGTGAATGTTTGACTGTCCTCAGAGTGCCAGGTAGGTTTCATGTCTACAAAGTACTTCTGAACAAACTCCACAAAAGGTTCGTGATCTACCTGAAATAGTAAGACAATGATGTTATGAGTCAGACTGGTAGTCAGATGGCCTTGCTGGCAGAGTTCCCAATAGGCTGACGTCGTAACGTGGTCACAAATTATGGAAGGTTTTTATTTTGAAGAAATGGTGTCCATCAAGGTACCTAAAGACAACGCCTGGAGCCAAAACCCTGATTTACTTTACCAGGAGGATAGGAGGCGAACCCGTTCCTTCATATTTAAAAGGTGCCTCTAAGAAACCGTTTTACTTTTTGCACATAGGCTTCCTATCGCCTATGCCGCTCCGATTTTCTCCCGCACAGAGCCAGAGACGAGCGCAGACATTTAGTACGTCGTCCATGAAATTAATTTTGGTAGAGCTCAAAGATTTTAAAGTAATCCTCAAGAATATGGCCTCTGTACTGCGGACAAATGACAAGTACGCCGCGAGAAAAGAACTATGTATTTTCTATTACATAGTATACTTAAGTATGTACTATATGTATGTACAAAAATTTATAGAAATTAATAACAAATGCTTACCCCCACAGCGGCCACTACCATCCTGTCAGGAGTGTAGTGATTTTTCAAGTAATTTAGAATAGTTCCCCTGTCGATCTTATTGACGTTCTCTTTAGGACAAATCTTTGGTAGGCCGAGCGTATTTCCTCTGTACGCAGCCTGAAATATAAATTGTTTTTGACGTGACATTTATCCGCAACAGTGTTTAAATTGTACCATCAGGTATGACAGTCCAACACGGCTTATAATGAATGCGAAAGAGGGCGCAGGTGACGCTCTTTACTATGTTCGTCTCTCTTTAAATACATGTGAGTGAATAGGATGGCAGCTGTAGTTCCAATTATAGCCACGTTCATTACAAGGTGTGTCAAACTATACATTGACAATTTATCTGAGCCACAAATTTGTTTCAAAACATTACCATTCCGTTTTTTTTTGTGTGTGTTATGGAACGTACTGATGGCCCACCTGGTGTTAAGTGGTATCCTCTGCCCATAACAACCGATGAGACTTGGGTTTTCCCCTAATATGTACGACTAGATCCAAGTCGCATCGTATGCGCCCGTAACTCTGAGACGTGTAGGTTGAATATCTCATGAGCCTGTGATTTCAGCGGCAACCACACCTTTCAAACCGGAACACAGTAACGCGAATGCGTCAACTGCTTGGCGGCAGAAGTGGGCATGGTGGCAGTACTTCCCAGGGCGAACTTGGCGTGAGCTCTACTGCTCTTAACATTCTAGAGCAATAACGATATAATTTTTAGTTCAAAACTTATTTGTTTGGCATTCACTTCATAAAAATTAAATTACTGAGTAACTTACTGAGTGAATCATGTCCATAAGTATGGTCTCTTGTTCAGGTCTCATGGAAAGAGTTTCAAGTTCAAAGGCAACAGCCTGCCTGGCCGACTCTATTTCTTCTGCCGAGAGTTGTGGCCGCAGTGTCACTTCAGCTAGTACCTGAAATCAAGGATATAATGAAAATCTAACTGAAAGATCAAACCTGAGTAATTTTTGAACCACTTATTGATATTACTTATTGGATTTATTTTGTAGGTATACTGCTGTTACTAAACTAGATTTAGATTTAGCCATGATGGTGAAGCAAATGGCGCCCAGCGCTCACCTATAATGCCCATGTTTTTTTTATATGTAAAAGTGCTGAAACACATAATATGTCTTTAAAGTTAAGCAGTATGATATGCCCAGATCAACAGCTATGCAAGGCTTATGGCTTTGCATACTGCAGAAATGTATGTATCCTAATATATAATTCTCAGTTCAATTTGCAGTGGGTCTATGAAAGAGAATGCCTGTCCTATCTGGCAAAAGAAATGAAGCTGTATCATTAGGTTTGACTATGAGTATTATGTACACACCTGGGTAACTGCTTCTAATCCTCTTGAATCTGCACTGGTTGCGTAAACAGTGGTGTCACGGGAGCCCTGACAGTCACAGATGCCTCCATGTCTTTCCAATTCACGGAGCATTACATCTCGTGTAGCAAACTTGTGTGTGGCCTGAAATTTTACATTTTATTTTTTTAGAATGTAAAAGAGTGGCAACATATTATGTAAACTTGTATTTGAGTAATACATGATACTTACACCAAAACTTAGTTTTTCGAGAAAATGGCAGATACCATTTGGATATGCCACTTCATATCTTGGTCCAGAGTCAATCACAACTGAAACAGAGAAGAAAACTCAATGCAGAGCTTTATGATTCACATGATAGAGATTTCATTCAATTGCAATTGAAATAACCATTTCCAAGTGGAGGTGGGACATATATTAATGCCTCTACACTGTACACTCAATTAATTTATGACTAGCAATGCTGTGAGAGCACTTTCATAAACAATTTCTGTTTGTGTTAAGTAATGTACTCTGACATGATAAATAAAAAACTATGAGGTTGTTTGGTTTTGAGGTTGATTAAATTGTGCTACTAACAATCACCTGACCTCACAGCCCAGTTGGTAGCTCGATGGTAGTATATTATATATACATACAATATCATAAAAGATGAGCTGTGACTGGCTTCAGATCCTTTGGTAGTAACCTTACTTTCTGCGCTGTAGGCCGTGGTTCGAATCCCACCCAGAACAAACATTTGTGTGACTAACATATATTACAAAAAGTATAGAAGTATTATATTAGTTGTCTGGTCCCCCCATTCCATGCTTAGCTTAATTTGCGGATAGATGGCGCTGTGTAAAATATAGATACTATATTTAGAGTTTATTTTCTATAACTGAGATCCTTACTACTTAGCCGAACCCATATAAGTTGCACATACTTGCACAAGCAGTAATAAAGTGACAATACAACACACTATTCTATAGTGCATTTTCATGTGTATGCTCAGCTGGTAGTGTTGGTAGTATTTCCGCCTTCTGTGCTTGTGGGTTCCATTCCCACCCAAGACAAACATTTAAGTGAAGAACATCATTTTGGTTTTGTGTTTTGGCATGATATTGTACAATTCTATTAGTGTTTTATTAGTTACGTACCTTCCATAGTTCAAGTTATGCTTATGGAGCCAGATGGCGCTGTGTGACATATTTATAATATTCAAAAAAGTAGAGCCAATTCATTAGATTAGTCTAGATTTTATTGCCAGTTAGTACAATATAAAAACAAAGATACGAGAGTAATACTGTCTCCTAGTACAACATCTCCAAACAACATCTTTTTTAGAATTCTTCACCGTGATGATTTGTAAATTAATCTGTAAATATTCTCTCACCACCAGCAGTACAAAACTGTCCAAACTTCTTCTCAGAGGCAACTCTGAGTCCGTTGCTCAGTACTGTAACCTCTGTAATAGCATCTTCTCCTTTAGACATAGAGTACACAACCGGAGGTAGGTTAGCCATGGGCTCTGACAGAGGGGGCAGTGGAGTAACACTGCCTTTGGACAGAGGCTGTTGTGCCTTGTCGATGTCTTGACTGAACTTCCTTACACCCCATCTTGGAGCATTCAATCTAGAAAAATATAATTCTTTATTATATTAAGTTTCAGCAACTGATCTCCAAAAATTCACCTGTGAAGAAAATGACAACGGTTCCGTACTTTTCTTACAGATTGAGCTGTCTGGAGTCAGTAGCTAACTGAGGAAAATGAACAAAACACTCCTAAGCCAGATGTTACTGCAGGGCTTTGTCACCCCCAATTTGGAATTAGAGGGTATGGTTAATTTTATACTTTTTTAAATTATTTATACTATTTTAATATTATTATAACATATTAATAATAAAAACTTGTCATGAAAAGCATCATGTTCGGTAACAATTTTGTATTGTCTGATGATTGCAAACTGAATATATTATTATGTGTATACCTAATATGATGATTTAAAATATATAGAAAGTTGGCTTAAAGATATAATCATCATCTGTCAATATGGTATACACAATTCCATAACGAAAGTATTTATTTGTTAGAGAGAGCAAAACTTGAACTCTGAAATAAACTGGCCTAAGTACCTGTATAAGTATCTCATCCAACTTAAACATAATTCGAGCTATCTTTAGCCCGGATGCTTTTTAAGATAGGTTTGAAAAAGTTATTAGAAAGTCTACCTAAATAATGCAGCAGATGTAACATTAAATATACCACTTACCCATTTTTCAAAGAAAATAACCTAGTAAAAAGAAACTTAACATCCGTAACGTGTGACATTGTAGCTCTACGTGAAAAGAGGGCCGATAATTGTTACTCTTTGTGCATTAATTGTGTCTTGAAAATAAATAAAGATATAATTTTTTCACAGCATTTTTCACATTTCCGAAAATGCAAATCTATCAGACAGAATGAGTATCTAATCTATCATATATTTTGTACGACAAAATAATATACAATCAGATCATGTCAGCCTGACAATGAACAGAGGAAGCTTGACATAGATGGCACCACCATTTCATGTCTCTGTTCGTTGCAGTTTTGTCAAGGAGATAATTGCAGCAATTAAGCATGAAAAATATTTACCAGGAGAGATCACAGGCAATGATTTCATTTGTTTCTTTATTAAAAATCTTTTTATTAATATTTTTTATTACCAAATTACAATACCAATGTTTAAAAAGATACTACTGAGTCACTTTGGCACTTCTGTTTAATTTTAATTTGTTTGTTTCATGTCTTACTTCTCTGAACTATGTCTTAATTGATTCATTTTAACTTCTTAGTTTTAATTACTTATTTCCTTTTTATTTTCTATGAGTATTATTGTAAATGATATGTAGACTTCAAATCTTCTAAAATATAAAATTCTCGTGTCATATGTAGTGTTTGTAACAAAACTCCTCCGAAACGGCTTGACCGATTTTTATGATTTTTGTTTTTGTATATTCTGTAGGTCTGAGAATAGGATGTAAACTATTTTTTATACCCCTAAGTGATAAGGGTGGTCCATCCCAAATTTAATTTTAATTTCTTGGACAAACAATTTTTTTTTAGTTTTCAACATTAAAAATTACATACAACCCTAAATTTTCACCATTCTACCACCAACCCTTATTTTTGAATTTCGATACTTTAATAATTTTCAACTCTCGGTGGTCGATTATTGCTAAAATGTTTATTTTTTATTTCGTTTTTACTGACAATTTTAATTTTTTTAATTTATATAATTTAGGTACAAGGTTCTAAGTAAAACTACATTAGTGAATTTACGTGTGCATGCCACGCAGCGCCGCGCCGCGCCGCGCCCGCCGGTTCGGCCTATGAATTCATTGGATGCCTAGCCTATTATTACAAACGGCCTCATTGGAGCCTGACAATGATAGCCAATTTAATAATGCCATGTCAGTGTCAAATAGTTATACGTTTGGAAAGTGTTGTGGAACCTATTTGTATTTGTTTACATTCGATATTATTTCAATAGAACTTAAAATATCGCTTTGATCCTCCAATAGCAGCAGTAGCAATCATAGATTGCATGGCTATGCATGATTAACAGTTAGGTAGTACTGTTTCATTACCGTTTGTCATTAGGATTTTATAAAGAGATTACAAGTTATCGCATCGAGTGCAAATGCTAAAATCTCTTGTTACCACTGAAATCCTATTTAAAATTTAAATCAGAATTTATTTACCAAGGAATTGAATTGCAAAAGACGATTTTTTCTCTGACAAAATGTCGCTGAAAGTGTGCAATGTTCTGAGGAGAACTTTATCCACTAAAAGTAGTAGAGTTCCTCAAGTATGCATAGTGGGTGCCGGGCCAGCGGGTTTCTACGCTGCTATGCACATTACTAAAAACTTTGGACCAGTCAATGTGGATATTTATGAGAAATTGCCTGTCCCCTTTGGATTGATAAGGTATGTATTTTTATGTTACTTATGCATTAATTTTGTGATTGAGTTGCCAAATAATAGTTTATTCAAGGGCTTACAATACTCCCAAAAAAATTACCCTGTGACTTGAACATAAAATGTGCTTGTATTTGCAATAGCACCCTTCAAACATAAACATTGCACTGCGAAGCTTTCGTGTCAAAATGGTTATAGTGGCAGTACTTCCTGAACATGGCAAATGCATGTGTTACTTAAACTCCTATATAAACATGTCGATAAATTTATCTCGTTTTAGGTATGGAGTGGCACCGGACCATCCAGAAGTAAAAAATGTGATCAACCAATTTACAAAAGTGGCAAAACAGCCTAATGTGAACTTCTATGGCAATGTCACATTGGGGAGAGATATCAAATTAAGTCAACTGCGGCAGCATTATGATGCTGTATTATTGGTAAGGAATACTTTTATTGCCTTCTTTTACTCAAGTTACCAATACAGGCTGTAACGAATTATAAATTTGTAAAATAAAAATGTATAAATCTGTTATTGTTGTACTGTATTCTTTGCATCACAATAACTAATTATTCTATTACTTACTTTAATCTTACATCTGTTAAGTAATTAATTAATCAATGTGTTTTAGCAATTCATCGTTTTTTAAAACAATAATTTCAGACATATGGGGCAGAAGAAGATAAAACTCTAGGCATTGAAAATGAAGATGTACCTGGTGTGGTAGCAGCAAGGAAGTTTGTTGGCTGGTATAATGGGCTGCCAGGTGATAAAGATCTAAAAGTCAGTATAAATGTAGCAGTCAAGATAGCAATGTCACATTATTCAGCAAAGATTTTAAGCATTCCCTAGCAGAGAATCCTGTGATTTCTCCTATGGCACATTTACTGACAATATATGATACACTGTTCACATATTTATCTCCGAAGGGCTACCCTGCAGTGTGGAGTTTCAATGAGCCACTTTTGCCTTAGGTTACACTATTGTGGGAAACTAAACATGATGGGGGGTTAGCGCATGGCTGCCATTGTTTTTTCATGAGTAACTCTGCTGACTCTTTCTTCCAGTAACTCATTCCACAATAAGCCAACAGCCAGGAGAAATCTTATACCAGTGAAATTACCAACAAGTCCGGGGAGACTGACTAAAACTGTCCAGTATTGTCACATATGTCCCCATTGTGCTTCACATTACCCTGTTATTTCTTTTGACATTGTTTATTCCATATTGTGGAGTCCAATAAAGAGTTTTCTATCTGTCTATCCATATAAAGGCACTTTCATAAAAGCGAATTCTGTTCTGTTTTCAAGATGTATAAAAATATATGGATAGACATAATTATAACTATTTCTTTTGCTATTTTCAGATAGACTTATCATGCGATACAGCAGCAGTCCTTGGACAAGGTAATGTGGCTTTAGATGTAGCGAGGATACTACTGACACCTATTGATGAGCTGAGAAAAACAGACATAACAGAACATGCTCTCAACACATTAGCTGAAAGTAAAATAAAAGAACTATATCTCATCGGAAGAAGAGGCCCTTTACAAGTAGCATTTACAATAAAAGAACTACGAGAGCAGTTGAAATTGAAGAACTGTAAAACAATTTGGAGAGATTCTGACTTTAACGGTATCAGCGAGATAGTGCCAACTTTACAAAGACCGAGGAAAAGGCTAACAGAACTTATGCTGAAATCTTATAATGAAAGCAAAGACCAACCCAGTGATGGAAAGAAATTGTTTAAGCCAGTATTTTTTAGAAGCCCCAGCAAGTTTTTAGTTGACACAAATAGGAACTTAACTGGAATAGAACTAGTATGCAATAAATTGGTAGGAGATAAACATAAGTTTGAAGATCAAAAATGTGTGCCTACAGATGAAAAGGAAATCATTAAATGTGGCTTGGCATTCAGAAGTATTGGATACCAGAGTATCAAAGCAGATGAGGAACTTGTATTTGCTAATGGACTAGTAGCAAACAACAGGGGTTGTGTTGATAACAACTCAAGTGAATTAGCCAAACTATATGTTGCGGGGTGGCTCGGCACTGGCCCTGTTGGTGTCATTTTGAATACCATGGGAAATGCATTCCATGTTGCAAAGATTATGTGTGAAGACTTGAAGAATATAGATTTATCAGAAAACCGGTATGGTTTTGAAGAAGTGAAAAGAACAATATTGACAAATCATAATGATATAATTAGTTGGCCACAGTGGGAAAAGATAGACAAATATGAAATAGATCAGGGAAAAGCAAAAGGTAAGCCTAGAGAAAAAATTTGTGATGTTAAACAAATGATTGAAATAAGCAAATAATCTTAGCTATTTGGTGCAAACAGTTTTATAATTGGCATGTGATGTTTAAGGTATATTGTACCTAGAGTACCTACTATAAATATTAAATTGGCCCTCAGTAATTGTCTTGCATTCTTATATCTAAATCTGTATCTAAAAATTAACAAACTTTATTATTTTAAATTTATATAGAACAGATAGTAGTAATAAGTAAACTGAACTTAAGATTTAGAGAATGCAACTGACTTAAGAGCTACCGGTTACCTATTTAAAAGTCAGTTTCTTACATTTTTGTACTAACAAAATTTACTTAATTTTATAGGTTTAAGTTATATTTATATGTTATCACAATGTTATTTATACACAGGAATATTTTACATAAATGCATTTTATTGTTTAATCTGTTTAGTTTTATTTACATGCCATATTTTTTGAAATTATTTGTATTACAAAATATCTATATGGTTGAGAACCTACACCACCTTAAAGGATTATACCTACACTGGTATGATTTTTCTACCCACTTGTTTATGACCATTCGCTCCGATGTGCCTCTAAAACTTTCAAAAACCCAGCCAACAACGTAATTCATCTACATGCTTATAATAAAACTGTAACAAGTCCGGTTTTCGTTTGGCTGGTCCGTACGCAGCAGCAGTGTCCATATCGAAGATTTTTGGTAGAAACCATGTTTACAAACAAAATTTGCCAAAGCAAGGAAATAAGAAGAAAAGTCCTTATTCATATCATTTATGGCAGATTTCGTAATGCATAGCATAGTTACATCAGAAGCCTATCGGAATTATACCTTGGTGATACAGGCGTACATACATGGATGGCGGATGCACTAATGTATAATATCAGGCCTAACTATCTGACTTGTAGACCATGCAATATTTGGTCTTACATTATATCCTTTCATTCACCCTAATGTCACATAGACAGATGGTAAGGTAATGATTGCTTGCGAGGCTGTTTTGTTGTATTATTTTTTGAGGTTATTCACAACAGCATCTGACCACTAATAATTGTATTATTTGCATGAACTTGTGGACAGGGCTTCTACGCTATTACTAATATTTATTTATATGTTCTTTTGTATCGTATCAAGATGTCGAAAACTAGTAATGAAGTTATAAAAGTTGGCGACTATATAATTATTCAAAAGCAGAACTACAGAAAGCTACATAAATTCAATAAACCAAACTCTACTATCACTTTGGGTAAAGCTAATGTTAACCTGACTGGAATAGAGGGTTGCTGCTATTTCTCATTTTTCAAACTTGAATCCAAAAGCAATAGGAGGAATAAAGAGTACACAGTAGAATACACTGAGGAACCTGTGATCCTGAAAGATGAAATTGACATTAAGACATCAGGAAATGACAACAGAAATATACTAGACGATGGGCGCTCACAGAAACTCACCGCTGCTGATATTGAGGTATTAAAAACAGATTCGAACAAAGCTTCTGATATTGTCGAAACTTTGATTACAAATTCTAATACTTTCCACAACAAGACCGAATTCTCACAGGAAAAATACTTGAAAAAGAAAGAGAAAAAATATTGTGAATACATTCAAATATTGAAACCCAATTTGAGGATGATTGCTGAAATTATGTACAAATTAGATCCAATTAAGATTCAGAATTTAAGAATAGATACTGTGTCCCAATTGATTACTCTCACAAATATTAACTCTGAAGGTGTTCACTTATTGTATGATTCTGGGTCTAATGGGTTACTCGCCGCGGCTTTGATGAACACCGTCGGGGATAATACTAATGGGAAACTAGTTCATATGCATCCTGGTAATATGTCACAAAAGCAGGCTTTGCTTGCAATGAACTACTCCGAGAATCAACTTCAAAGGTGCATATCTGTGAATGTGTACTCTGTACTGAGGCAATTCTATCAAGGCTGTGATACCAACTCAAATGGTAATGAAACAAGTATAATCAGTTCCCTCAAGAGAAAAAATCAGGATGAAATTGAACATATAAGCAAAGTTGCCAAGGTTGAGACTGAAACTAAAGTAGAAAAATCAAGCGAAGAACCTCAGTCAGATGTCGACACAACTGAGCAAGTAAATGGTGAAATGACAGAAAACACATTTCCAGAACCCAAAAAACCCAAGTGGCATTATGATAACATAGCTGCTGCAGAGTTATTGAAAGAAAAAGCAGATTCCCTGGTGATTGCTTGTAAAGAAGATCCACAAAATATTTTTAATGAGCTGGTTAATTTCATAAAACCTGGCCGGCCATTCGCAGTATTTTTCCCTGTTGCTGAGCCACTGCAGAATATGTACATGAATTTAAAACCACGGCCCAATGTTGCCGCTCTCAAACTGGCATGCAATTGGATGAGGAATTATCAGGTATGAACTTTCAGTTTTAGGTAATACTAGTTGCGCCCTGCGGTTACATCCACATAAGTTTCAATTCCATGGGGATATCGAAAAAAAAAGTAACAGCTATGTACCTATCAAGTTTCATCCCAATCGGTTCATTAGTTTTTCCATGAAGAGGTAATAAACATATTATGTACATACATACTAAGAAATACAAACTTTTAAAAACAAATTAATAATAACACTACAAATTAACTATCATTCTATTATTAAATTCTTTTTTCTTTCAGGTTTTACCAGAAAGGACTCACCCAGAAGTCACAATGAATGCTGCAAGTGGTTTTATTTTGTCTGGTTACATTCTAAAATAGTGGCTTTTGTACACTTACATTTCTGTAGAATAATTTGTATAAATAAAACAATAAAAGAGTTTTTTACAAATTTATTTTATCTCTTTTACTCATGAACATACCATTTCTATCTAAATGCATTATAAAAAATTTATGAGTCATGTGTGACATGCAATGATTTGCAATATGTTTTCAGGCTTAGTCCCTATTGAACTTGATATTCCTCACACAATATTAAAATCTAAATCGATGTTAAATTTCTTACAATTTTAAACTGATATAAATTTCTTTTCAATATCTTGTATAAAATCCATAAAATTGACCAATATTTTCCAAATATTTCAAACTTGAATTTACAAAATGGGACAAACATTGGCTTTCATATATCATGATCGGCAAAAGTGAAAGGAATGTAAATCAGTCTAATTATATAGTGGTTGAATTATATTGTTTCATTATGACCTATGTTATGAAAATACAACTTATAATAACTTTAAAGATACATTCGAGAGGAACATTGATTGCTGCAATAAATAGCATGAAAATGAAATGAATTTGGCACTTACCTAATATTATAAGTTCAACTAAATGTTTGTATTGGGCCAAATGGGAAAGAATTAGCTTATAAAGCAGATTTAAAAGTGTTGAAGATTGGTTGTAATTGTGTGGTAGCCAAGTACATCATGTTGCTACATATCAACGAGCCTGCTTGGCATATCCCATACAATTTCATACATTTCAAACCGTTCAACTTAGCTGCAAGCTGCATCGCAATGCATTTGCGGTTTGTCTGCAGCCAATAGTTCATTGGTTAATCACAGCAATCCTACATAGTATTTTGTTAGAGTCCACCTATACACAGGCATTTGTCTCTATCACTCCATGCGAAAATACGCGCAGTGAGAAAGGGACGGATTTGGCGTTCGAAGGGAAAAGCCGTTTAAATATGTCTAAAAGGAAGTGCAGTTTTTTTTAAATATGTAATATTGTTTTGACCACAATAATCACGGTACAATAACAGAAACTTTAGGAAGTTATTCTATAGAGAAAATTTTATCCAAACATTTTTTCAATTTACCAGACAAAATTTTACATAGTTAATAATCAGATACACACTTTTCATAAAATTTCATTTACGTTATCTTGTACGAACCTGGGAACCTGATTTTGCATAGGTGGCCTCTTGAACAAATCATTACTTCATTATTTATATAATTAAAATTACTAATTAATACAAATTATTGCTGGTGGAAGCACCAATTTGGATATTTATTGTACATGAGAGAAATTGTCTGACAATGGTATGAGTAAGACAAAAGCAGCAACAGTAATTCTAAGCCTAAAGCAATTTATATTATACAAACTTAAATAATAAGCTTGCGCTCTTGTATATTATATTGTGTGAATTCATTCAATAATTAAATAATATATATTACTCGTATGTTACACAGCTTTATAAATATGTATATTTAAAAAACCATTTGTTATAAATATAAAGAATTCATTAACCTAAGTTTTACTAAACACAAAATCATAAAGAAAGCAGGAGATCTTAGAAATATTTGTTCACCATGTCGAGGCCATGGGAGTATAATATAGTAATTCCAAGGAAAATGAGAAAGAGGATATACAGAGGAAACTAAACAGCCGTTTGCTAAATCCAAGTGTAAATTACTCAAATCGATGCGATAATTACTCTATCAAGGGATTGATTGTAAACGTAGCATTTGTCAGACGATAATGTTGAATGATAAATCTAAATCGAAAAATAATACTGCACCGGAGTTCGCACCAAAAGATATAACGATAATAATAATAATAATAATAATAATGCAGTAGTTTATATATAGTATAACTTTGGTATTGGTGTTACTGAATGCGTACAGCATCGTGCAAAAGCCGTAGAGCCGTGACGTCACGAGGGCGGCTCACCCCCGCGCCCGCGCCCGCGCCCGTACCCGCCCGCCGGCCGCCCGCTATGACGAGTCCTCGTCGTACCACGTGCGGAAGTCGCAGCTCTCGTCATAGTCATCCTGTCAACAAACAGTTATAGTTTAATACATCAACTGCCAAACAATAGTAACTCTGCCTTCAGCGCTGTAGCTCGTTCGATTCCCAACCAGTACAAACATTTGTGTGACGAACATACGTGTTTGTTCTGTTTCTGGGTGTTAATATGTATCTATTTAAAAACATAGTATCGTATACAAGTAGTCTATCAGTTATCTGAGCCTCTTTGAGGCGCACCTAAAATCATTTCACCACACTGGTTCGAGAGAACCAGTGACTCGCAAAGAAGAAGAGTCATCTGGTTCCCAAAGTATGCTTCGTTTGTGGCTAGATGGCGATCTGTAAAATGTGTACAATAAAAAAAAATTGTTTATAACAATTTGCTAAAAAAAAATAGTTTCTAATAAATATACAAAATACATTATATGTAAGTACTCCAACATAGTCATTTTCAACATCTAATTAACAATTCAGACCGGTATGTAGCAGTAGAACTGTATGTAGCGACTTGAGTCATCTCATACTCTGGTGGAGAGGGCTTGTGTCGTATTGTTGCCCATGGGCGGCGGTTACCACTTAACATCAGGTGGGTCGTCAGCTCGTTCCGTCACTTCAAAATATGGATAGAGGATAGTGCTAAAATCCGTTGGCGCACGCCCGGTGGGACTCACCGCCATCCAAGGGTGGTCGAGCACATCTTCGGCCGCGAAGCGCAGCTCCGGTTGCGGACGCAGCATGTTAGTGATGAGGTCGATGGCGCCCGCGGAGACGCCCTCCCAGTGCGGCGCCGGGAACTCGAGCCGCGCGGACAGTATCGCGTCGAACAACTTCTCCTGGTCGCCGAACGGAGACGAGAAGGGAGGGAACCCGCACAACAGGATGTACAGGATCACCCCAGCCGCCCACACGTCGATCTGTAGTGACGTGATTTTTGAATTTATTAATTGACTAGCTGTTGCCCGCGACTTCGTCCGCGTGGAATTAGGTTTTATCGCGCACCCCTATATTACCCCTCGGAAAAGTAGCCTAAGTTACTTCTCGTTACATCAGCCAGTGAAAGTCCCGTTAAAATCGGCCCAGCCGTTTCGGAGATTAGCCGGAACAAACAGACAGACAGACAAAAATTCAAAAAAAAATTGTTTTTAGGACCCAAGTCGCATCGCTTGTTATGGGCTGAGGTTACCACTTAACATCAGGTGGGCCGTCGGCTCGTTCAGTAACTGTATCACATAAAACAAAATACAGTGATTATATACTTTTCCAATACTTCCAATTTGTCTACACGTTAAACCTCGCGTGTACCTTCAGACCGTATCCAGTCTCGAGCAGTATCTCGGGCGCTACGTAAGTGGGAGTGCCGCAGACGGCCGTGAGAGGGCGCCACACTTCCACGGCGAGACCGAAGTCAGCCAGCTTCAGGCCTCGTATGCTGCCGTCTGGACCTACCTCCACCTATAAATGGTATATCCAACGTATAAACAGATCAGTTTGTACATCTCGTCCCCTCGCGAGAGTATGTGACAAAGCTGCACGCTGTGTCAGCTAGGCAGGGCATCGAACGCGGTCAAACGATAACAAGCAATATAAATTCAGATTTAGTTATGTTAATAAATAAATATGGTTCAAAATCATCGAAGGCACCGGGGGGGCAAATGAAACTTTTACAAAGTGATCTAAAATATCACAAGTTGACTACTGCACCGACCCCGTATTAGAAAGTTCCTTACTTAGTGTTAAAAATAAGACTTAAGCTAAAACACTATTTATTTGTTAATAACATATTGTAGGGTAGGTCTAGTTATTATTAGTACATATTAAGTACGTCCGAAGCAAAAATTATATTAGTTAATTCTATATAGTGGGTCCAGCTAGTATTAGTAGCAACATTTAGCATAATATTTGGTTGTTTATGGAATTATCACAATTTATTATAACAAAAAGGGTTGCTTCGAAATGTTTTATTTGTAGTACCTATAACATAGCAGTTTAAGTATTGCTGTTATTTTGTGTATTTTTATTATAAATTAATAGTTTATATCTTGAGCTTATATAATATATATACATATAAATACAATGGAACTACCTTCAATTTAATTTAAATAGAACTGAAAATTTATGATGACAATGCAATAGGAAATGATTTAAATATGTACTGTTAGTCTTACCAATAAATTTTCGGGTTTGATGTCACGATGCACGATAGAAAGCGAGTGTAGATAGGCGATAGCTGATGTTAGGTGGCCGATTAGCAAACGCGATTGCGGCTCAGAGAATTTGGAAGCTGCCGCAATACTATCGAATAAATCTCCACCTATAAACATGTCAACAAAGAGAGACTATATTTTAAGAGCAGTAGAACTCTCACCAAGTTCGTCCAGGGAAGTACTGCTGCCATGCCCATTTCTGCCGCCAAGCAATGACGTATTCGCGTTACTGTGTTCCGGTTTGAAAGGTGTGGTTGCCGGTGAAATTACAGACACATGAGACACTCCACCTACACGTCTCAGAGTTACGGGCGCATCCGTTGCAACTTGGGCCTTGTCGTACCTAGTAAGGGGAGGACCCAAGACACACCGGTTGTTATTGGCCGAGGTTACCACTTAGCAGCAGGTGGGTCATCGGCTCGTTCCGGAACTGTACCACATAAAAAAAAGTCAACATTTTTATGACAACGTAAACTACATTCAAACGTTACAATATAACATTATGATAATAAGGAAAATCTATGTTACGTATTCGTGTCAGGCATGGTACCTTCTGTCTGTATGATGAACAACATTTGTGGTATTTATAATGAAGTTTCTATAATTCGTTAGATATAAATAAGCATTGACATAACACAACATCACTTACACAACTTAATGTTTTTTTATGCGGATAAGTTAGGGGCGAGCAGGAGCAGGGGCGAAATGATGTTTTTTTTAGATATGACAAATGATTAATAGTGAATCAATATAATAGAGAGCGTTCCGAATCCACCGATTAAATCGCCGATTCAAATACAGACGTGCATTAAAGAGTATTTCGATTCAAATATGCGCAAAATTACGTTCTCAACACGAGAAAGCAAACATCGTGGTAAAACCGGCTTTTCAAGTGGACGAAAGGAGCCTCCTTCAGGCGCAGTTTAATCCTTTCACCGCGCTCATTCGAGAGAGCTAGTAGTAATATAGTAGATGCGACTTACCGCTTACGAGTTCCATAACGAGGAACAGCCATTCGGGGCTGTCTTGCTCCTCGATGAGGGAAACTATGCGCGGGTGGCATAGCTTTCTCATCACTCTAACCTGAACGACAACATTTACTTAAATATATAATTGAGGTAACTTATAAAAAGTTGCTAAGAATGTATTTAACTGGCCTCACAGCTCAGTTGGTAATGCTGCCTTCTGCGCTGTAGGTCGTGGGTTCGATTCCCCACCCAGGACAAGCCTTTGCGTGACGGGCGTCGATGTTTGTACTGTGTCTGGGTGTCGATATGTATTATATGTATTTATTTACAAAAAAAAATATAAGCTCTTAGCTTACTTTGGGGCTAGATGGTTCTGTGTGAAATTTCCACCAATATTTAATATTTATTATATTGCGTTTCTCTACTCTACTACGAGCACCCCCTGTTCAGACAGAAGTCAGAAGGTTTGCGACTGTGGAACTTGGTTAGGTGACAGAGAGTAAGGGAGGGAGAACTGAAGATAGGGAATAGAAGACTAATAATTATGATATTTAAAAACTAGACCTTTTTACACTACGTCGAAACATATGCATTTACCAGGGATATAAGAAGCCCTACACACTATTCTGTATCTGAATATAGAGTATACTGTATATTGTTATAACCAAACTTACTTCAGCCTCAACATAATGCTCTTTGCCTTTGCATTTTGCTTTGTCAATTACTTTCAGAGCGTATTCCTTGCTCGTTGTCTTGTCTTTGCATATCCGTACAACCGCGAAGTTACCGTCGCCTGAAAATATATATATTTATTATGACTAAGGGAATTGAGTGAAATGGTCTGTAAATATTTAGTTGCATTGACAATTTTTTCACACTTTTTCTAGTTTCGTGAAAGTTAATTATATCCTATTACTTTTTTTTGTTTGACTGGCCTCGCAGCTCAGTTGGTGGTAACCCTGCCTTCTGCGCTGTAGGTCGTGGGTTCAATTCCCACCCAGGACAAACTGTGTGACGAACATAGATGTTTGTTCTGTGTCTAGGTGTTGATATAATTACATGTCTTAAAAAAAAGTATTTAAGAATAAGTTGTCTAGTTCCCATGATACAAACTACGCTTAGCTTACTTTGGGGCTAGATGGCGCTGTGTTAAATGTCCACAAATATGTATTTATTATTATTACTACCGCTACACAAGGAGATTACAAGTAAATAATGAGAATTACTAGAATCATTTAATTCCTTTCGTGCATATTACGTCCATACAACGCAATGAATGAATCACCTGTTTCATTCATAAATACAAGGTGATTATTTATTTACAATATGTACGTCATTTACATTACCGTAATAAAGTTAGATAAAGGCGTTGCGTGTGGTACAGGAAAATGTATAATTAATTAAACATAGGTGTAAAATTAGCAACACAAATAATGTTGTGCCAATATTATTTGTCCTACATGTTCTTGTATTATAAGGAGGTAACATTTACGTACAATAACTGATTTAACTTTAACTTTGTAAGAACTAGGATTTAACTTTGTTTGCTGCGCCAAGTTATGTTATAGGTAGGTGGTAAGTGAATGTGTAGTGGCTGACCAATGATGCTGCCGACGCTGTACTTGAGCCGGAGCGGCTGAGGCAGCTGGGGCGGGGCGGTGCCCTCGTGCGCGTCGCCCGCGGCGCCGCTGCCGGCCTCGCTGGCGGCCCGCGCCGCGCCCCCGCCCGCCTTCACCGGCATGCGGGGCTTCGGACCCGATCTGTGCAACGCATACATAAACAAATACATTAGAATAAAAAAAATATTTATTGCTTAAACAAACAAAAAAAAACTTCAAAAAACGAAGCCTTTGCAAATAGCGTGAGTTTTTAAAATATTTTTGACCTTTAAAACTTAAAAATACATTATATTCAATTTAGAATATCGATTGCTGCACATTATGTACAAACACAGAGAAGTGTTAAAATTATTATGTAAACTTTATTGAAGATCTCTTAATTTAACGACAAACTCTCCCTAAAACGTCGAATTTACTTGTCTTTGGTTGGTTTACTTGTTGTCCATATAATACTATATTGCATCATACTCTAAATAACGACCATAATACGTCATTATTAAGCAAGAAACAGCTAACTTTCTATGTTCCAGAAATTGAGAACTGGAGCTGAGTACGTTATGTTGTTTGTTACCTTATTTTCATGCACGTATTTACCTCGACTGTCGGCACCATTCATACAGAATATTCTAAGAAATTTGTTCTTATATTTACCTTGAATTCCTAGTAATCGGCGTTTTCCTACATTGTAACACAGCCTTACTTTCCTCAAATTCAAGTTCGAAATCCTCTTGGTTAACCCTGAAAATACATACAAAATGATTTTTTCTGGCTTGCTTAAATTATACAGGACATTAAAAGACTACAATTAATTTTTATTACTATGCTTCAAGTCTGCCACAACCAAAGGTCGCATTTACTGTTCTACTACACAAATCAACATCGTACGTTGTTTTTTTTTAGTAGTTCAGTTGGTATAACGAGCCGACGGCCCACCTGGTGTTAAGAGGTAACCTCTGCCCATAAAAAGCGATGCGACTTGGGTCCTTCCCTACTAGGTACGACAGGACCCAACTCGCATCGTATGCGCCCGTAACTCTGGGACGTGTACGTGGAATGTCTCATGTACTGTAATTTCACCGGCTCACATTTCAAACCGGAACACAGTAACGCGAACGCGTTACTGCTTGGCGTCATAAACGGGCATGGTGGCATTACTTCCCCGGACGAACTTGGCGTGAGTTCTACTGCTCTTAACCTAAGTAGGTTGTAGAAGGGTTTTTGTTACCTTTCATTTCCATATGCGAAGAAAACGTCCTCATACTCAAAGAACTGATGGAGGGCTGTCAGCGCTTTGCCGGACTGCGTGAACACTTTCCGAACACAGCCCGTGTCCAGTTTGATGCACTCCGTGATCGCGGCCAGCGCGTGCTCCAGCGTCGGGCTGTTGCGTTTGTTCAGGAGCAGTCGGCATACCTGATCAAGAAAATACATCACATTCAGCTGAAAAAGAATCCTAGGACATTATATTTACGACTAGCTGCGCCCCGCGGTGAATAAGTCTACCAACGGGAACACTGCACTTTTCCGGGATCAAAGTAGCCTATGTGTTAATCCCGAATATAAGGTATCTTGGTACTAAATTTTAATTCAAATCTATTTATCCGTTTCTGCGTGAAAGAGTAACAAACATCCATACATACAAACTTTCACGTTTATAATATTAGTAGGATTTCTTAAACGGGTGTTCATTTGTAGATTTTAACTCATAAATAATGTTATCATTTGTAATAGTAAGAAAATTTATGAAATTCTCAGACTGAAGAAGTATTTGGCATTCAATATACTACTAATATCACATATATAGTTTATCAATATCATGTTTTGTTTTTTTCCCAATAACTGAAGATTTGGTTTGATTATAAAAATGCTTCACAATCAAATATAAAAAGTATTGTTTTTTTAATTTAAACATTTCATAAAAGTTGCAGATCGAGTTGAAAGGTTGAGTTATTCAGACAACGGTTGAGATGATAGGAGGTGGTAGTACCTATTAATACCTATTTTACAGATGTTGCTATCGCACTACGCTCTAGTATCTCCATAGTGAGCTAAAGGTATATATAATATCAAGGCAAAATCGTCTAAAACGAGATTTCGTATACCCGTCGTGTTTCTTCCACGAAAAGTCGTTGCGATTATTGTTTCTTCACCTACTGTATTGGAAGAAGTGATTCTATGCAGCTAAATTTAAGTTTTTTGACACTGTCTAATTTGGCACATTTAACGCCTTGCGTCAAATTGCGACATAAGACATGGAAATCATCTCTGTTTCAGGTTTAATTCATGTATGTAAAGTAACAGTGCACATACTTAAGAAACAGGTCAAAAAACTTTGAGCATTCCCTTTAGTCAGTTTATGTCGATATCGTGTTCAACCATCCTACGCATTATAGCCGTTATGTACTTGCGCTTGCATCGTTATTGTTCTGTTCCGGTCTGGAGCGCAGGAAGGCCGGAGAAATTACAGCGCATGAGATTATGCAACACAGGTCACTGCATCGATAATGTATGTACGGTTGTAATAGATATGAGAGGGCCGTTTATAATAATGTAGGTCGATCATGGATCTGAAATCTTTGGATTTGGAATTATCCAGAGTTAAATGCGATACAAATACAAGAAAGAATATTGTGAGATAATGAAAATATATTCGCTCGAGACGAACTTGCAATTAAAATGTCTCTAGAGAGTAAAGACACTAGCTGCATTTTAACTGGCACAAGAAAACTTATAATACAGTACAATTATAGTTCCCTTATTCCATTCCATACATTTCAGGGATGAAAGGTAGACAAAACAAACGGAAGGTTAGGTGGGTATTATTAGCGATAATAATGAATAATTATGCACATTATGATTTTACGTGTAAATCACACAGTACGATTTGTATGAGACGCGAGAGTTATGGGCTTTTGAAACAAACGATAGTTCAAATCGGATTGGTACATGTCACATATCTTCGAATTTTTGGTTCTAGGATATGCCGGCTTTCTCAAGACGTTTTATTTCACTGCTTTAAGGTGGTATACCATTATTTTTCCACGCGAAAACCTTGTTGTACGCCTTCCACGGATTTCAGTCAGTTACCTTCGGACTGAAAGTCACAAGTGTACCACACGTTCGGACTACTCTTTTAAACATTTAACTTTTACATTCCCTTCAGCCGCGTATGAAACCGGAGGTTATTAACTAGTTACGGTAAAAGCAAATTTCATCTTCACACGACATTAGTTAGTAAGGAACGCTTTTTTTTTAATTAAACGATAACGATTTTTTAATTCGTAACTGGTTCGAGTAAGAGAATAATTTTTAAATCTAGCAAAATGTTATATGTACAAATAAATGGAATTATTTACAACATATAACCATTCATTATTTTGTCATTTATTAATTAATATTGGAGATCGGTAAAGAAGTTAATCAATATTAGACTGAAGCAGGAATTTCTTCACAAAAACATGGACTTGAATAACAAAATGAAATAACACAGTCTAATAAACACAGTGCGTCGTATGTGTGGTATCAGACCTTCCGCAAGCAACGTCATCGGATGATTACAACACGACAGGCAATGGCCAGTGGCGCGGAACCAAAGGAAAAGTGCACAAATAGATATAAAACGCTCGTTAGCAAGGTGGGCGAACGTGATTTTATTGCGAGATACTGTTCTGTTACCAGAATCGAGATAACGTTCAGTCGTGGCGTGAGTTGGTAATCATTGGCACACAGTTCCCGCAAAGGAAGTACGCGGCTCTTATCTGTTCATTCCAACTGAAATAATCAATAAGAGCGCTTTGCTTTGCTCGGTGGAGATAAATACTTTGCCGTTCCAGCCGAGGTTGTAAATGCAGCAATTAACATTATGTTATCGAATTGCAATTGGCAAAAAATGATCGATGAATTGAAAACGAATGATTACTATTTTTAAAATAATTTAATCAGTGTCTAAAAACACCATTTTGTGATAAAATGGTTAATATTCTCAATCTTTTAGCTATTCAGTTGTAGACATCGTCTTTAATAATAGTCTTTAATAAGGTTATTTTGAATCTAGGTCATAATAACTGAAGAGTCAGAAATCAAAGTAAAATGATTAGCAACTATGTAACTGGTCGTCAGATACGTAGGTTAGGTTAGTGGGGTACATCACCGTATCGTGTTACTTGACACCAATATCTCGATGCTAAACCACAAGTCTATCCTATCCGCCCACCCCGGTAGCAATATCGGGTACCACTAATGTATGGAAACTAATATTTTTTCAAATTACGGAATGAGCAGAGGGCCTACCTGGGGTTAACTGGTGACCTCTGCAAGCAATACCATATGAGTCCTCCTAAGTACGACTTAAGTAAGGGAGAGTAGAACTTATGCCAAGCTCGTCCGAGGAAGTAATGCCACCAAGCAGTGATGCATTCGCTTTACTGTGTTCCAGTTTTAATGGTGTGGTTGTCAGTGAAATTACAGGCACATAAGACAGTCCTACACGTCTCAGAGTTGCGGGCGCATACGATGGGACTTGGGTCTTGTCGCACCTAAGTAGGAGAGGACCCTAGTCGTATAGCTTGTTATGGGCAGAGGTTACCACTTAACACCAGGTGGGCCAGGCCATCTGCCTGTCAAATAACTAAAAACTTAAAATGACAAACTGGGTAACCTTTCGGGGGATCAGGTTTTTGGATAAACATTACTATCTATATATCCACAAATTATAAATATTTTGAACATACCTTGCGAGGTTTTACTCCATTCCGTATAATTGTAACTATTCGTGGCCAAACAACGTTGTCGCCGGGAGGTCTCACACTTGGTGTCCCGTTGCCAGTAGTATTGCCACTACCATTGGACTGCAACAAATTTATATCTATATATAAAAAACATAAAACAATATAAAACAAAGTCAGGTCAGTTACACCATTAAACGGCTGGAGTTTAATGATTTAGGATTTGTTGATTTTTTTTGCCCCGAATAACATAACTATTATAATATAGGAAACATTCCCAAAAATAAATTATGAAGAAAATTCAAATTATTATACATTTTGTAATTTTGCTGGAATGTTAAATACTTTTTCTTTCTATCTGTCATTTTTCATTATCCTCTGACAGCAGATTCAACTGCGTGGTCCTTTCATTGAGCTAGGAATCATTTTGATTTGGTTCAATAAAGCCATTAAAGCAATTGCTGCCTTTACATATTTCAGTGTAATTAAAAACACTTCTTTTTTGTACTTTTAGTACAAAAAAGAAGTAGTAGTAAAGTAGTAGTTTTGTGTTTACATAGTTAATTTAGAGTATTAATTTTCCCCTAATAAAGACTGAAGTTAATTCACCTAGTAAGTAAACACAACATTTATTGTTTCTAAGGCGGTTACAAGTTTGCCGCGTCAGCTACTTTAACATAAATGTGAATGTGAAAGAGAGTAAATGTATTTTCTGATGAGTTTTTTTTTATTATCTTTTAGTACAATGTGTTAGTTCCATATGAGATTCTAGAATATTAATATCTTAAACCTGAACTACAATCTTGCATTAGCCTAGACGTGACATTGCATTGAGATGCATTTTGGTAAAAGCTTGATACTGACTAGTTATCATAAAAAAAGGAAGTGTAAAAGTTTCATGATTACTCAAAGCCCATATGGAGATATACATATAACAACCACAACAATCTTTCATTCTGACAATGATTTATTTCACTAAAACTAGAATGGGAATTATAAATAATCACCTGCAAATATCGGGACAATCTGTTATTTGCTCTTGCTGGGGATGGACTTGCACTGTCACTCAGAGACTCTGGACCACTCAGTCTGAATGACTGGGGAGTCACTGCACTGGCTTCATAGTCTATGCGTTTGAAAGGTTCACCAAATCCACTACACACATATGATTGACCATCTTCAAGATCATCAAGTTTTCCTATCTGTAAAAAAGTTTGAGGAAAATAATAATGCAAATCATTACAGATTTTTCACCAATTAAGCATTACTTACTTTTCTACCATCTAGAGAGTATATGGTTCGTACACCACTTGGCAAAGTAACATTGTCAACCAATACTCTTGTCAAATCAGCTGTTAAACTATCAAATGACCTGAAATGTGATAATACTATAAAACATTACAATCTAACTTTCAGTTTCTCACGAAAACATTCATCACATGGATTGGGATTAAAATATCAATGAAAACAAAACCCTGCCTGCTTATAAGAACCATTAGTTTTATTGATAGTGCAGGTGGGTAGAATAGGTATGGGTAAAAGTGAAAGTGCCAAAATGGTTCCAACTGGAATTTAATTTGAAAAGGTATATTAAATCTGACGCACCTGTATCGCTCGGGCAAGACTGGAATTATAACACCTGAATAAAATTTATCACCATTTCGAAAAAATCTGACTCGTTTTGCTTTCCGCGCTGGTTGCGCCCGGAGCATTACACTACGTCGGTTCGCCCTACTTTTCATTATTTCCATATCGTTAAAATCTTTTTCCAGTTCGCAAACCGAGCTGGATCGGCTGCCACTGCGGCTCAAGTTGTTTTCCATCTGGAAATTATAGAAAGTTCAATAATGTTATGAAGTGCTATGATATGAAGTAACGGATCACTTTTTTACACAATTTTGGTAACCCTTACCGTCTTTTTCTATTCCGTAACTATTTCGCGATAAACTTATCAATTCGACATGGGGTCATCACTCTTATTATTGTATCATTTTTCGCTTTATGTATGAAGCGCATATGGTTAAATTAGTTGGATGTATTTCATTAAATTCATGAATCAAAGAATTCAATTCAGTGAGCAAGACACACACTCCATCAAATGAATGAATTGAAAGGGTGATTAACTTCCCAACTGTCAAATTCAAAGAACTGTTGAAAAAATTAGAAATATAGGTTATAAACACGTTGAAAAGATTCGTTCAATTAGACACTAATTTTATTTTTCAAATTATATTATAATCGTTCTCCAAAAATAGATTTTTTATTTATAGATGTTCCTGAAATTCTCCAGTACTCAAGATTTAGTATATATGCGATTTTCGGTCTAGTCTGAAAATTTTGCAGGGAATTGGAAAAGCATATCATATAACACTATCTGTGAATCTGAGTACGGTACTCAGATTTACATGCTTAAAAGTCAGGTATATCTAAACAAGATATCGGCAAAATCATCATAGTATTTATTTGGTTTTCTTAATAAAATCAAAATATTACCATTATTTTATAAAACACATTAGGCATAACACATATAATGTTTTATCGTTTTAGTTTATTTTTTTACAATGGTAACTGGATAAACAGGTGACGCACTTTATCAGCAATTTGGATTGTATGTCAAAAGTACAGACAAAGAGTGTGATTATTTTGTATTTTTCCACGTTTGTTTAAATTTTTGTGCAAGATGTCTTCAAGAAAAAAGGTACTGCTGAAAGTGATCATCCTCGGCGACAGCGGAGTTGGCAAAACATCGCTCATGAATCAGTTTGTCAACAAGAAGTTTTCCAATCAGTACAAGGCAACAATAGGCGCAGATTTTCTCACAAAGGAGGTAATTGTAGATGACAGGATCGTCACAATGCAGATTTGGGACACTGCTGGTCAAGAGCGTTTCCAGTCCTTGGGGGTGGCGTTTTACCGCGGGGCGGATTGTTGCGTATTAGTGTTTGACGTAACTGCCCCCAACACGTTCAAGTCCTTGGAGAGCTGGAGAGACGAGTTCCTCATTCAAGCGTCGCCACGGGACCCAGACAACTTCCCTTTCGTCATATTAGGCAATAAGGTGGATTTAGACAACCGTGCAGTTTCAGCAAAACGCGCACAGCAGTGGTGTCAGAGCAAGAATGACATCCCATACTTCGAAACTAGTGCCAAAGAAGCAGTCAATGTTGAATTAGCATTTCAGACTATCGCCCGCAATGCACTAGCTCAGGAGACAGAGGCTGAGCTCTACAATGAGTTCCCGGACCAAATCAAGCTAAATGCGACTGACAATGCACATAACAGAGATGGTGACAACTGCGCATGCTAGGATGTAGCTTGCTGCATCACTGGATGATAAATAGATACGGAATTATATAATGTTATTACATACTAATATAACATAGCATTATATTATAACAAATGTTTCTTTTTTATATTATACCATGTAAAAATGTATAGGAATGTCAGGATTCACATCATTTTCGAAAATTGTTTGTAATGCACTTCAAAATTGATTGATTTGAACAAATATTGGTTGGTTTGTTAATGTGTTGTTTATCAAATTTGGTTACCCGTTATTATTGGATATTGATATAACAGTGGTATAAATACTAATTGATAAATATATTAGCTAATTTGATATTTTGTTCTACTTTGTCTTAATATAGAATGATTTCTGTTTGGCCACTAAAATACAAATCTTTGAAGCAGCAATAGAACAAAAACATTATGTGACTGTTTAATCAGAACTGAGGTATAATTATCTATAAAGTGTAGCTATCTTAAGGTTTTGAGATATCAAAAATTTAAATTAAATAACTGGTGTGGTTTAGTTTGATTGGAGTAGAAATGTGATATGTTTGTTTTTGTTTTGATTTTATGCTAATGTTGATTTTGATGTTGCTCTGATGTGTCTACAGTTAGCAAGTTTTACAACAAACTAATTTTACAGATTAAATTATCATTAAACTTTGTTTTTTTTCTTATAATATTTTGTATTTTAAAAATTGAAACTATCCTTAACAAATATTTCTGTATATATTTGGATTTAAATACTATTAAGTAGATGTTAAAATGACTCATCTATAGTCATGACATCAGAATAAGCAATACTCTATTTTACATCCTAGTGTGTGTGAAATACAGCTTATGCAATGCATATTACAATATCCTGCTTTTACTATCAGATGTGAAGCTTCACACTCAACAATAATAAAAAACTGTGTTTGCACCAGTTGTATTTAGCCTAAATAATGTAAGTTATTTGTTATATATTCTTATTTGTAAGGTCATAATCAGACCCTTGCCTTTATTGTTCACTTTTATTTTGTAGTGTAGAAAGTGAGCGTAGAATGCAACAGCTGCATTCCTTTGTAGCTTATCATTTATACCTATGTACCTAGAAGCGGTGTGGTTTAAATTATGCCACTGTTCTGTAATTTGATCTGCTACATGCAAGATCTTAATACTGTTCAAGTTATTTGATCTACTATAACTTTGAATTCTCACAACTTGTTAATCATTTATACATTAATGCTATTTGTTTATAATTATTTTAAACATTACCTTAGTTGTGTGAGGAATAAATAAGTTTAGAAAGTAATTATATGCTGTAATAATGGTTGCTTTTAATTTTATATCAATAAATAAAAGTTGTAATCTTTTTGTTTTTCTACTATTCGTTGTAACTACACATTTTTACGGGCTTAGTCTTTCTTCTTTTTAAAATTTCCACTTTGATCACCTGCTTATCATTATTTTATTGTCATATCGTAATTTGATACTAACTCTTGTATTATTTTATTGATATTATATTTATGTTAGTAACTGTTTTCCTTTTTAAAAGTTTAGTTATTTTATATACATAGGTACCTACTTCCTAAATGTTTGAACGCCTTACTAATGAGTGGAATGTAAAAGATCCTTAGGCCCTAATAACATATTAAATTTTCAAATTAAACAACGTAACATTTCACTACTTTCTTTCGAAATAATTCTTGTTCTTTAAATAAAGCTCCCTCCATAACTTTGTTCTCTATCTAGTAGGTAGTGGAAGAAGCTATTAAGAACAGACTTCACAAAGAAGACGCTATCGATTCGGCTGTATTTAATTCATGTATTTATATGTAGTTTTATTATGTATTTTTGTTAATTGTACGATATATCCGCTACTTGTAACCGATTTAGATAATTATTTTGTTATTAATGGCCCGGGATACACATTACGGGGATGCGGATAGGGGTCCGTGATAAAACAGTATTCCATGCGGACGAAGTCGCGGGCAACAGCTAGTTGCGTATAAAAATATGCGCAAAAGGATAATTATCTATTTGAGGACCTATCAGTTGTTTACTGGCTGACCATGGACCTGTAGATACTTCGACGACAAACAGCTCGTGTATCGCAATTAAGGTATTGTATTGGAGATCAAAGACATTTATTTAGGTACTTTGTCAATTGATCGGACCATTAGGCTCCACATACTTAACTCAATGAAAAACAGCTCATGTTTTGATCGAGGTTTTGTATTGGATATCACAGGCATTTCATAGTTTCCATTGTAAATCAATGTTGAGGGCAATTTTGTAGCCTTTTTTTTATAAGTGATAGATTTTATCTGCATCTACGCCTCCTGATATTTGATGTGGTTTGAAAACCATTTTGCTTTCATACCGTCTGAGACACGTGGTTGTAGTACTTATTTCATTAGTCATTTCGTGGCTGTCAAGTGTATACTTCGCTGGAGCCATTCATTAGTCAAGTCATAACCAGAGGTGCTCAGAAGAAGAACGTCTGATTCAGGTTGCGCATGCGGGTGGGGGAGGGTGAGGGTGAGCGGGGGGGGCGGGGGCCGGGCTCAGTGTTTCAGCCGGCTTCGGTGGCCGTTAGCGCTTCAGTCTCGCTTGTGACATGAAAGGGCGCGATCCTTTATACTTATCACGGTGCTTCGAGCAATGCATCAACATGAACAGCCGACAGGGAATGCATGTAACGGTGAGTGAAAAAATAATCCACATTTTTAGACAATTAAGCGACGTCTAGCGCAAAGTATCCCACCGATGAATTCGCATGCTTTAATGTAGATATTTAGCTAGGTAGGTACTTGTGCAGGGAGTATGTACCTTAGGTATATGAACCTATGTACATATATAATATTATCTTATGTACCTATACATACATAGTTGTAATCTTCGACTTGAATGGCATCCATATATTTTTTAGTCCTGGAGAGCCAAATTAAATGACCTTAACCCCGACCCCTTACCTTGGATGTGCATGCAGGTAGCTCCTAGGCGTAGTGGTGAAGTTATCTAATGATATGTAAGTATACTGAGCTGTTCAGATGTAGGTAATTTCTCGTGTTATGTTACTTGGTAGATTTTTGAGTAGGCTGCAGTACAAAAAGTCCTACATATAACAACTAGTACCTATTTTACATTTACAAAGATATCACTGCCACCTCATTCTGTCCCGCGTAGGTACTAGTATAACAAATCTTGTTCCGTTGTCCCCCAGTGGGGGACAGTACCTACCCCTATTGTCTCCATTGTCCTCCAGGGTGGACACCAGCGGTGGATAACGGATGTAAACCAGTTTCTTCATGATTGCAAAAGACAAAACTCTTGCAGAACAACGTGCAGCAATCTCGCTGTTATGTATTTTATATAATAATAATAAGCCTAATAATAAGTAATAATGTATGGGTATATGGACAGCGTCTATATCATTCCATGATTTAGTAACCTCTAACTAGCGCCACTGAGTCGCATCCATTGTATAATGCAACTATATGCAGTTGCATCGAATTTAATTTTTTACGACGCAAATTTATTTAATAGAATCGCTATAGATAGGTATGTATCAGCTGGTCCCAAAGGCCGAAATCCAGCTCTGGTCAGTATACCAGCGCAACGAACTTAAGAGTCAGATGAGTCTACATAGATAGATAGATAAACTCTTTATTGAACACCAAAGAAAGATTTTTTTTTATCAAGATAATAATAAATTATAAAGTTAGATAGATGCACAATGGCGGCATTATCACTAAAAAACGATATCTACCATGCAACCTTTGGATCAGGATATAGAGAAAAACATAAGTACCTATACTCTAGGTACCTATATACTTTATTGAAGCATGGTATCCCCATTAACAATCTACTATTTCCTATTCAGTCGTGTTTGTTTTAAACTTCGGGTTTTAGTTAAAATACTTTTTTTTTACTGACTGCCCAGAGGACGAAGATGTTTTTCGATTGTATGTAGCATAGGTCACACATGTCTATGTGAGTCTTTGACACGGAATATTCTTGTTCTTTACTTTATTTCGGAAAGAAACAGCTCAACATTCGTTTTAAGTACATTAGTAGGTACAAATTACATATATTCCAGCGAAGTTTCTGCCATAACATTAAACATTTTACATTTATTAGGAGCATTTATAGGGTTATGGTTATTGGTTTATGTTGTTATCCTATAAATTATATTACCTAGTTCAAGATCTTTGTACCTAACAACATAGTGCAATAAATGGTTTGAGTTTAAGCTCAAGAAGATACAGCTTTAAATATTATTATTATATAGATCTTACAACCGAGATAGAAATTGTTCGTGATCTAACCAGGTAGAGCCATTCACCTAGACATTTACGCCATTGCACGAGATAAAAGGCAAAATGTCCGTCATTCTTAACCTTGGGACTATTCATGATCCACTTTTTCTGTAAAGCATGAAATTAAGTTAAATTCTGAACTGAATGTGAGCATTTAAGCTCTAAAAGACGGTTTCCGATGACTGAATGAACGCGAATATTCACAATGCCATGCCGAACCACTGACGTCGCATTTTATAATAAAATAAAATCGTTACGTAATAAGCGTCTTAAAGGTATTTTTGTATTATTGTACATAAGCACATAAGCAGAAAGAATTTATGCCATTAAAAAGACTTTCTTGATGGGCAATATTTTCCATCATTTCGATTGATTCATCTATTATTCACGATTCAGATAAATGTTTTTTTAAAGTTCCTATGATATAGTAATGATTTCACGTGCTGTACGTTACTTAGTTAAATAAAGTACATTTTGAAGTCATGGCTTTTTGGTAGAGAACTTCGTCGTCGACTGGTACTTACGGACGGCGACGTAGGTACCCTAAAATAAATTATTGTCTGTTTCACGTAGGTTTGCTTTATAATCTGTAATATTCATAGAGTACGCTAAAATCTCTATTTTCCAGAATGAAATTTTACTATAATAATACAGTCACCATTTTCAGAACCCAAAAATGTATATACTGTTTATAGTTAATATGATGGTATCCCCAAGCCAAATTCGCGGCGTTTCTGAATGCAGCCACCATTAGTCACGTCAAAATGTAATGTCATTGTCACAAGTTGTTTCATATTTTGGCGCGAGGAAAGTTTGAATTGTTTTCACCGGTTTCATATGTTTTCACTGTGCTATAAATGCGAGTAAGTCAATGTCTTATTGAACTGAATGTTGTTTATCTGGAAATCTTTATTCAAATGCGAAGATTACGTTGAGTGCGAAGTGAAGTAAGTAAAAAAAAACTTTTAAAAAATTTAAAATAAATGTACTCATATTATATTTTATAAGATGGTAGGTACTCTTTATTTACTGTCTCTGAAATCAAGATATGCCCTATTTATTTTAGAAAAAGTTGGCAACCCTTCCTGTGATACAAAGTGTAGGTATTGCATAGAACACTGGCCAGTATAAGAACATGCGTAATGTTATTATCATTGTTTTCAATTAAATGATTTCGGTGACTGTCGATATATTTGATACTTTCATAACCAAATCTGTAGGTCAGTCAATCATCATAAATAGTCACGAGATAAACCAATCACCCTATAATGTTCTTTATTCTTTATTCTTTATTGTACACAGAAAATAAGATATACAAAAAAGTCATAAGTGATACATGTACAAAGGCGAGCTTAACCCTACAAAGAGTTTTCTTCCAGCAAACCTTTGAGGCTAGAGAGAGGCGATTTTATAGAGGTAGGATGTGTACACAATAAAGATAAACCTATAATGTTGTGAAGTGAATAGGTAATCAAAGCTACCCGACATGCCTACAACAGTCACCTAGATTGAATCGCGGGGGTAGAATTGAATGCTATAATTCTATGGATGCAAGTGATAACATGCCTATCTTTAAAGCGAAGCTATCGCCGCCACTTTTTACTACGCAATTATTTGTCGGAACTAGTAATAAGTAGTAGTACCTGCAGTCTCGAAAGGAGCAAAGATTACTATACCTACTCCGCAGACAGGAGTTTTCTTAGTTCTTATCAAATAATGAACAATAGAAACGTCTATACGTGATTCATACAAAAAGGTATAAATAAAAGTTAAATAAAAAAAAATGCTAATTGTGAGATAAGACTCACGCACCGCACGAGGGCCCGTAGGTACCAAATAATAAAATTTTGAGGATTCCGTACCCAAATGTAAAATCCTCGTATCCATTTGTCCGTATATAATAGGCACTACACGAGAAAATTGGATGGTTACATTCACAAACTAAAAAGCCATTGACGAAAGTAAGAATCATTTATAATTATTTGTCTGGGCCTGTGGAGGATCAGTTAGGGTTTGAACAGGCGCCACACTTAGCTATAAGAACTCTTGGCTCATAATTTAATTGATTCGACGTTTCCAAGCTATTTCTTTAAGAATTCTTTATAAAATAGCTAAATATAACCAGTTCCGTTGCGCTCGTCTGCCTCCGGTCGCCCAGTATCTTGCGTCTGATCATTGTAAGGGGTTAATGAGGGGTTAAGCCTGTGGCCTAGTGGCACTGACCCCGAGTTTCAATCCGGAGGCCGCTGATTCAAATTCCGATGTGCACCTGTGAATTTTTCGCTTGAAAGAGTTATGTGCGCAATACCACGTTCTCAAAACGGTGAAGAAAAACATCGTGAGTAAACCGACATGTCCTAGAACTAAAATTTGAAGACATGCGTCAAGTGCACGAAAGGAGCACTTAAAATCTTTTCACCACACTGGTTCGAGAGAACCAGAATAGAGGAGTTAATGCGCCTCCTGCTCTATAAAAAAAGGGATATACAATTATAATAAATACCGAACTGCTACACTTAATCCGGTTCTTAGTAAGCCACCTATAGTCGGGCTTCTACCTTTATAGTATTCAGCTAAATGCGGCTATATAATCCCCGGCAATGTCAAGCTCTAACGCAAACTTTATTAGTTTTGGGTGATTATCGGTACGCATTTCCACCATTACGTTAAGTTATAATATATTAGGTGCCTTTGGTTGAGTGTTTGATCTCATTTAGTACATTGACTACAATTTAGAAATATTTGATCCATCAGACATCAGAATATGTATTATATGTATGTATTTACAAAAAAGCATATAAGTATTATATCAGTTGTTTGATTCGCATGATACAAGCTATGTTTAGCTTACGTTGTGGCTAGATGGCGCTGTGTAAAATATCCACTAATATTATAATTAATTATCAGACATCACGTAATCACTCATACAAATCTTGATGTCATTTTATTGAGCTACCCCATCTACTTTATATATTTTTTAATTCACTGTAGTGTGTAACTAGTAAAAACTAGATAAGTTAATTGTTTACTTTATAAAACTTCTCAGTAATTTTACCTAATCGAATGTGACGTGGCCATTCTTTTTTGTAGTGGCTGATGTATCACCTCAGCAAGCGGTGATGTGGTTTCTGTCACGTAGCCAGCTCTTAATGCTAATGAAAATATACAACACAATGTAAGGATATTAAATGTCTATAAACATATTTATATCTAGACTGTTTTTTCATAAATGTAATGATGATTTTAAATTGTTCAACTTTGATGTGGCAGTAAACGACTTGCTTCATTGGGCTTGATTGAAATAAGTATTTTTTATCATGACAGTGCCCTTGTTAAGATAATCCACACGATATCAAAGGATTAATGTTCTATTAAAAACAATAACAGTTATGATATGATAGCTGGTGTTTTGATTGTGTTTGTTATATGTATTAAGTTACTGATCAAAATGTTTTGATAATTATCGAAAGACATGCGTACATAACGTAGGGAGAGTTGGACTTATCCATTAAGTTACGTTTGTTTAAAACCGGCTCCCACCAGAATTCAACTTCATGCAAAGCTTTCTATCGCTGTGGACATAGAAAAACCCTCTTCAGAATGACCCAATTATTTACCACAACTCTGCCTTTATTACCATACCCGCACTATGTGTTGTGGTAGGTTTATTATTTGACGAAATAGATTGTCCACCGTTTCTGTGAAAGCCTGGGTAAAATAAGGCACCCACCCTTTGTAAAGAAATTGTGGATTTAAAAATATTTTATGTCCTAAACTGGAACACGTCGTATCCGTGGACAAACATCACCACGGATATAAGGGATACAGGGATATAAGGAAGATTTTTAGTAGGCCCGGAACAAAGTATCCAGACTCTTCGTGTTGGGTTATAATTCTACACGGTAGTCACTGTTTCAGAGTTAATAATACACGTCGACATTACACTATTGTTGAAATTGTATGCTATATAGGTTCAGAATGTTCCAAATATACATCGATGGACACTTTTATTTAACAAGTACGCTTATTAGTGCACACTTGAAAGCCCAGGGGATACCTTGGACAGTTTCTCGCACGCTTTAAATAACTACACAATTTGAAGAAGAAAATAAATAGTAGTAGCTTTTGAGTAATAAAGGTACACAATAAAAATCATCAGTAGATCTTTATTAGCTAAATTAGCGAATGACATTGCGGGTAGGGCAAGGGCATATCTGTTTGCTCATCATCAACGCTCTGGATGTAAGGCGTTTTACCACAGAATAAATATAGTTTGAACTTTATACAATTCACTGTAGCAATCAGTAAATACATTTTTTCATTGCATTTTTTAATATGAACACGTCAGCCGCCCACGCTGCTACATTCGCTAGGCGCTTCGCCCCAGTGAGACGCATGCGTGGATTTATTGATTTGGTACGACGGTGATTCCTTCCTTCGGGACGAACTGGAATGCTCCGAGATGAACAAAACAATGAGAAACAAACGTCTAACTTATTACTACTTTACTAAGTAATTATTATCAATTTTTAATGATACTAAAAGTTTTCTTTTTAAGTCCATATGAAAAAAAAATGATATGAATTGTGTAGAGTTTTAGCTTGGTTGTATACAAATAAAATCAGCATCTAGGTACATACTAAAAATTATCTTCACAGGTACGGTCAATGGATCCTTTATTTTAACGATTGTGGCGATATCTACAGCACGATAATTGGCAATTTGCGACCACAAAAAGACCCTTGTTATTCTGACCGTGGAAAATGACGCTCATAACTCTCATGACGTAGTTCTTTCAGAGTTTTTTGAGTTGGAAGTATGTACTCAGGATACCTATCAGTTTTTTATGTTAAAAAGTTAGCCGACAAGCTGATGGGCCCACCTGATGGAAAGTGGTCACCGTCTCCCATTTAAAACCATCGTAGTGCTGATGCAGTTAATTTAACTGTTTAAATTTTATATCTAACTGGGCTCACAGCTCAGTTGGTAGTTATATGTATTGCACCTATATTCATATGTATCAAGTTTAGAGTGTATGTCTATATATTTTATAAACATTGATATATATAATTATAGTTTGATGTACGCCACCGTTGGTAGTTGTCCGCATATATCATGTTCATCAAAGGTTGTCTGGAAGAGATCGCTTTTAACGACAAGGCCGCCATTGTGCCACTTATATGTCTACAGCAGTATTTTTGGATGTTTTTGATTGTGGTATACAATAAAGATATATAATATATTATATTTGTTTGACGAACATAGATGTTGGTCTGGGTGTGTGCACCAATATTTATTTTATTTATCTAGTATTACCCCTTCTATTACTGTTACATATCTGGTCCATCCCAAGGTTGCCTGGAAGAAATCGCTGTTAGCGATAAGGCCGCTCATTGTATTACCTTAGCTTAAGTATTAATCTTTACGAAATTTCCATGTATGGTGGTCAATAAAGTATTATCTATCTTTCTATCTATCTAGTGTATATAGCAAAATTTTCAATATCAAATGTGAAGTAACAATCTATCAGTGATCTAGTTTCGTGAATGACGTCACATTTCAGCGCGCTAGCCTAAAGGTAATTGGAAAATTTTCTCGTAAAATTATCAGCCAATATTTGATTTATTTGGGTGGGGGAGGTTTAGGTTGCCTTCCCCACATACCATTTCGAATTGTATTATTACGTCAGTTAAAACTCTGTACTATGTGGATTGAATAGTCATTATACACCCACTTCTACTGTGGGCCAGGTCACATGACATCGTTCGCAATCTCAGAATAACTGACCGTCGAGTCTAATTATACATATAACTCGGATCTCTTCTGTCCGTCTGTGTGTATATAAAACAAACGAAAATAAAGTTAATTTTGGTTATCTTAAATGAGATACGTAATTTTTCACATTTATCAGTTGTATTTACTAATTTCCATGTTGCAAGTCAGTCATTTTTGTGAAAATTATTATTCACAATCTGCCCAACTTATTTTTAATTCACACATTATTCATAAAATCTTACAGTGCCAACGCACTAGAATTGTAAATGAAGAGTATAATTTTATTTATTGGTAAAGAAAAACTGTGTTGTCGGAAGTAATTTAACTAGTTCAATTAAGTTTAGGTAAATTCGTCAACACCAAAGTACCTACCTACGTAGTAGAGTAATTATCTGAAAATATGAATCGTGAGTAGCATCATGATTATTAGAAATAATGACCAGAGGTACTTCGATCTGATGAAAGCAGTTATTTTTAGTCTGAACATATATCAGATTCCACGTTGGTTTTAAACCAAGGGGTGCGTGAAGGACAAAGTTGAAGGTCATTTCAAGGACGCAATCGGCACTATGGCGACGTGTAGTCTGATTGTGTTTTCATACGGGGTTGTTCAACCGAGATGGAAGGGTAGGTTTAGACAGATTTTCCACGTTGTGCATAATAATGACAAGAGAAAAAGTAAACCCTTGTTAAGTTTTATAGGACTTGTGAAATAAAAGCTGAAGTAGGCAGTTCTCGTATATTAAGTAATAGCGTATTAGCTAAGCAGGGACGAAGCCTATCCTATATATAATGTACAATTTTCTGAATCAGGGATTACCTCCCACATCCAACCAAACACAAGAACTTAAGTACTATTTATAATATTAGTGTAGATAATAAATATAATAATATCTTATGTAATGCTTACTTTCTTAAAATTTCATTTTCTTAGGAAATCAGTGCTAGATAACTAAATGAGTTTCACTTTACCGATGTACCTAACTATGGAAAAGATTCAACGCAATCACAATAATTTCGTGAATTGAACTCAATGATTGTTTAAAGACTTGGTCACAGATTTTATTAAAATAAAAATTTTTAATGATTTTTTTTTGTTTATTTATGAATAAAAATTAATTTTTAATTGTAACTTCAAATAACACAAATATTGTGAGTTTTTTTTATAAAGTAGGCTGCAAATTCAACTTTCATACGTGTAGTGTTTAACTTGATTATTTTAAGATAAAATATCTTAATTTTTTTTATCTTAATTTCTTTATCTATTGCAAAAAGAAAAAGCCATTAATCAGCAAGGCTACATACATACTCACGTTCTCTTTGTGTTACAGCATAACCTAAATTGAGTTTAAGAGCAACGCTGACTTATCTATGATAGCAACTAACAGATACAAATAAAAATCAAGAGATTCAGCATTATGCATTTATTTCTGCAATGCAAGTCGCGCAAATGCGGCCAATCAAGATTTTTGCACACACACATAACTGGTGTGTTGCCAAATCACACAGTTAATGATGAAAACAATCAACATCATTCTGAGTCATTTCATTATTCCGTTCTTCTTCTTCGAGTCACCGGTTCTGTCGAACCAGTGTGGTGAAAGGATTGTAAGTGCGCCTCAAAGAGGCTCCTTTCGTGCACACGACACATGTCTTCGAATTTTTAGTTCTAGGACATGTCGGTTTCCTCACGATATTTTCCTTCACCGTTTTGAGAACGTGGTATTGCGCACATAAATCTTTCAATCGAAAAACTCATAGGTGCACATTGGGATTTGAATCGGCGACCTCCGGATTGAAACTCGGGGGAAATTATTCCGTTGAAAATATTCAACATGGATTTGTTCAACAATATGTATACGATAGTTTGTGGATAAAACTTTTATTTGATGTGTCTGTAGTCCTACAGTATTTTCAAGACAGCTGCATTAGTTGAAGAGCAGTAAAACTCTCGCCAACGTCCGGGGAAGTACTGCCACCATACCCATTTCTGCCGCCAAGCAGTAACGCTTCCGCATTGCTTTGTTCCTAAAAGGTGTGGTTGCCGGTGAAATTACAGGCACATGAGACATTCCACCTACACGTCTCAGAGTTACGGGCGTATACGATGCGACTTGGGTCTTGTCGTACCTAGTAGGGGAGGACCCAAGTCGCATCGGTTGTTATGGACCGAGGTTACCACTTAACACCAGGTGGGCCGTCGGCTCGTTCCGTAACTGCATGAAATAATAATAAAAAAGCCGCTATAGAAGTTGAATTTATTATCAGAAAGTTTGAACACGGTTATCATTTGCTTTACTGACGTAATACGGCTAATTTGAAATATCCCTCATACGATTTGGAATTGCCGCTATCGTTTTATCTGTATCTTTATTGCCTAATATCAAGGTCTAGATGATTAAAAAAGATTTTTGGAGTTCCTAATACTGCGGACTACAGTAAGTCAGAGGTTCACGTGGGTACTGTAATCGGCATTCAGCATTATCTCTTTGTGTGCCAAAACCGTTGCTAATCGGCTGTGACCGTGCTTTGAAACTGTGACGTTCAGGCAACTGGGGAAATACTCGTGCCTAATAGGTTTGAATACTATCTTCTATATTTGTTATTCATAGTCTTCTTTAGTTTAAATGAGTGGATATAAGAAAATTGTAACAGACAGTCTGTGCATTATAGATATTGAAGAAAAAATAATATAGAGGGTCTTTATTAGAGCAACAGAAGCCAAAACAGTTGTTTTTAGATATTTTGTCTGTCTGTATGTTTGTACATGTAACACACACGTCACATACTCGGAATTAATTGCAGTTTGCACCGATGATTGCTAGAGGTGTAACTTTAAATATAGACTCCATTTTACCGCAGATCATTTTCTTACACCATTTTAAATTTAATATTGCCCGGATCTCACGTTATCTCCGAAGCAGTTGGAACGATTTTGACCGGACTTTCCCTGGTAGATAGCTGATGTTCTAAGGAGTAACTTAGGCTACATTCCGAGGGGTAAAATAGGGGTGCATGATAGCAACAGCTAGTTTATAATGAAATGTCATATAAACTGTTTGACACAAGCGACAAACCCTTTTCATCACCATATCAGTATCACACGTATATTCAGTTTGTGTATAAGGCATTATAGGCAGCACATAAGGTTTAAGGCAGTCTCCAGTGACTTGACAACTCGTAACCTCTTATGACGAGGTGCTACGCGTGGACCCTGCTACGCCACGATCAGACTACGGGGCTACGAAAATACAAGCCTTTACTAAAAACATTTAATATTTTGCTCATTTCACTTCTATGACCATAGCATATATTAGAGATATGGATGTTAAACCAGCCAATGAGAAATATTTAATGTTAGATTTAATGATTAAACTTGATTTGGTTATTTCTTTTTAAATAAAACGATGTATTACGTAAAGTAATTAAGAGATATCAAATCTCGTGTCCATTGATCGTAGCGCGAGTCGCGTCAAGGCGGGCGCGACGCCCACGTGCTCGCTCGTTCCCGGAATAGACAGTCTTCACCGCGCTACTGGTCTTTGCTCACAGCTTACGCGTTTCCACAAAAATTTCATGCATACATAAATTAATTAAATTTCACACATATAAATTCACGTGGTATCAACAAATTTTTAAATCACTGTATAAAAATTGCAACGATTTCGAAAATTAAACGTGCGGTGATAACCTGATAACGTAAGCAATTTGCAAGGTGATTCGTCAGTAATAGCCGAACGTCGGCTGTGACTATGTTATAATTTAGTTGCGTGTTTAACAAAACCTTTTGAAGTTTTTAAATAATTTAAGAAGTCCTTGTCCATATATTTGCCGCGTGGATATCATAGTTCAGCCGGCCTTGTGGACAGACGGCGCGCGCCGGCGCCGTTGTGTGTTGAAGGGAGCGCGCATGTGCGATGCGATGCGCGAAAAACTGGCTGCGTTACTGCGGAGCTCGGTGCAGGCGCCTGCCCAACACAACACGGACAAACTGCAGAATGATACCTTCGATTCGATGCTTGTGTTCCCAGACGAAGGTTTGTATTCCTCACGTTTATAAAACTTGTTGTCAAATCGTCTGTAAACATGTGTATTGATGCAATGTATGTCAATTGCTTTCTGCAATGCTCGGTTGACGTACAAAATAATATTTTCCGGAGATATTTATTTTTTACGACTTTTTTACTTGACAAACCTTAATATATTTACAATGTAGGTTTGTATTGTGGACACATTGTTGTAGTGTTGAGGGCACGTTGTGAGTTTTAAATATTTTATCACGGTGTCACGGTGAATTTTTAAGCGAAATACTTAGGCACGTATTCCATTTAAAATGATAAAATTGTATTTCAGTTCAACATTGTCATAGTATAATAGGTTAACAATAATAATAATAAATAAAGCATAGAATAAATTAAATAAACCTACAGCTGTAGAGAGGTAGTGTACTATTAGGTAGAACACCATATCACAACAACTAAAATACATTCGAATAAAGTTCAAATAAATATGGACATACCGCATTTTAATTTACTAATGATTAGTACGGGTTATGCATACATTCGATAGTATCTATAATTGGAAGATCTAATAAAGGACTACATTTCATTATTATTTATAAGCCTAACGGACGACTACTGAATTAGCTTTCAAAGTACAAAAAATCGTAGAGACTACAGTTGGAAGATTTAGATACTTTACTATATCATTGAGCTTCCGTTTAGTAATACTTAGGATATCCCAAAAAAAACATTTGCCATTAATGGAAAACAAAAACATATTTCTTCTATGTAAAAGTAGGCCACAATTCTGGTATCGCTGGGTTAACAATATCGTAGGAGATGTGACAAGTATTAACTTCACTGCCGTCATTGTTTTACCGTGAATATCTCAGTTTAACTATTTTCCAATAAGTAAATTGTACTTAATAAGCCATGGCTCATTGAAGAACGATTATTATTTATTACTGATTGGATGAGTAGTATATTGGAAGGCTAGTACTGATTGAACCGGCCAGGATAAAATATACGTCGAAAAAATTTTAAGCAGACAAAAGGTAAGAGCAGATGATGTTTATAAAAATTCTGTGTTATGTATAATAGAATGAATGTGTATCGTTGGTCTGTTACGTATAAATAAGTATTTGCGTTACAGAATACATATCGATATATATTTTGGTTTAGAGGTATTTACATAGTGTTTGGTTAAAGGCTACGCAAAAAAATATTTGTTTACTCATAAGATCGTGATCTTCTAATGTGTGAAGTCATTATATCTTAATAATATAAGTTGACACGTATATTCCCATGTGGGTTTAAGGTTACCAGAATGTACACTGATATGTATATTGAATGTATACTATGATATTTTCTGCAAAAGTCAAAAGATTGTGTAATCAATTCTGAGTGTCAGGACCTATCGTCAGAAGTGGAGCAGTACTTGAACACAAAAATAGAGGTTTTATAAACGGTAGCAGGTTTATTACAGTCAGACTTCGTGAGCATTACCTGAGTCGAATGTTGAAAATCTGACAAAATATTGAGACAGACGCTCATCCACTCGTAACTTTATGAAAATTACACCTTCCTGTTACCTATTCAAATAACATTTTTAGGTGGAGATGGTTTGTGTGTCAGCATACGTGCGTCATTACGTATAATTGCTAAAATAAATATTACGCGCTTTGATTTTAAACTGGTTACCGACGTGAGGTGAGGCATGCATTCTTATGAATACATATATGTGCAAATAATGTGTCCAGTATGAATGTCATGATGATAAAAAAGCGTTCAAATGAGAATTCGACACACACCTGTCTTATTTTAGGTTCTAGTTGTTTTCACTAAAATTGTAACTATATATACCTTAAGCACAACTATATTTAAGTTTCTATGTTAAATGTATAAGGTGCAAATAAAAATTATTATTATTATTATTATTATTACATACCTGCTACAAATACCTAATTGTGGTCTCAAGTTTAGCATAGCAGCCAATTTATTGCATTTTCGATGCCAATTTACGCCCAATCATATTTCTGTGATTACTTTCTCTATTCAGCGGAAGAGATAAACAGACAATATTTAATATACAAAAAATCATTATAAAATAAATTATTAAAGAGTAAGAAAAAGATTTGTTTTTGTTTTGAAACACTTTTCTGCCAGACAGCTCTTTCAATGTAGCGCGCTATATTTACCCCGAGGTAGAAAGGGCAACAGAAATCCATTCCGACACAATACAACAATACACATCAATGAGCGTAGATTATCAATCATACCTAAATTATTCAAGTAACTACCATCAATTAAAATGATTGTCCTCCGCTGAAATGAGAACATTTAAGGCGGGCACTTCCACATGTCTCGCTTACAGTTATATTAAAGCACAGGGGGCAAACGAAGACGTCTGTTTTTTTTTATCCTATGTTCGTAACATCAAACACAGGGCATTATTTTATTTACGTATTCATTATAGGCAGTAAATAAATAAAAATGTCAATGCCATTGCAAAATCATGGTTTATCCATGTGAATGTGAAGGATATGTATACCGTATTAAATGCACTGAAGTTAAAAATCCGTTTTACTTACCTCATTGTCTATGGGTAATCATGATTTACGGAAATGGCATTATTTGACTTTTTATTGTGTGGGACAGCTGTTATGTCTAAAAGAAAAAAAATACTTTATTACTAAACGTTTCAAGCCAATTGCAACACTAACTTTTTTAGTAATCTTCCAGATAATTAGTAAGTTAGTAACTAGTAAGAAACTGATAGTTGTGTCCTGGCTCTCTGGACTCAGTGCGGTGGAAGGAATAAACTGCGCCTCAAAAAGGCTCCTTTCTCTTCACACATCGAATGGTCTTCGAATTTTTGATTCTATGACATCCAGGTTTCCTCATGATGTTTATCTTCGTTGTTTTGAGAACGTGATTGCGAACATATTCTATTTTCAAGTAAAACCACATTGGTGCTCTTTTGGCTTTGAACCAGCTACCTCTGCATCGAAACTTGGGGTCTGTATCACTGAGCCACCACGCTCTTTAAGTAGGTACGTGGTAGTATTCTCAAGCTCTACTCAAATTCTTTTAGCCCAATGATGATTACAATTACAAGCGAATGCTTTACTTGCGGTGGAGATGCACCTGAAATAATTATAGAAATATAACACAAAAAGCTGAAGTAACTATTTCCTTCAATAAGTACTTAAGTTTCAAATTTTTTTAGAGCAATGCATTGCAGAATAAAACTCTGTCTCTCCTTAACACGAAGATTATTGTGCTGATCAGTTATATTAAAGTAAGCAGGCCATCCAAATTGCCGATTAAGCTGTTCGATTGCTGTGCAAACAGTATCTTTATCGTGTCACACTTTATTACTGGATTAAGATAAAATAATTACCCATTAGCTTGTATTCAATTTTATCATGGTCACGTGAAATTAAATGGAAAGTGTTCGATAAAATTAGATAGTATTTAAGTATTAAATAATTTCTGACATTCAGCAAACGCTAGTTCAGAAATCAGGACTTAACTTAGATTATATATATCTTTAATGTACACTATAAGTAAGAAAAACTAAAAAATGCTTAAAACATATAAGTGGCACATTAGGCGACTTATCGCTAAAAGCGATCTCTTCCAGGCAACCTTCGGATGGATAGGGCAAAGACGAACGGTGGCGTACATCAGACTTGTAACTATAACTCATATCTGTATACTATGGTTTAAATCAAAATAATGATATTCTATTCTATATTCTATTGATAATAGTTGAGACCCAATAAATTCAATAACTTCAACATATAGTCTGTGGAATACCATAGAGGTTCCATCCAAATGTGTAATTTTTATTTCTTGTTAATTTCAGTACACCATAATCGGTGTTCATAGAATACCCTAACTTACAAATTTCATTTATGTTGTTCCAAAAGTCTTTTAAAATATTTGTTTTACGGACTAACAGACGCACAGGACGAAATAACATTTATTTTTATATATTTGACTATGGAATCCATAAATGAAAATATTTAGGCATTGTTCAATAACGTATAAGGATAAAGACTGAGTGGATTTTACGGCCGATTACAATGCCTACACCTTAATCTCAGATGACTTCACAGTCCTGGTGTGTGTGAGGTTGATCACGCAAACCAAATGCCATTTTGCTGCTCACTTGCAAACACAGAAGCTCGCGTCGAGTTGAATGCCACCCCGAAGTAGCAAGTATAGGATAAATTAATAATTATCCTCACATAATTTAAAATAAATCAAGCCCGCTAAAGAGCTTTTTTATTGATTACGGCCTAGAAGACGAACGTCTTCGAACTCTGTTGCATTCACTGGCAGAGGTATTCAATATTGGCATTTAATTTGCGCTCACGTGCATATAATGCGACTTGGGTCGTCCCATACCTAGACAGGACCGTATTGTAGAAAAACTATGTAAAAAATGTACTGCATAAGGTAAAGCGGAACTTACTGCGTGATTTGTAATTTAATTATCACCTACACATACATTTTATTGATTTTATATGATTTGTAATTTAATTATCACCTAACCGTGCATTTTATTGATTTTTCTATATTTGTAACATAAATTCTACTTATGCCTTTTCCGTCCTTGAATCGATTTTCCCTTTTATTCACCTTTATGACGTGCTCTAGACCAATGATGTTTAGTGGCTTATGATTGTACTGTCGTAAATCTAAAGGACATTGATTTTGTACCTAGGTATATATCCTACACTTATATGAAACTTTAGTTTGTACTTTTTACTATTCTGTGTCTATCCTATGCTTAGTTCGGTTCTAGATTGTGCTGTGTGAATTGTCCACCAATATTTATTATTATATTCGAATATTTGGAACAAATCATTTGGTTCAGGGATGAGAAACCAAAAAAGTACATGACATTGATAATATTCAGGCAGAAAGTATAAAAAGTTTTCTTTTATTTCTAATGACGCAATGGGAGCTTTTCATGGTCACTAATACATATTTCTAAAAACACCAGTTGTCTATCAAGGAACACAGACCGCCCCGGTACTGTTATCACAGAGCTGACTATGATTGCAGCGCCCGGACAGGATACATGTAATACTATCCCTAGCTTAAGTCCTTATAGTACTACTATGTAAGTACAAGCAAATGTACATGAATAAATGACAGTATTATTTTAAAAATTGTGAGTAAAGCTTCCACTGTATAGCGAAGATGGATTATATTTTAATTTTGTTAATAGGACGGCCACACTGAATTACACTGTACAATCAAATTACATACATTTTAAGTGTCACTAGCCATAGTGTACCAGTAATAATAATAGGGTGTGACACTAATAGTAACATTCAAACAAAAAATTACGTGCTAAATGAAATATAGAAAGATTTGTATGGAACGTCAGCCACACAATTTCAACTATATAATTATCACCTGTATACTTATAGTGTTTTCTTTATTTCTAATATGAGTTTAGGATCACCTACCAAACTCTTTTGGTTGGTATTCAGTAAATTCAAACTACCAACACGCTTGAGACAAAGCTTTTCATGTACTGACTGAGTCTGTTCCTGTGACGTATTAAACGAGTGTAAGACCACCCGCAGATTAATTATTTTGTTTCTGTAATAAGAGGAAAGTTTGGCATAAAGCTCTAAACAAACGATGGAAATTACCAATTAATATGTAATTTATTTGACAGAATCCATTGTGACGCCAACATTCAGGTTATTTTAGAAATTAGCTAACATATTTCAGATAATAATAGTATTAAAAATTCGTCGGTTCTACGAACAGTTGGCATCCTTCAGTGACGTGAGAAGGGTGTGTCGTGAATATTGCGTGGTTTCGTAAAAACTTGAGTGCCTACATTACCTACCGTACACGTGCGCTACCTATCATATCTTAGCAGTACGGCTCAGTGCATACGTATTGTAGCGGCATTATCGTCCTACGTTTCATCCAGTACGGACGGCCATCTACAGTAGAAGTGAAAATGTGCAAATCCATTTAGTTGATCTCAAGTGTTTCGTGAAGTGAAGTGTGTCTATTGTTATTCATGATCATTATTCAAATATTTCTACTGAAGTCGCGGGGTGATATTCAGAAGATATGGATGCTGCTGTCACTGAAAGTAATTTTGCTTCACAATTAACTAAAGTCACTTTGCTACAAGTTCTAGGAATCTAAATATTTGTTTTTATAAAAAGAAACTATCCCTGAAAGTTTACAGAAGATAGAATTATGATTTAAAATAATCTATTCAGTATGAATAAGTAATAAATAGAAGACAAAAATAAAATTAGTTCAGGGATTTTGTAGCTTTCTGAATCAGCCTGCGATTGAAGACATCTGAGGATGCTATTACAATCTCCGACCTCCCAGAATAAATGGTTCGTTTTTAATAATTGACGGCGTAGACTTTCGTTTTTGACACTAATAGGAAATGACAGAGAAGTTCTATTTTTTTACCACGTAATTAAATTTGCTTAGAGGTACGTGTGCAGAACGAAGTCGATACGCAGTTCATCAAATCGTTTCCATTCAATCCACAGCGGTCGAACCATGGGAAGCGTGGAAGTGACGGTTGCACTGTTTTGCACCATACACCTTCCATAATCTATCTAATCAAAATGATAAAAAAACCTTGTTACTTTGACTTTGTCGTTATGATATTACTGTACCGGAGCTATAAACTTTCGTTGCTTTCTAAGCACTTGCTACGGCGATCATACATATAATTTTCGTTTTCTGTAAATGAGGTATATACCATAGTTTATTGAGTGCAAATATTCGTTATACGAGAAAGATTTGTTTAGAGTCCGCGGAGATTTAAATAAATGCGATGCGATTGTTGCTATATTGTTTTGAAACTGTTCTACTGATTATAGACTAGTTTAGGTAGTGTAATGAAAATATAATAATCTCATAGCTCCCTTTTAACGTAACTAGATATTTTTACTTTTATTTGTGATACGTTTACGGTGTTCCCATTTTTATTAACTGTTACAGAACCAAAAAATACCCCTTTTTATTGAAAACTTTCTGCAACCTTAAATGTCTTAAATGTGTAAAGGCAAAGGATTCACAAATTTGAGTCTACTCAGAAAACAAAAGTGTGATAAAATATTATTTATGACTTATTTAAATGTCTCTACTCTTATTAATAAATTACAGAGATAGATAGAGATATTCAATATAGGTATTAAAATTTCAAGGACTGTAACGTAATGTATTATTATTCATTTTGGTAGAAATCACGTGCAATTTCTAATGTAGGTTATTGCTAGCGCATATGCATAAAACAAACTGCCGACTCGTTATTAAATTTCTAGATCAGTTTAAATGAGCAGCATTCAATTAGGTTATCGTGTCAAATAAGTTGAAATACCTTACGTCGTCGTTTATATAGCTCCATACATATGTGTAGAGGTATCAGTTATCGTCTAAGTTAAAAAAAAACTTAATATTTGTGCAACTGTCAGTTTGTATCAAAGAGGGTTTAATGCAAAGCCAGGAGAAAATATATACATGTATAAAACTGTTTTCTAAACTTCAACAACATCAAAAAAAAAATTACTTTTAAAAATATCTCTAGTTATAAGTTGGTATCGGAACAAAAACATCGTGCGACTTTATTGAAATTACTGTTTCTTCCCCGACGTTTGGTGTTCGTATGAAACTACTTATTAATTTTGATCTCAATTTTAGATTTTTTAGCTTTTTGTTTCCAATTTTTATTTCAGGGCTGACCACTAAATTATATGGTTATTGGACTATTACTACTATTACTACATTTAACTTGAATCAATTAACTACTCAACAATGTATAATTGTACCTATATGGAAACAATATAGGAAATAATATATATCGGCGCGTGCCAGTTCTGTCGCCGCCTTCTAACGAGCCTCCATGAGTGCCGCCAGCCAGTTAGCACTTATTTAGCTACCAAAAATATACTAGATAAGGAAATGTTATATCAAATTATAGTGTGCGTCGTCCGAGGGGCTTGATAAGATATTGTGTTGTTGCAGGGAGCGCACGCGAAGGCGGACTGGTATGGCGCGGGTGCTCCGCCCGCTGCGACGCCGAAGACGGCGGTGCAGCGGGAGCGCTCGCCGATGGGAACGCCAACCCAGGAGACAAGGTGACCTCGCCGCTCATTTATACATATCGCCGCCTAAATTCGATAGTGGCACAAAACCAGATGCGTCAAAATTGAGTTATTAGTGTAGTTCGACACGGAATCTTTTGTATTATAATGTTAATAAAATTCATATTCCTATTCGCCCAACTGAGCGAGTAACGTCACTAAATGTCGTTATCTGATTGGTTGGATTTACTCACCATCGGTCAACGCAAAACCGTTCTCCTAAAAATGTGTGTTTTTTTAGTTGTGTCACTGTCGAATTTAGGCAGCGATATACTATTTATATCATGTGTATCACCTGTGCAAGGTGAACTTACATTTCTGCCAGACGTATAGGACATCACAGTCCCACATTTTTCAACTAGGTAAGTCATTCAATTTATACTAAACAAAAACATTTCAGGAGAAATTAGATGCAGAAATACTACCGAACGTTTATACACAGATGTAGGTACTTTTTGTGAAACTTTGTTGATAGCTGATACTGAGAACAGACCGCCTGGCGACAAGATAGGTACATAAATTCTTTGCTACAGGTAATAGATTAATATTACGAGTAATTATGGTTACTTGATACGATGGGCGGATTTATCTCATAAAGAGATCCTATCCAGACATCGTTTGAATGCATTTTGAATTTATAGAATGAAACAAGAAAACATTTTAATTATTACAATCAGGTATACATAAAATTCATCATAATAGTATAATATAAAAAAAATGTTTAAAACTTATTAAAACATATCATAAAATACATTTTTTACCATGAAGGATTTGAAAAACCTACGTAGACCACTTTTCACTTTCATGCACTGTTGTGAAGGCATACAGACATGTCAGGTAAATTACATAGAGTTGCATATCCTTATTAAATTATATTAAACCATCGTCTTCTTTTTAGGTGTATAATGATCTGCTACCCGTGCGATTACCCGTGCGGGTCGCTAGTGAAATATTAAAAATTTGCAAAGCTAAGTGTAATTCGATAAGATCGCCTCTTGAACCACTGGGCAAACATATTAATGTATACTTTTTCACTTGCCTTTTGGACTTTTGGAATTCAATCCAAATCCTTTCATTTAAAGAAATTTAACAAAAAGTTACAACCAATGTCATCGCAGATAAAAAGTACACTCCAGTCGCGCGTAGGAACTGACACGCACGGTTTTTTTTTATATATTTATAATTATATTATAATTATAGTATATTCTAATAATAGTATATTATAATAATAGTATATTATAATAATAGTATATTATACATATACGTAACAGAGAGATGATGTAACATAAGAGTATTTCCACAGTTGGAGGGGTCGGGCGCAGCTCCGGACGACCCTGTTCACCTCAAGAGACGGGTGGGACTCTTCAGTGGGGTGGCTCTAATCGTCGGCACAATGATCGGTGAGCTCTACATTACATGTTTTATCATCATCATCAACCTATCTTAATCCTCTGCTGGTCATAGGCTTCCCCTCTCCTCCTCTAATAAGCGCAAAATACTAAAGTTCCACAGTTTTAGCACTGTTTTTATAAGTAGGTAAAAGCTTTTGAAAAATGTATTTGTTAACAAATAACTTACCATGAATTATGCTACAGAAAGTAGCTTACCTGCGTAGAAGGGAGTAACTACTGGGGCCAGTTAACATTAGGTTAACTAACTTACTATGTAGTTACTTATTTTCTTTAATATTTACTCTCGTTCTCCTGTTCTATTCTGATCTCTCGGTGCCATATTTAGTAGTTTTGCGGTTAAATAAAAATGTCAATAAATGTTATTATATAAAAATTAAAATAATTTAATTTAAAAATGAAATTAAATAAAAAGTTGCTACGTTTTTGTGTTGCTCCTTAATTTAAAACTAGTATTTTTATTTTGACTTAAAACTATATGTTTTTAAGTTTGAAAATAAATTTATTAACTATAGTTTCCTAACAGAACAAAAATAAAATATATATATAATGATAAAAACAATTTGAATATTCGTTATTTGAAATCGCGCAAACATTGATTTTTTGTCTAGATAATCTCAGTTTTTTTAACTAGAACTAAATCTAGATCTCAGTTTTGTAAAACACAACAATATACTAAGTAGTAGAGTCCCTTAATATAGTTGTGTTTTACAAAACTGAAACATTTGTGATATTTGTCACTCGTCTATCACGTAGTCACTCTATCTAATATAGCTAACTCTTCCTGTTTTGTATTTTTTCCTATCTCTATTATTTATTGAGTTTTAGTTCGGATGCTCTCCGATCCGATGCGCAAGCGCCGCCCGCGCCGTGACGCCGCCGTTAGCCTTTACGTGTGGATGTTATAGTTATGGGTATATACAATTTCGCGAGCGTCGGGATTTTCAGGGGATCGTTGTTCGAGGTAAGCAGTAAAGCATTTTGTATTTTACAAAGTCTTTACGTTTATATTACAGCTAAATAGCTTCTTGTTTTTAATTAAATTTGAAACTGTTTGCCAAAGAGAAAGAATATTTAGTCACTACTAGGAAGGAATGAAGGAGGCTATTTAGCTCTCCTACTTATTTTATATACCTGACGCGTCATATTCCATAGAACTATCTCATTTGAGGAACTATATAATAAAACGTTAAAATTTACTATTATTTGAGCTATTTATTATGTTATAAATAGTTTGCTAGATAGTTGAATACATTCTATCACTATTCTGATGCCAAAATCAATTAAAGTGACTTGAGATCCAAAGCGTTACACATTGTTTGATCGATAAACACATTCGTTCATGAGTTCAAGGTACATGGTACGTGTAATATTTGTGGTATATTTTGTTTGCTCAGAGCTTGTTTAGCTGGGTTGTAAGAATGTGACCTTGCAAAAAAAGTTCTGTTGAATCCAGAGCTATCAAATACCATAGGTGTTTATGTCTGCGCCACGGTATGAAGTTATGTCGTAGTAAATCAGTAAGTATGTATATGTGAATATCATCTTATCTCAGAACGATGAAGGGGAACATCGTGATGAAACTTGGCGTAATACCGAAAATATGAAGACATGTACATAGAAGAAGAAAGAAAGTAAAAGTTTAAAAATAAATCCGCAAAATAAAATTATTTAAAACTTAAAATTAATTAACACTATATTGAAAAATTAACTTATACGAAAACAATCAAACAAATATTTATTAAATATATTAAGTTGGTAGGTAAGAAACTACTATCCGGAGTCAATAGGCACCTAGCTCAGCATGTGACACTGGCGAGCAGTGCAACGCTGGTATTCTGCTATGGCCTTGTTGAAGTGTGAAAACTCACACACAAATATGTAGGCCCACTGTGCAGTTTTTCAAACAGTGCTTTTATCTACTTTGGTAATAAAAAGAGACTGTAGAACAATTAATTTTCTACAAATCATATTAACAATGCAAGTAAATATGAGAGAAACGTAATAAATATCTCTGTAAAACTTATTATTTTTAGTATTTGGTGGACAAATTTCTAAATTCTATGTTTGGTGCTATCCTCCTAAAATTTTCGTTTATTTTATTTTACTCACTTTATAATATACTAATGATTAAACTAGTATAGTATGTCGCAGAATGAATATGAAAGAAGAACTATCCTTAATATTTTAGAAACTTATTTTTTGTAGGTGCCTATAATGGTCGCCGGTGAAATTACAGGCACATGACACATTCCAACTACACGTCTTAGAGTTACGGGCGCATACGATGCGAGTACCTAGTAGGACAGAATCCAAGTCGCATCGGTTGTTATGGGCCGAGGTTACCACTGAACACCAGTGAACTGAAGAACTGAAATCCTTGGGCATAACGAAATTTTCATTGCTCCAGGGACTATGTGACTGCTCAAACCTACAATAAATAGTTCAATGATAAATATTGATATAATTATGAAACGGCTGTCTCATAACTTAATCTTCACCACAAACGTCCCATGCTGTTATAATTGATCACATGATTGTTTATTAGTATATTGTTTACGTCACTGCGTTGCACGTGAAATGTTTTAAAAACTAACAGACATAACTAAATGTTTACATAAGCGGTTCGTCATAACGTAGCTTACAAAATATTACTCATTCTGATAAATAAAATTCTTTAAAAGTTTATGATGCTGGCTGAATCAAACTGTTCTATGACGTTATTCTGACTCATTATCTATAAAATGTACCTGAATTGAAAGTACTAGTCGAAAATACTTATGGATTGATGATACGCACGAGATTGGAAATATCGTATCTCCTAAGCTGTTCGCTAAGGCATTCAAAAATGTAAGATGGACTGCAAAGGAATGGGCATAATCATAAACGGCGACTGCATTCAGGCTTACGATTTACAGATGGTATATACGAGTAATTATGGCAGACTCGCTGCAGAAGCTGGGGTATAGACAGCCTGGACAACCCTTAGACCACGGTTTAAAGTCATCGCCCAACAGTACTTTGAACCGAAAGATAAACCCTACCTCATAAAAGAAATACATTGCTTATATAATCATCATAGAAATCGTGTGAAATTTGGAGATACTCTATGAATAGGCAAGCCAAATAAATCAGTCCTGTAATTATCTATACATCTATACATATAAATAAAATTGGACTATCTGTTTGTAATATTAAAAGAACTGCATTTTACTAAGTGCATATGGATGTATACACGGTACATATACCAAAACAACTTTATTTTTTATTTTTTGTATGTCTGTCTGTTTGTTCCGGATAATCTCTGAAATGGCTGGACCGCTTTTGACGGGACTTTCACTGGCAGATAGCTGATGTAACAAGGAGTAACTTAGGCTACTTTTCCGAGGGATAAAATAAGGGTGCGTGATAAAACTGAATTCCACGCGGACGAAGTCGCGGGCAATAATAATAATAATAATAATAGCCTTTATTCACAATCTTATGCTAATTACATGAATTTAAATTAATATTTATTGGCACCGGTGTGGTTTCAAGATTGTGTTGCCCTCTGGCATAGGCGGGCAACAGCTAGTTTATTAATAAATAAAGGGTTCTTAGACGATATGAAGGAGTGGTGTGAAGAGGTAGTGAACAGCAGGTGCGTCGTTCCCATAATCACGGCCCCTGTCATACTGCCGGAGGGCACTTCACTATCTGGTTTTCTTACAGTGTGATAAATTCGAGGAATCGATGTAGTAAAATATTAGCTCTGGGGATTCCCAAACAAATCTCAACAACAAGTATCAACATTCAACCAAGGACAAGTTTTGTTTACCTCATACAAAGACAGGAAAAACATGAAATTCTTTTGAGTATTTTATCATGTTTTAAGTTATAAATATAGTGGGTGGGAGAAAATATAATATAAAATTAAGGGAGAGGTCGGATTGGAAATGAGACCCCTGCCCTCTTAACTTCTTTATTGATAAAGCTCCAAAGCTTAGCAAAACTCACATCATTCGGCGCGGTTTTTTCTTGATTGTAAGTTCAAATAAAACATTTGTTCCAGGATCTGGAATATTCGTCTCGCCCTCTGGGCTGCTGGAGCGCACAGGCTCAGTGGGCATAAGCTTCATCATTTGGATGTCATGTGGCCTGCTCTCGTTGCTTGGTGAGTTTAGAACAACGACAAACTCTCTCTCTCTTATCTCTCTATCTTACAATCAGGCTACTTTAGAGGCTTAGCATCTTAACTCAATTGCCCAATAAAATCAATAGTAACAATGAAGTCTGTCTGTATGAAGTGTCATGTATTGTACATTTTGCTCGTTCATATAATGGACGGCTATAATTCCGTGCTTTTGTTCCAGAATATCTAAAGAACTTGATGTCTGTCGCGAAGTCGCGAACAACAAACGAGTACCTGTTTTGTATCTGAATAACTGATTTTAATTAGGAAGTTTGCTAAATTTTGATCATGATTTTGGTGGACAGGGGCGCTCGCATACGCGGAGTTGGGAACGATGAACACGTCTTCGGGGGCTGAGTACGCCTACTTTATGGACGCGTTCGGAGGACCGCCCGCGTTCCTGTTTTCATGGGTAATGTATTGTTATGACCTAAAATACTGATCCGCCGCAAAAATGTCGCAGAATTTAGTTTTATCTTCATTGGTAAAATAGGTATTGTTATAAGTGAAGATCCCGCTAAGTTGATGGAAAGCTTGCAAAGCTAGGAGCTTAGATTCCCGGCCGGTCTCACATTTGTGTGATCAGCATAAATATTTTAGTTCATGTATATTGTGTACATGACATACATGTTGTATATTTGTTTATCCGTGCTTTTTGCGTGCATTAAAGGGAATCTTAGTGCAGAGGTACGAGTGTGTATTATATTATCTACGGAATTTGTGAACATCTTGGTTTTGAAACTCAAACGCTTTCTTTTTTCCCTCTTCTCTTTTGTCTCTCAAGTTCATGTAGGAAGTAAGTAAAGTAAAAGAAGTACATGTAAAAAAAACTGCCCAGAATCGTCTGAAAAGTTCAGTTGCAGTTGCGTCACATTTTGAAGACTGCTTGTTTGTTCCAGGTATCGACATTGGTGCTGAAACCGTCACAAATGGCCATAATCTGTCTGAGCTTCGCGAAGTATGCGGTGGAACCGTTCGTGTCGGAGTGCGAGCCTCCACACTCGCTGGTCAAACTTGTGGCGGTCATATCTATAGGTGAGTCAATGCACTATATTTTATATTCACAAATTGCTTTTACAGTCTGTAGTCGGTATTCAGCAGTCGAACCTCATAGTTGTTTTTTATAAAGATATAACATTAAACTAGATACTGAGAACATATAGTTTTTCATCTAAATCTCTAGTAAAATATCTTATTTTATTTGTCTTAGGTAGTTTCTTCATCATCTATATTTTGTTCTTAGTTTCAATAAAAACCTTTGATGATACATTCTCAGCCAGAGTAATAAACTGATTTAAGAACCGCCAGTTTTCAAGTGGTCATCTAATGTAGTACACATTTCATCACATCAAAACATTAATAGCAAGACAAGTGTGAGTGGTCTACACTTTCCTACTAATTAATTCGTATTATTTGTAAAAATATTTACAAAGCAAAGAGCTAGTTATTCAGTGTTATTGAGCCATTATACTATTTCTGAGCCACATGCGCCCACTGATTCAAACAATTCAATGTATCGCGCCCGGCGACAGAGCATGAGTATATAATTAGGCGCATACTTAACAATTTCGCTGTCGCATCTCAATTGAGATAATTTTGTGTGTCTTCTGAGGTCAATATGATGTCATAAATCGTATGGTTATTGGCATCCGTGTCTTAAACGTGGCTAAACTAGAAAGGAATTCTTTTGGGCTATATTTTTAGAGTGAAATACTTTTATTCTCTTTCTGCTTAGTTTGGTGGCTCCAGAAATAATCAGAAACCCAGTATGCTTCCCGTTATGAGATAGAAAGGACAAAAAACGTCGTGCCTTTAGCCTGAAAAGCATATGAATATGTCAAAAAGTATTTCGTGTGAATGGCTGAATATTTAGAAGAAACACTCGTAGATAAACTACCAAAGCGGTAAAACAAGAAAAGCTTTTGAAACTTACGCGCATATCTTATGCACAAATATTTCTCTAATAGTCCTAATGGTCTAGAAGACGTTTAGCAAAGATTAAGTTAAAATACCGAAGCACATTGAAGGCATCGCTTCTTTCACAAAAGAACGTGAAAGGGATAAACCTGGGCATGAGAAATCAACTAGTTTCACACCTCACGCCAATAAAAGGCTTGTAAAACGATCGTTTTATCGGGAAAGGGGCGTGTTTGGGGATTTTCCCAAAAAGGGGAATCGTCTATTTGTACTTGTTAGCTATACTATAAATGCTGTTAGGATGAACCAAATATACCAGAAAGCATTAGTGCCATCTGCCTGAACTGTTTCCAAGGCCAAATGAATCATGGATATAAGGAGACAACGACCTCATACATAAAGTTGTGTCATTTGTACACCGTCCCAAAACAGGATAATGCCATTGAGGTCTTGGACTAGCCCTTGTGACGTGAACACAATTAAAAATCATTGAACTTTGATGAAGCTTAAACTTCGAGGAATTCATACCGAGATTACTCGTAATTTAAAGCCACATCATTAGATTGTAGATACCTAGATTAGGAAAGGATGCCTCGAAGGTGCCAGGCCATTGTGGAAACAGAGGAGACTGGCACTGTATTAATGATAAACTCTCCAAATACCATACTATGATTTCGTGTTTTTTTATACGCTAAATTTGTTTTTTGTTAGTTATGCCTTTAACAACGTTCTGGTGTTACTATGGCATATTCTCTAGACATATCGCATTCTTAATTGTAGACTAAAAGAGCAAAATGAATAATTCGGGTCAAGTATTATTATGAGACGACCTCACTGCTGCTTTCCAGCTTTTTAAGTCTAAAAGCTCTGTCCACTGGAATTCATAACGTATTGCACTATCCTAGGCTATAGCATACTTTGTGCTAACTATATTTGTGATAACTTTATTAAAGTTCCGAGCGTAGTTTGTCTTAGTTCTGGCTACATAAGGTCTTCTTTGTAAAGAGAATGCCCGTCAAGCTTATTAAGTTATGTGGATGTTTCAAACTTGATGCAATTTCGTTGTTCATTGTGAAAGCTTAGTATGTAGCGTCCAACCTGTCATTTATTTATTAAACTCAAATAAATTTCAATTTTCTGCAGACTTTTCTCTATAGAGCTATAGCTAAGAAGCTATAGCTTCCGCATGGTGTTTCCTGTTTCTCCAATCATTTTACTACATCCGCTACATCCCATTAAGGGGGCTTTTATTTACATTTATCTTCACTATTTTTACCTATAAAAGTAGAGCAGTCTTGGGCTCTGACAGCTATGCACTGTTCGATTTAGGAGACGCTAAAGAGCCGAAGAGAACTGATAAGCCTATTTATATAATTGATAACATTTGAAAACTTTTTGTTTCAGTGATGATATTAGCGGTAAACTGCTACAGTGTGAATTTGGCAACAAACGTGCAAAACATCTTCACGGCGGCAAAGCTAGTGGCCATTGCCATCATCGTATGCGGGGGAGCGTACAAACTGATACTAGGTAATGAACGACGAGACTGTATTATACATTTTATTTCGTCATCAGCATCCTATAATCTAGAAAGTTTTATTGCACCATTATGCCCTTAAAGTTATATTTCAATTTGAAATTTGTCTGTGGGGTTGATTTTCATTTTATTTAGTGTCAGAGTCCTATCTTGTAGATTAGCATAATCATCATAACATTCACTCAGCTCATAATCATAATGGGATGTAAATATAGCAAACACTGACGGTGGGTTGTGTCCGTATGGTGCAGGTAATACGCGACATTTACAGGAGCCTAACTTCGCCAGTAGTACGGCGACACTGGGCAACATAGCTACTGCATTCTACACAGGCTTGTGGGCATACGACGGTTGGAATAACCTCAACTATGTCACTGAGGAAATTAAAAATCCATCCAAGTAAGTGTACTTCGTTTGTAAACTCCGTTTTTACCAGTGACTCCTACTTTGGTTTCAACGTAATTGTAGAGTTAGAAATTTTAGAGTTGTCTATGGCAAACCACGTGAAGGTGTTATTGGTAAAAGCCCATATACTTAAAACAATGTTTTCTTTTTGAAAAATGCTTCTCTCTGTGTTATGTTTATGCACACAAGACATCCAAGAATTATTTACTCTATATTAAGTAACTGTTCCTTTTCACAACTGCTCACTATTTTATTTTTATTATTGACGTATTTAATTTTTATTAGACACGCCGTGGACTAGAATAAATATCACACATGAATAACAGACACTTCCCATTATTTAATTACACTTATTCGAGTATTGGAAAAATCGTGTGTCCGTGATGTCAAAGTCTAAATAGCGAATAGTTGGCAGGTCGCCACCTCACTGTGTGAATTCAACGCAATTCTGGTTGTTACATCAAACTGTACAACCGCTGGATTACTAATGCCATCGAGTCACCTTTACGCGTCTTGATTATTTTGATAGCGATGGAGTAGGGCACGGCCGTTGTTATTCGGCTTTTGACGAGGATTTCATAACTACGGCCGTTTCGTGAATACGAATTTAACGCTGGTCTTGGCACAGGTTCGGAAAGCGCCGCGTGCGCGAGATGCTTAAATATAAATGAAAAATTTAGCCGGTGGTCGATTTGAAATAAATCTAAAATGACAGTACTGATTTTGGCACCACGTAATATGACTAAACTTTATATAAAGTTTGGTAAAGAAACTATGACGTTTTAGGTTTTAGAATCATCGATTCCTCTATTATTTCAAGCTTTCTAAGCTAACGTGAAATTTCAATTTGAAATATCACCATCTTGGTAACTCACTTATACATGTTTCCGATTAACGAACTTCAAACTTGACCTAACTTACTTTAGATATCAAACTGTATTATTTTATCATTGTTATGTCTGATATGTAAGTGCATCGGTATGACAACCCTTGAATTTGTAGGAACCTTCCACTAAGTATAGTTATCGGAATACCGCTGGTAACGCTGTGCTACGCGCTGGTAAACGTGTCATACCTGGCGGTGATGTCGGTCAGCGAGATGGCGGACAGCGAGGCAGTGGCGGTCACCTTCGGGAACCGACTGTTGGGGCCGATGGCGTGGCTGATGCCACTCGCCGTCACCATCTCTACCTTCGGCTCCGCTAACGGAACGCTGTTTGTGGCGGGAAGGTAAATATAACATTTTAGGAATCATTCACTGAATATAATTATCGGAATACCACTGTAAATCATACATACATCGAAATACACTCTGCTTTCTGCGCTTTAGGTCGTGAGTTCGATTCCCACCCACGACAAACATATGTGTGACGAATATAGATGTTCGTTTTGTGTCTGGGTGTTAATATGTATTATATGTATGTATTAACATAAAGTATAAAATGTATTCTATCAGTTGTCTGGTTCCTATAGAACAAGCTATGCTTAGTTTGGGGCTAGATGTCGCTGTGAGTTGTCCACCATAAAAATAACATATCGGTAGTGATTATGTGTTGTGTTTTCTCAGGTTGTGTTTCGCTGCATCGCGAGAGGGCCACCTGCTTGACATTCTGTCGTATGTACACGTTCGTCGCTTCACACCGGCTCCCGGACTCATATTCCACGTAAGTGAACGCAACTAACTTACGTTACTTCGTAGCAGTGTAGTGCCGAGTGAAACAAAATAATTCATATAGTTCGTAGCAGCCCTGCTACGAGAGTAATGTACTGCAATGCATTACAGTGCAAGTTTACTGGTGTACCAAATAATAACTATTACTCCGATAAGAAGTGCCCCATAATTCCTGAAATAACCAAATTCATAGTCGCAACGCAACGCAGTAGCAAAAACACTATATTTTAGTACTCTGTACTGAGTGAACAAGTTCGATGAACCAGTGATTTTAGAGCGCCCAGACGCTATCCGACATAATTTAGCGTCTGCTATATTCGGGACTGACCGTTTAAATTGTCCTCAGAAATGATAAGCTTTTTTGTAAACGCCACTAATAAATAGTCAGCTATTTTTTATGTAAAGAGTTACCACGTAACATATAAAAAACTTATTTTTTGAATCTTTAAATGATTAAAATGTTTGTTCTAGTCTCTGATAGCTGTTGCGATGGTGCTGTACGGAACAATAGACTCTCTGATCGATTTCTTCTCGTTCACCGCGTGGATCTTCTACGGAGGCGCGATGCTCGCTCTGATCGTGATGAGACACACTAAACCCCACGCACCGCGACCCTATAAGGTGAGTTTTAATTATTAAAATTGGTCTTCAAAATCTCCAATTCAAAGATAGAGAAGGTTATTTTTAGTATAGGTACATTTTACACGAAAACTTTTTCTGGGACGACGTGACGATTCGGAAGCAGCGCTATTTTCAAGTTTATTGTAAACTTTTTTGGGACAAAATACAACATGATTTAAAAATTATTGCATTGGACTCTACCGCTGATTGTAATCTATAAAACTCCGTGCTGAAAACCAAAACTTTGGTGGTACACAGTTATGCTGCGCTGTAGGCCGTGAGTTCGATTCCCACCCAGAACAAACATGTGTGTTACGAAAATAGATGATTGGTCAGTGTCTGGGTGTTAACAGATATGTATTAGAGTATGTATCTAATTACAAAATAAAAGTGTACTTATACAGTTTTCATAGTAATATAAGTTGTCTAGTTCACATAGTACCAAAAACTATGCTTAATTTAGGGCTAGACGATGCTCTATGTTTTTTTTTTTATATTGGTGAATATTTCACACAGCGCCTTCTAGCCCCAAATTAAACTAAGTATAGCTTGTGACATGGGAACCAGACAACTGATATACATACTTATATACTTTTCTTTCGTAAATACATACATATGATACATATTAACACCCAGACACAGAACAAACATCAATGTTACAAATCTCACATAAATGTTGTAATAATAATAATATTGTTGAACATTTCACACAGCGCCATCTAGCCCCAAAGTAGCTAAGCATAGCTTGTGTTATAAGAACCAGACAACTGATATAATACTTATATACTTTTTTTTGTAAATACATACATAAATACATATTAATACCCAGACACAGAACAAACATCTATGTTCGTCACATAAATATTTGTCCTGGGTGGGAATGGAACCCACGACCTACAGTTCAGAAGGCAGACTTACCAACTGAGCTGAGGCCAGTGCGTCATAATATCCATGGTGTGTGTGTCCAGGTGCCGATCATAATCCCGTACGTGGTTCTGTTCGTGTCGACGTACTTGGTGGTGGCGCCGATAGTGGACAAGCCGCAGTGGGAGTACCTGTACGCGGCCGCATTCATCTGCGCAGGGATGCTCGTCTATGTGCCCTTCGTCAAGTGGGGGTACTCGCTGCCGTTCATGGGTATGACCACTCACTACTCACTACTCACTACGGAACACGAAAGAGCAGTAGAACTCATACCAAGTTCGTCCGGGGAAGGTTTTTTTTTTATGTGATATACTTACGGAACGAGCCGACGGCCCACCTGGTGTTAAGTGGTAACCTCTGCCCATAACAACCGATGCGACTTGGGTCCTCCCTTACTAGGTACAACAAGACCCAAGTCGCATCGTATGCGCCCGTAACTCTGAGACGTGTAGGTGGAATGTCTCTTGTACCTGTAATTTCACCGGCAACCACACCTTTCAAACCGGAACACAGTAACGCGAACGCGTTACTGCTTGGCAGCAGAAATGGGCATGGTGGCAGTACTTGCCCGGACGAACTTGGCGAGAGTTCTACTGCTCTTAAGTATAAGTACTGCCATCATGCCCATTTCTGCCGCCAAGCAGTAACACATTCGCGTTACTGTGTTCCGGTTTGAAAGATGTAGTTGCCGGTGAAGTCTCAGAGTTACGGGCGCATACGATGCAACTTGGGCCATTATTTCGCCATAAAACTAACATTAGTAAGTCACTTATTTTTTGGGGAGACTTGGTTTTGGAGAAGAATAGAAAAGATGGATGATAGTAGATCGTCCGGGGAAGTGCTGCCACCTTTTCTGCCGCCAAGCAGTAATGGTATCTCAGTTTTATTAGCTAATCTCACGATCAGTGGCTATTATTGGTCCATAGTCATCACTTACCTATGATTCATTTAAGCCATCAATATGATATGATATTCACTACATATTACTATCTAGTCTGGTAAAAAAAATATAACTGTAGGAGCACTAGACTCAAAACACGTCTAGATGAGTTTCAAGAGAAGGAATCTGTTTTTGGATCTTTTCACCATCAGAACCATCGTAAATTCGTGCGATTCAGCAGCATCAGCTTTGTATTGATGCGAAATGTGTAATACACTAATGTTAATTTGAAATTCCATAAAGCGTGTCTATATCTACTATTTTCTGTGCCCTTTAAAATTCTAGTACCTTTTTCGCGATTTTTAAGGTTCCGCTCCCACCAATAAAATGCTTTGTAGTTCACATCGTATTCGACTGGGAATTTTATAAAAGTTTTCTCTTGTTTTTCAGATAAAATTACCGTGTTTCTACAAATGGTACTAGAGGTGGTGCCGACTTCGACGACATTTGAGTACTAAAGGGTTAGTCTGTGCTAGACTTTAAAGAAGCATTTGTGACAAAAAATTATTATGAATCGTTTATTTTTACCATATCTGAGCATATATGTACTTGGTTTTTGATAAGTATTGTTCATTGTTTGAAGGTCAATTGGCTATTTGTTAAATATAAAAAGATTAGCATCTATGTGGGCTAAAATAATCTGTATTTCACTCTATCGATTGTTGATAAAACGAAGGTTTTAGTGAAATTAAACTTTCAAATTGATAAGTAATATATTTTTTTGACTGAAGGAATTAGGTACGCACTCATTGAAAAAAGATTTTACTGAAGTGATTTTATTGTATTTGTAAATGCATGTCTTATAATATTGTACCTATATATAATATGTTATGGGATATTTTGTAATTGATTCTTTAACGCTGTAAGTGTTGTGTAACATAATTCGAATGTTGGTTAAGGTTGTTATTATATACGGATGGGCTACTGTACGGGTCGCTCTCGTATTTTTAACGACATTACACTTTACTACTCTTAAAAAGCCACCTAGAGTATTCACCTGCGTCGCTCGTTCGCTCGAAGGCATATAATTACAGTCTAAAGCCTCTAGAGTGCCATAGTTGGCACGCTAAGCCTAATAAATGGCAATATTTGGAAATAAATTAGTAGGTACCTACCTACGTAGTTATTTCATCGTACATTTCGTTAGTTTGCACGAATCATTCCTTGTGGGGTTAAGGTTTGCGACTACTATTTACTCTGTAACACTAGTATGGGTTGTAGCAATCTAGCTAATGGAAGCTTTCAATTTTTATGGCGCAGTTGACCGTCATCGAGGTGAAATCAATTTCGAAGGGTTGATGGAAGGTTATGGTCGATGGACTGGAACGTATATGAATGTTTTGTTCTCTGGTGAATTAGAAGTATCGATTAATAACATTTTCTTCTTCAAATATTGCATCGCTCCATGTGTAGGACTTTGGACGACCTTACATTTACCGCAAGTTATTTACGTTCTTGCTGCTGCTATTTATAAAGTAGTCATCTCATAGAACGTCAGTTGATTCATTTCTTGATCATAAAATAATATTCCATCATACAGTGTCCGACGAGTCGGTCGAGTTGCTAGATAAGAAATAAAAAAAACGACTTGTAATGGTATTAATTTCAGTCAAACGCAATTTGTCAAGGTTGAAATTTGACCAAATTTGAAACTTTAGATTAAACAAAGTCAAAGTCAGAAACTTACTTCCATAGAATTCATAATAGCTTGAAAACGTCAGTAGGCAAATTAAAAAAATGCGGTCACGCGTACCTACCATAGCCAAATCTGGCGCCTGTCCAAACCCTATCCGACCCTCTACGGCTCTAATTGAAGAATTGAGTATTGAGAACAGCCAAGAAACCCCTAAAGGAGGGAAACTTTGAATGCTAGATTGCTATTGCCTATTATGAGGCTGACTTTTTCAAAACTTGCTGCCCTATTCGTGTCACTATGAGTGATTGTGCTAAACTCATAGTTTATAGCTCATTATTCATTATAGACAACCTTAGTGTTATCAAGTTAGTATCTTGGTTTAGTAAGTTAATCGATTTGTTTGTATTAGATATTATAGATGCTTTTCGGGGATATGTTCTAGGTCTAATAGAGACTCCAAGTCATCGATAGCGTTGTTATCTATACTTACAATGTAGCTCTAAGGAATCAAAGCAAATAAAGCTAAGTACTTTAGATATAACGCTTTAGATTCTATTGTAAGAATTTTCAATTATGAGAGAAAATACTGATAGAATCGATGTAAAATGTACAAGAACGTTGAAGTCAAGTGATGACAAAATGATCCCCTTTTAAAGACTAAAGTGTGTTTTAAACAATTAGTTATTGAAGTTACATGATGGTGATTCTGTGATCGGTAAAATTTGGTCCTATCATTCCTTACCGGGGCAGAGTACACCACACATGTTGTTACATATTTTTACTCATTAATGTATTTACTCGAATTGTTTTATAAATTACATTTTTAGGTGAAGTGTAGTGAGCCCATATAAAATGATAGGCTTATAAAAATATGAATATTTTTGCATATTGTATTGCAAATATACTTAATTGAATTAAATAATTAATGTAATGTTTAAAGAGTATGTAATAACGGGCACACAATAAGTACACACCTAACGATGTGATATTGTTGCGGTTGAAATCTAATGGTTTTATTTTTTTGTATAATATGTGTCAAAATTGCAGACAAACAATATAAAAATAATCTATGTGTGTACACCTAATCTCTGAAAGAGACAGAATTATTTATTGTTATATATATATATATATATAATACTATTGAAATAAATTTTAAATAAAGACATACAAAATTCTCGATGTTTCATTTCATCTGTTTAGTTATACTTTTTACTCCTAATCGAGTTTTTATTCAGTATGTTAAAGGTATAATAAGACGCAATAAATGAAACAGAAAATATGGTCAACAATGTTTATTGTTGTCAATATACAAAGATCACAGATCTTCGAACAGTCAATACCATTTTCAAACATTTCGGCGTAAATTATACTTTTGCAACTCAAATTCACAATCTTTACTACATTTTGGCAGAAATTTACATTGGCCTAGGTTTGGTCGCACTGAAGGTAAGATATTTGAAACAGAGTTGAAAACTAGCAATTTTTTAGATTTTCCACAATGTTTAAGACAATGTAGCATTAAATGTACAGCACTCAATGCCTTTACCCTGTATAAACAGACGCATACATATGACTTAATGTACTAAACAACTCTATTTTCTTGGTGTATTTGTCATTTGGAGTCTCTCAATATATTTTACAAACAAAATTGGAAAACAAATTGAAAAGCTACAGTACTACAAGCTATATGCCGAAGTTGAATAATTTATAATTACGAATGTGCCTGGGAAGTTGATTAGCTAGAATCTAAAACCTAATCAGATCGTGAATTCAAGTACGAACTTAATTTCATCAAATTTTTAGTTAAACGTAAGATTGCATGTATTTATTTGTTATTTGGCGTAAGACGAACTGACGGGGTATCCCAGTTTCAGTCCTCAAATACTAAATGTAAGTTCTTGCCTTATTCAGTTTCCTGCAATATTCCGCAAAATAAAAACAGTAAATGTTTAAGCCAAAATGTTTGACAAATGGTATTTATCGACTTAGAATAGCATTCTCTTTTACAAGGCAACTGTTTCGGCAGAGGTTAACCGCGGTCATAATTTAAAGCTCCTTTATCAGATACAGAACTCGAGCGAGTTTGTTTCAAACAAGATTTAATAGTTTATCACGTAGGGATTGTCAGTAAAATTATAGTAAAAACAGGTAAAATATAGGTCCTTGTATGGTCATACATTGCAATTCTATTTCTGCTGCAAAAAATAATGCATTATTTAACATTTACATAATGCAATAACTACTAAGTTTTGATTTTAATATAATAAATAAAATCTTCATCTCCCGTTACTGGATGCTGTGCAATAAGATTGTGGGCCAGAGAAAGATTCATCCAATGACCAAAATAGGTGATGTCATTCCGTAGTTAATATAAACACTTACACACTTATAGCCAATCTCTGCCTCTATATACAAACGGTTCAATAAACTATAGAACAATTATCTATACTATAATAATTCTAAAACAGCCTTAAAACCGAAGATGCGGCTTGTTCTTCATCATGTGCCTGAAACAAATACAAGTATTATTTTGACAAAGGTTGGATGTTCAAATATGTGCTGCTAAACGCTCGTTGGCCGCGGGGGGCAATAAAATGTCGAAACGAAACGGATTATGTCGTTTTCACTCACTTTAGGGCTGCCCTACCATTGCTTTTATATTAAAATACGTACCCAAAGACCACTAATAATATTAGTAAGTATTATTTCACACGTTCAACTAGTGCTGTCCCTTGAAAGCTATCGAACATGAAACGAAGCCAGTTCGAAAACAAAGAAATATTGACATTATATGACTAGCCTCACAGCTCAGTAACCCTGCCTTCAATGCTGTAGGTCGTGGGTTCGATTCCCACCCAGGACAAACATTTTTATGACGAATATAGATATTTGTTGTGTCTGGGTGTCAAGATGTATATATGTTTTTCAAAAAAAAAATATTGATTATATCAGTTGTCTGATTCCCATGGTACAAGCTATGCTTAGCTTACTTTGGGGCTAGATGGCGCTGTGTGAAATGTCCAGCAATATTTATTTCATGTCGTTTGTTATCAAGCATATTTTATGTTAATAAAGTTAGTAATTACTGCATTATATTCGAGCAAGCTGTTTGGGTATACCGCCACTATTTAACTGCAAGTTCTATACACGCTTGCCGCCAGCGGGACTATTCACGTAGAACGAAACAGAGTACATATATCGTTTTCACTCGCACTCGTTGCTCTCATGCGACAGCTAGTTTTAATATTATCTTTAAAGAGCAGTAGAATTCTCGCCAAGTTCGTCCGGGGAAGTACTGCCACCATGCCCGTTTCTGCCGCTAAACCGTAACGCATTCGCGTTACTGTGTTCCGGTTTGAAAGGTGTGGTTGCCGGTGAAATTACAGGCACATGAGACATTCCACCTACACGTCTCAGAGTTACGGGCGCATGCGATGCTACTTGCGTCTTGTACCTAGTAAGGGAGGACCCAAGTCGCATCGGTTGTTATGGGCAGAGGTTACCACATAACACCAGGTGGGCCGTCGGCTAGTTCCGTAACTGTATCACATTAAAAAATAAACTTACTTGTCTAAAGTTTCCCAGAAGCCCAAAAGCACGGCGCGGTCGAGATGCCGCTTCGTGCGACTCAGGTTGAGTACTGTCACCGCCCAGCGAGCCACGTTAGCGTCCAATTTCAGTTCGTCGAATTTCAAATGAAAAGCGCAAACTGAAACAAACATAATAATGATGACATTTATTCAAATTTAAATTCAAATTCATATATTTGCGAAACATAGGTTATAGGTGATATTAAAATAAAATGTGGTACAGCCATGTTTCCGCTAACAGCATGCAAATTATATTACTTAGAAGATTGTTTCCGTGAAATACAGGCAAGACTGTAGATTACTGGTGCATGATTATGTAGACTTGGTAGCTGGTCTTCACACGTGAAAACTTTTCCAAGTGCTTTCATGGCTTGAAGTTTTTTCAGGTTTCGACTTTGAAAAGGTGATATTTTACATTAAAAAAAAAACGATTATAAAAGCAGAAATAATAATTTTCATTCCATTGTTCACAATAATACTATCAGCAAGATATCTAATTACATGTAGAAAGCTGTTAAAGTTTAGTTAATAAATCGATATTGTGATCTCGTGACCAACGTAAGAAAGCATCGCCACACAATTGGCGCCTGTCCATCATGTCGAATGTGTTGGAAATATTCATATATCAATGTGATTTAAGTATTGTCAAACATACAATTCTTGGCATACATACAATACAGATAAAATAGTGTCGACATCTATAAAATTATTGGATACCGAAGCAATTATATTTCTCGTATTATTGGTGCTACGGTTATTGGAGGTGCAGACACGATATGATAATGCAACTTATTTTTAGATTTATTTTATGTTAGTTGATTAATTTAGTATAATATATAACTTACTGTTGGCAAATATCTGTACGGGGTTTCCGTCCCAGGGCCACCCTTTGAACTGCCAAGCGGGACCCTGCACGAACACCGCCACGACGCGGTCCCACTCTGCCGCGGACAGTCGGCCCGGATTGTCCACCACGCGGTAAGGTACCTTCAAGTACATTATATGTATATCTATAAATATAATAAAATTGTAGAAAAGTGGTGTCTGTACAATGGAAATATATAAAAAAAAAGTAGCAGGGGTTGTTATTATATCGATGCCGAACCCGAAATTATAATTAATTTTTTTTTGTCTGTTTGTCTGTGTGTTTGTGCACGCTAATATCAGAAACGGCTTATTCGATTTAGATACGGTTTTCACTAATATATTGTAGTAAGCTTCACTTAACATTTAGTGTTTATTTCATGTCAATCGGTTCATAAATAAAAAAGTTATGTCAATTTAAAGAATCACGGCGAACATTTTTAATTCAAAATATGCTGCCCGAAAAGTCACTATTCCACGCGAACGAAGTCGCGGGCACAGCTAGTATAATAATATTGGTGGACATTTCACACAGCGCCATCTAGCCCCAAAGTAAGCTAAGCATAGCTTGTATCATGGGAACCAGACAACTGATATAATACATATATACTTTTCTTTTGTAAATACATACTATTACATATTAACACCCAGACACAGAACAAACATTAATGTTACAAATGTCACATAAATGTTTGTTCTGAGTGGGGATCGAACGCACGACCTACAGCGCAGAAGGCAGGGTTACTAACCAACTGAGCTATGAGGCCAGTCAAATGTATGTGTGTATGTATGTATGCACATGATGAAGACACTAACTGTGATTGTAGTAGCGTTGTTAGGAACGTGATCAGCGGCCGGTCCCTTCCGCCTCTGCAGCAATACTTCGTTCTCTCTCGCAGCGCCATCCGTCTTCTTCTGTTCAACAGATACATACCTGAAAAACGTTCAACCAATTTATTTCACAATTTTTGTTTTTTATTTTGCTTTATTTGGGAAACAGTAGACATGTTACATTAATCTATACAAATAAATAAAATTGGAGTGTCTGTGTGCATATGGATGTATACACGGTACAAATACCAAAACAACATTTACAATTTCTGTCTGTCTGTTTGTTCCGGCTAATCTCTGAAATGACTGGACCGATTTTGACGGCTTTCACTGACAGCTGATGTAACAAGGAGTAACTTGGGCTACTTTTCCGAGGGCTAAAATAGGGGTGCGTGAAAGAATTCCACGCGGATGAAGTCGCGGGCAACAGCAAGTTAAACATATATTATCAAATCCTTGCTTCGTGATTAAATGCATTCGTATTAGTACTCACTTAAAGTCCTGCAACATGTCTTTCACGTTGTACATTGTGATGAGAGACGTGGCCGCGGCGGGTATGATTATGATGGGTGTCCGGGATGGGCGCTTGCCCCCGCCCCCGGGCGGAGGCCGGGCCGCCGCCACCGGCAGAAGCTCCCTGCGCCCCGGCGTCCCGGATGGGGGACCGTTCTCTGTAGGTGGAACAACATTAGAAACTTTCACACTATGCGATGTACATTCATAATTGCTAAGAGTAAGGCTTATCACATAGAGGATGCCATCCAGCATCGTAATTCTACTGGGAGGATGGAATTAATCCATTTTATGTATATTACATGTTACGTTACTATTGGCAAAGAAATCGATTATTTATTTAGTATCTCTTTAGTATCTGACTGGCCTCACAGCTCAGTTGGTAGTAACTCTGCCTTCTGCGTTGTAGGTCGTGGGTTAGATTCCCACCCAGGATAAACATTTGTGTGATGAATATATAGATGTTTGGTCTGTGTCTGGGTGTTAATATGTATTATATGTATGTATTTACAAAAAAAAGTATAAAATGTCTTAAGTTTATGCAAATTGAAAGGCGCTAAACTTAGCAATAATGGGTTACTTTATAATTTATCATTTGATTGACGTTGTCACACGCATTTATATATTAATGACTTGATATATATACTCACGTTGATTAGGAGTCTGCGGCGCGCGCGCGGCGACTGGGCCCGGCCCCTCCGTCACGGATTTGAGCGTCATCCCGTGATATGTACCCATGGTGTCGATTTTGAAACCTTCCGTTTCTGTAATGATAATACATAATAAATTGCATTATAACAGACAAGAACATAATTTGAAGAAATTACAATTCTACTTGCAAGCAGCACCCATAACCAATGGCGTAACAATAGGGTGGCAGGGCTGGCATAATGCCACGGGCCCCCGACCCAAGAGGGGCCCCGGCCCAAGAGGGCGCGAGCTCAGAAATATTTTTTTACATTGTACCTGAGTATTTAATATTTTACTTGAAAAGTATATTTTTTATTTTTTACTGATAGACGATTTTTACTGATAAGGCCCCATCAAAAGAATTTGCCACGAGCCCCAGATGGTACAGTTACGCCACTGTTTATACCCTTGAACTAAGATTACCTGTGTGAAATAAACACGACACAAAAATTCGATCTAAGAACAAAATTTAGTTAACCCATCGCACAAATGCAGGCCAGTACCCGATCAGACCTAGGATTGCTAGACAGGGTTAGTGCTTAAAAACTGAAAAAAAAAACAAACTATGTTTAATTAATATAACAGACCTTCCTTCTGCCTAATGAATCTTTCCTGATCGTATCTGTTATACTGAGTCTGGTGTTGCGGTAGCACAGTGGGCTGAGGCATCACGATGGGCTGCGGTCGCGGCGCTCCGGGCCTGCCCTCCTCACGCGCTCTTATACTGCCCAACAACGCTTGTATGCTTTTAGCGAACATCTGTAAGTGTTGTACAATTGTATAGTTATAGTTCTTGCATTAGTATTAAGTTACTTTTAGTTTTAAGGTAGTCTGGATCTTATTAAGAGTAGAACTCCCGCCAAGTTCGTCCGGGGTAGTACTGCCACCATGCCCATTTCTGCCGCCAAGCAACAACGCATTCGCGTTACCGTGTTTCGGTTTGAAAGGTGTGGTCGCCGGTGAAATTACAGGCACATGAGACATTCCACCTACACGTCTCAGAGTTACGGGCGCATACGATGCGACTTGGGTCTTTTCGTACCTAGTAAGGGAGGACCCAAGTCGCACTGGTTGTTATGGGCCGAGGTTACCACTTAACATCAGGTGGGCCGTCGGCTCGTTCCGTAACTGTATTAAACAAAACAAAAAAAATGATATAACTTGGTAAGTCAAGGTACAAAATAACTTAATAACATCATCCAGGGACTAAAAAGTGTGGAACAGCAATCATGTCTACATATATATAAAAATATGAATAGCTCCATTTGGTCCAAAGCCAAGACTAGAATGCCCCGCAAAAATCGTTTTTTTTATATAGGGATCAATCATTTCTCAAGTAAGGGATATAAACCTCATCATAATTATACTTTTGGTAAGAAATAAATTGTTATTTAGGGGATATTTCACTTTTTTTTAAAGTACACTCGCCAAAAATTGTGCATTTTGCATGGTACATTTTCTGTGCACCGACTAAAAGTTCCCCCGCCTTTGTAATATTGAATACAATAGCACCAACGTTTTTTGGAGCCGTATCATAAAGTTTTTTGAACGTACTAAAAATAAGGGAAACCAAATAAGAATATAGTAACTTGCCTCATGGCTCATTTGGTAGTAACTCTGCCTTCTGCGCTGTAGGTCGTGGGTTCGATTCCCACCAGGACTAACATTTCTTAATATGTATTATATGTATGTATTTACAAAAGAAAAGTATATAAGTAACTGACCTAACCAGAAAACTGATATAAAGTTTTCTGGTTCAGATGATTCAAGCTATGCTTAGCTAACTTTGGGGCTAGATGGCGCTGTGTGAAATGTCCACCAATATTTATTATTATTATAGTAAGTGGTCTTTAACACATTTTTTCAAGGAATCTGTGTATTGGTAGGTTTTAAATACTTTAATTAGTCGCGCCATGTTAATTGAATAAATGTTGCTACAAATTACTTACAATATATTATTAATTTACCGTAGGATAAGATATGGCATTAATTATGCACACTATATTTATTTAACTACTTGAATGTGTATGTAGAAAATGTTATTTTGTAAGTGTGTGATTTTTGTGAGCCACACAGTAAGTATATTATTTTCTATCAACTTCAGCTAAGGTAGGTTTTCAATAATGCAAAACTGTTCATTCCAAAACAATGAATTTTCTATATCGAGTGTATTGGATAACGTACCATTCTTTCTCTAAGATACAAACATGTGTTTGGGTGTTTTGGGCATAAATCCCTAAAATCGCCGTAACTTTAAACAAGACAGTTTTACACTCGTGAGCAGATGTTTGCCTCCACTTAGCCAAAAAAAAAAAAGACAAAAGAAAAAGGCGGGGTCAACTAGCTAACTGCGTGCAAACGAAAAGATTTCAAAAGTGGTAAGGCGCAAGCTTTGTCGATAGTACATACTATCTACGTTTGTAATACTCTGTAAGTCTAACTACTGTCACCACTGACAGATTACGTATACCTCTATAAATTCGATGTAACGACTTTCGGCTAACGAAGGCATTCCTTGGTAATTTGTACATTGCTTGGTTTTTTTTTTGTGGCAAATGAGTTGTTTCTCAAGTATACATAAAACCTTATTGATACAAATCAATAAATTTGAAGTTTCTGTTATGTCAAAATAACAGCTTACTAATAAATATATATGAAGTATGTACAGTATTTTAATAAAAAACTATTTTTGTCTGTCTATTTGTTCCAGCAATCCCCAAACAAGTTAGATTTGGAAGGGACTTTCACGGGTAGATAGTTTATATTTTTAACTCAGACTACTTTTCACAGGGGTAATACCGCTAGGTATGTGATATACCCGAACTCCACGCAGAAGTCACGGGCACCAGCTATTAGTCAATATAAATAAATATTTAAAAAAAAATAAGCTAAATGTATATGCAAATTAAAGCAATTTGATATTGCTTAAATTTGCCATTTAAAAAAATATACATTGCCTTACTTTTCCATTACTCTGCAATACTGTTGTTCTAGTCCTCCACTGCCTTTCCCGACTAATAATGTCTTTGGTAAGATCAACATCATAATCTAAGATTGCTCTAAAGTCTGATCCAACGACACCCAATGTGTCCGCATAGTCATTGCTTTTGATTGTAGTCCTTTTTTTGGCCAAACGTTTTGCTTTGATGGCGGCAATTTTCTCCACTGACATAGCCTCTGATAGAGACCTAGAAAGAGTACAACAGCTTTTTTTAGACAGCCGGAACAGGTATGGGAGAGGGATTCAGTGATCAGCACATACAAACAGAAAAGTTATTTATTTTAGCTTTACTTCTACATGTACACTTAACATTCTTACTTTATATTATCAACTGTGACTGATGCTTCTTTAGGTGCATCGAGACGAGCTGCCAGCTGTTCCCTAACTTTTTGCACGTGAGTCTCTTCAATGCGTGGCTTTTTAGCCACTGATTCACCAATATCATGATCATGAGTGCGTTTCACCTGAAAATTTAGAGATTAAAACTTTGATGTCAGACAGATGGATGTGTATATATAGTACACTCTGTACAGTATGTCTTACCTGTGTTGGTATTTCCAAAGGAGCACTTTTGTCAATAGATGCACAGGTAGTAGTTTCACCATTCAAATAAGCGAGCAGCTCCTTACGATCTGGACGGCGTACTGCTGATATGTTGGCAGCCTAAAACCAACGGTACTAACTTTAATACAAGAAAACATTTAACATACACAGTTCTAGGTTTGATACATACTGCAGCCTGCCTAACATACACTGGATGGGTCAGCTGTACATGCTTGAGTATAAATAGGAGACATTCCAATGTGTAATATTCTTTGATACTGCCTTCTTTGCCAGATCTGAAAGAAATGCCACATTATTGAATGATTACAAAATACATTATGAACAGTTCATGATTGATGGTACAGCTGTCTTACTTACCCATACATGAGGTAGTTTGTTTTAACATTTTTAGGCCACGAAAACTCTCCGAATATTATTTGGCCGTCCCGTTCAATAATTTCTTTTTTGTTTACGTTGTATTGGCGAAGTAAACTCAGTGGATCCGCCATGATGCGCTTGCTTCTGCAGCAGCCAGATTGTTTTCACTGTAAATTATTTCATAACAAAATATTATCGGTGATCTATTTAAATGAAAATCACCACATAATCTCAAATATAAATCACCAAAAAAAGTTAAGAGAAAATCAGGAATCCAAATCACCACACCGACCGTCAACACCGTGTCAATATGAATGAATGAGTTAAAGAATGATGCTATGCTACTGTACTGATGCTAGCTGTTAAACGAGTGAACATTTCATGTTTAGAGCATAACATTTTATCACGTAAATGCATTATTGACTCTATTTATTTAATTTTTATTGGATCCCACTCCAAGATCGCCTACGAAACACACTTGACATAAAAATATTAAGAAATTAATACTTAATTTTATATAAATTAATATTGTTAGTTTATTATCGCCATCTAACCTCAAACTTACATAGCTTATACAAATTATGGGCACCGTAGTAGCAAGCATTGTAGGCAAGGCACCAATGGGGTGATTAAATAAACTTGATTCCAGTCAATTTCAGTGAAGCCTTTAGCTTTGTATTCTATCAGTTTCAATTTTCAATGTCTGATCCAGACTTTTCACTGATATTGAAATTGGAGGAGTAATCAAAGTAATTAAAATGTATATAATATAATCGTTTTAATTTATAATATTTATTTATGATTAATAATAATGTGTCTGGTGTGTAAATGCATACTTATTATAAATATTAACACTCAGACACAACACATCTGTTTTGTCTCACAAATGTTTGTACTGGATGCAATCGAACATACGACCTAAAGACTACTACTAGCTGTCTTTTTTTCCTATGTGACCTACAGAGAGTCAGATAGGTACTATAAGTATAACGGACCTATCTATCCATCCATGGATCTGTGGAAACGACGCAAACGACATTCTAGAGACAAAAAAGGTGACAGGATGACAATAGTCTTGTAAGCAGAATATATGCTAAATATATGTCATATTTCATCTTTGGAAAACTTTTGGTTATTCTTGCTATAACATAGATGGCGCTTTTGTCAATTAAAAATTGTTTTCCAAACATGGCTGCCGGTCGGATTAATTGATATATTTTCTGATTGTTATTGTGAACCCCACTATTTCTTAAATATATTTTGAGTTATTTTATGTGTTAATATGTCATAGTGATTCTACTTTCTAATATAATGACTTCAACTCCGAAGACTGAGAAATGTGGACAAGGTGAGAATTCATAATGAATATAGAGAACAGGACTTCGTAATCTTATTGTCTTCTGATGTTATTTTAGATTCCGTCATACATTAGATCAATTAAACAAAAATCTGCATAACATTATGTCTCTTGCATAAAGTTTTCACCTTACCTGTAAAGCTTTTGTTTCATTTTTGATTGTAGCATATTTGCCCCAGACATCACATTCCTGAAAAGTTTGTGTATAATTAGAAAAATTAGAGCATACTGTAGTATATTTATGACGATGTTTAGTTTGAATGCGTTAATAAATAATGTTGTGTAGAAAAAAAATACAAATAACATAAACATAACATTTTACTAGTACGTGTATAGGTATCTAATTATTTTTATTTGATAGCATGCAGTCTGGCTTACTAGTGTTTTTATATTCACATACAGTACATTTCGAAATTATACTTTTGCTGTGTTGAAAATTAGATAACAACATAAATAGCTTGTTTATATTTAGGAGGATGTTTCATTTGAATATGGTAATAAATAAGGTAAGAAAAAAAGACATGGATGAATAACATTACATACTAGTACCTAATTATTTTTATTTAATGGTGTTTAATCTGGTTTACCAGCATTTTATATTTACACTGTCCATCAATGTTATACTCTTCTCTATTATTGAAAATTAAATTATGTGGTTACGTGTTAAGATTTTCATATAAAAACAATCCTTTGCGCAATGAATTTCAAAGTTCATATTATTATTTTTGTAAAGGTTGCTCAGCCAAGATGTGTGGAAGTTTTTTAAACAAACCTTGTACATGTTACAAAAACTGTAGAGAAACATTTTGATTATGAAATTAATTGTAAAACTATGAAATGTCAAGCAGTTTGCAATTTTAAAGTTGTGTAACAATGGGAACAGGTTGATATGTTGAGGGAAATCAAAGTTTGCGACATGCATTCTTGTAAATGTTTCATCAGTGCAAACTTATGGTAACATACATTGGTTAAGTATTTAATTACATGATAAAGGTAAGTCATTAACTATTCCCAAGTATTCATTATTTTATTTAAAAGTTCCTTGTTGATACACAGTCACATTTTTAAAAACCCATGTACAACAGTCGTCTCACGAAAAGGTTCTTAATGTATATGAGAGCGAGTTTGAAACTAGGACCTAGGAGAAACTAGGATGAGTGACAAAAATTTATTGGGTCTGAGTAGAAAAAATGCAATAGAAAAATTGGATTAATTCCATCATACTTGGTATGCAACCTCAAAAGGAAACAATATTGGGTTTTGTGTAGGAGAATTCAGTCATCAGAAGGTGTTGAAGGCAGCCAAGATAAAGGAGACCCCAACAGCTATCACTAGAAGCGATGATAACTTATAATTTGAAGTTGTTCATTCAGACAGGAATTTAAGTATTTTATCAGTAATCTTGTTCCCATAGTACTTTGGTGATGTGTGAAATGTCAACCATTATATTTTTATTTTTTTAATACAAAAATTAAGCAGCACATTATGGTAGACTATGTATTTGAATCAAAAATATGGAACTCCATAAAAAAAAAAATAGAAAGAAAAAAGCCGAGCATAATTAATTTGTTACGATTTTATTATTACGAAGTAAAGCTACCAGAATTCCGTTGTGCTATTTTGATAATATTGATAAGGACTGTTTCTGGCGTGGAAGAAGCAACATGACCAAAAATTTGCTATTGGGCAAAGTCTTTATCGACGAACTATTTAGATAAATAAATTATAATTATAATTATTATTATTATTATCCACTGCACGTCCCACTGCAGGATATGTCCTGAAGCATTATTTGACGAATATTTCAGCAAACCAGAGTAACAATGAAACTAATAAAAATTTTCAAGGCAACTTTATTTTTTTTCAAGGTTTCTATTAATTTAATGCATGCTTTTTTCATTACCCAATGTATCGCCCTTTATTATTATAATATTAATCTCAATCTGAGGATAACGGGGCTGGTTGTGCTCCTATAACTGCCTAGATATAACATTAGCTAAGTTAACTTATGAGTGCAATTGTTTGTTATCCCAATGAAATAAAAATAAAATAAAAAATAAAATAAAACTTTATATTGGACCTACAGAAAGTTTTTTAAGAAAGATGTGTCCACACCTAAGAACTTTTGAGAAAGTTAACTAAACTGTTTTCTATGGCACTCAAATTGGCCGTGAAGTGAAATTTTACCAAACCAATCATGGAAGGAATGTTTTCAGCCACTGGTTATGACTTTCCATTGGTTTATTTTGTAATTTCCATATAACATGTCTTGAGAGTTGTGGTGTTGGTAGAGAATTGTAGATCCGATTCGGAATTCGTAATAGGGCCGCACGCGCTGCATCTATGGGGTTATTTGAGTAATAATAAGTACATCAAACTCTTACGCACTTAACGATTGCTAACAAGAGTTCTGGAAAACATTATACACGGCGTACTTATAGATAGTATGAAAGTACTTTTATTAGTTATTTTACGTTATAAGTATTGAAAAATATTGTATTGCGTGATATTATAAAGAATAAAGTGGATATTCGCATTTTAGAGTTTGCACAATATTTTTTTAATTAAGTACGTGGTCTGACATACCTTTTATTTTTCTATTAACAAAATACAAAAAAAAATACAAAAATTTTTATTCATACAAAGTAAGGAATAAAAAAATAATAATTACAGAATGTGAAATTGATGTAGAACTTCGGAGATACCCATCCGGACTTGTTTCGAAGCCTTTTTAGTCGTACCCTACATATAGTGAAAATATATTATTATAAAAGTGTAGGATATGTGTAATAGACAAACATATTTTTTTGGATTAAATTCAGCAGATTCTGAAAATTAGATCTCCCAAATCAGGTCTTCATGAGTTTTTGCCTAAACATGCATCGAGAGAAAGGTTAAATAAATAATTAGTCTGAAATCAGCTTTATTATTATTATTGTAAAACAGAACGAACTATGTTTTTCAAATAATTGTTATTTATGATACCAATGAAACACACAATTTCAAAGACGATACCTAGCATCTGCGCACATTTTTGTAATACATACTCATCCTAAGAACATTTACGGCAATTTAACTTTCCTACTAAAGCTAATCCGCAAGGCGATAGGACCATCAAGTCATTATACTTATTTTTAACAATTCGTAACATACAATTATTATAATTTAAGGGCCCTTACAGGGCTAATAAATTTATATGTCTATACTTTCTTAGTAATTTTGATTAAGCAATAAATATATTACTTTGACTTCGCGCAACGATACAGCGGCTTAATAGACTACGTTCGTAACTCTTATGCAGGTTTGCTATGCAACGAACCATAATGCGAAGTACAGTTTTTATATTTTTCTTTCTTATTACGAGATACTCAATGTCATTTCGTCTGATAAGCGATTAGCTCGGTAACCACGGAGACTGGCTGAACGTGATCGCAGCCGTTCAATCTCCTTCGTTGATGACAAAAACACAGCAACGACCGTATTTTCGCCTAACTAGAAGAACTCTTAAAATTCTCGTACTGTATTCTAACCGCTCAAAGCCAAGTATTTCTATTTCATCTCTACAACGATCTGCGAAACTGAGGCAGTAACGGGATCATGGCCGGGAGTCGGTAGTGCGGCGTGTTTGAATGGCTACTCAGCGGCATGGGTGCTTGTTCTATTTGCTTTAATTGTGGGCTAAGCATTCTTAGTTTCTGAGCAAAACTTTTAAATACCTAATACAATACATTTAACTTTAGAGTTGATGATTTTAAATTTATTATCCCTGTTAAGTGATTTATCAAAGGTAAAATCATATTTGCGATTCGCGTGTTGTTTCACTATCAACAAATAACATCGGCGATGAATCTCCAATAAAGCTCAGTTAGATAATTCACTTGCGCAATTTCCTTGCGAAATCACACTAGTATTACAATTTCGAAAGTCTGTAAGTCTGTTTGTGTGGTCTTGGTTTTCACGCCGAAACTACTAAGCTGTTTAGGCTGATATTTTGTACGTAGGTAGATGATGAACCGGCATAACATATACGCTTTTATATATCAGTGACCTCGGGTGAAGTCGCTGGCAGAAGCTAATGATTATGTCATGTGCTCACACCCAAATAATGGCAATTTATTTTGCTCACATCCATCAACGTTAATTAAAGTAGCTACAATTAAAATTTAGTAACAATGTCGCCAATTATATCAACAATCCCTATATGTGTCATTTTCACGCGACTTCTAAGAAAGAAAGGAGAAGAGATAAATCATTCTTTTTCTTCTTCTGCTTCTTTGGAAACTGGAGTGGGTTTTGTTTGTATAGGTAATGAAAATTCGAATTCGACAAGAATGTTTCGCAAATGAATAATACGAATCTTTGGAATGAAAGTATTTCGTTGATTCTGAACAATAAAAAGTTCAATAATATTAGTGGGCGATAAGAGATATTGATACCGGAAGTGTTAAGATTCTAAGGTCTACTTATATGCAACGATTAAAACCTGTAAAGTCGGTACTGTAAAAACCACTGCATTTACTTAGCCTACGCGAGCAAAGCCGCGCTGGGGAAGCTAGTGCTGCAGTAAGTTATTCTGTGTTATAGTATCTGCTTTTAAACTGATATTTTAAACCTGTACCATCCATTGCTAATACCAATTTGAGCATTGCGTGATCGTGTTCAGAAGGCCGATGTTTCCGAAATATTCAAATCTGACCTTACGGATAAATGCTTTGGTTAATCACTTTTTTACAAGCTTTATACTCCACGTGTTGTTATGTTAAGGTCAAATCTTGCAAATTAAAGTTGAACTACTTCCCTGTGTTGAATGGAGCTGAAATTTGGCAAGTGAGTAATGATTTTGCTTGCCTGAAAAATACCCAATGTTTTCGGACTGCGATAAAGCATCCACTTTGCAATAATTACACTTAAAGTAGTAGGTTGATTTGATTTTCCTGAAATTGTTATTTAGAAGAAACAGAGTTGTCTTCAAGTAAAGTTGTGTGTTCTATCAACAAAGACTCTCTACGCTGCCTGTTTCGTTTCAAGTTACATGTTTTTGTTACAATATTTCACAAAAATCATTTGTATCGTGTTTCTTCTTTATTCTTTTAATTATTATTAAGCTTTACCTAGATAACAGGATTTCGATATATTTTACGCGTACACCACGTTAGACTGAGAATTATAGTAAAGACTTGAGAACCTCGCGTGCGTTACGCCGATTTTCTTATTGGTACTTACAATTGAACTGCTGTTGAAAGGTTTTCGACCTTCAACAATACTACATGTGCACAGAATTTAAGAGAAACAATTAGTTTGTGATATATCTTTTTGTTTTCAAACTATAGTCTTAATAAAAATAGTTTGTTGAACTTTTTTCTTTAACAAAACTTCTAAATCGTTCTAATCATGCATTGTCACCAGCGCCAAATTTTGTGAGTGCAACATTGCAGTTCAAAGTCGAAAATAACATCCCAAAATTTGACCCACGTATCTACTAATTTGAAGTTAAATTAAAGCTTGTTAAAACCGCTTATATTTGATGACGAATTGAACATAACTCACCACGCAGAAACTAATAATATAGTTTGTAGATTATATAAAATGTAACTATTATTATATTTAAAAAATAAATAATAATATGTTATTTACGCTATCTAAGTATAATCCACTATTCGTGCATCCTTTTACTTAGGTATATGTGAAACACCTTAAATTCAAAGTTATTGGATTTATCCAACAGCTTCGCCGAGGCCAATTCTGATGTTAAAATCGAAATAAAAAAGTTTTTTTATCGTATTTGCAGTTACTGAATACAGTCCATCGTTACAACGGTTTTAGTTTTGTTGCTGAAGTCGTGATGAGCTGTTCTGTCACCGCAATGATAAATAAAGTCTGCTGTCACGACGTAGTGCTGAAAGTGATGTTTCCTAATGATGTCATTATAAAAACCTAGACAAGATTGTGTCGAACAAATCAATGATAATCAGTGACCCAAATTTGATGAGCTCTTATTTTTTTAGGCATCCAGTAAATGTTTTAACGGAGAAAATTACAGACTAAAGACAAGAAAAACAAGTAATGCTGAAAAGTACTCTTTTTCACCGTATAAGTCTCATAATAACATAAAACATGCAGTAATCACAAAATTACGTCACATCGGAATTGTGTCAGATGTAAATTACAGTATTTAAACTCATCGCTCGCAATGATATCGTATTTTAATTCACTCCGTGATGGAAATGGAATACAATTGAGCAAAAAATAGGGTCTTGGAATAGAGGATGCGGTGTCTTACATTACCGAGTGTAATGATCGGCCAATCCACCTAGAAGTGTACGGTCCCGTTACACTGGGAATCACGATCGCAACTAGTTTATTGGAAAGTGGCTGCCTGTGCAGACCGTGGCCGGTGGCCGACCATTTACTAGCAAAACTGCCATAATCACACCATTTCCATCAGTCTCCTGAAAATAACTCATTTTTTGTGACGACCACGACATATTTTTCTTTAAGTCTATTTTATTCGAGTCGCTTGTTCGAGAGAAAGGATTTTAAGTGCGCCTCAAAGAGGCTCCTTTCGTGCACTTTCGACACAGTGTCTTCGAATTTTCAGTTCTAGGACATGTCGGTTTCGTCAGGATGTTTTCCTTCACCGTTTTAAAAGGCATATTTTTCTTTAAGTCATACATTTTAACATACATACATTTTTAAGTCAGTACATGTACAGAATGGCTATCGAAATGATAATTCCAAGTTTTCATATTGCATCGATTTTCGACCGTATCTTTATTTTAGATTCATTACTACAGTAGATGATAGTAAAATACTTAATATTATAGCCTTTATTCTGCTGGAAATACTCAATTTAAATATGATAATATTTAATTTTCAATCTAAATAGCGCCGTACTGACACCAACTGATTCAGTACCGCATTGTGCTGAGTCTGGGACCTGTTTGGCTGCACGAGTGCGGAATTTGAATTCTTTATGCATTACATTTCTTTGTATTGTTTGGTTCCGTGTTGTGTCTAGAAAAATACTTAAATGTATTTTCTTTCTTTCAATTTTTTTTTTTTAAGATTGTAAAATGATCTAATTGGTCGTGATTTAATCCGACACCATTAAGAAGAAAATCGAACTAATTTATCTGCACTTCAAGATTTTTTCATTAAAGATAATTAAAGAAAGCGCAATGGATGCTGGATTCTTGCAGGGCCCCAAAATAATGTTTCTATTTTTCAAACAGTCCATATTTGTGAGACGAAAAATGTGTCAATAATCTTGTTTTGTTAGATAGAAGCATCCGTACGTTTTCATTGTACGAATCCACTGTACAGGATCGTATAACGGGCCAACTGTGGTGCCGTAGTCAGGATGAACGCTCAAATTTACTTTTTATGTAGCGAAGCGCGTAATTCCTTAAATATAAAATGTAGCTTTGAAACCTTTGTTTTCACCTCTATGTTATAGGAACTTTCTTACCCCAGTTACATGTACTAAATAGCGGAATCTTTCAAATTTCACCTATAACGTGATAATATTTAAAAAACACATTGATAAAAAACGCCACTGCTTGACATGTCAATCTGGCATTCAAACCGAAATAAGTATAGTCTCGGTTGTGCTTAATGGCATGACATGGCAATTAAATATTATTCACAGCAGACCGTTAACACATTTGCACGTAGGCTTGCTATGGTCAAGTGACATAGATTTTACCATAATATCTTCGTGTGTTGCATGCCTCAGTGCAGCATTCATTTAGTAGGTAGTTCTCAGTGTACATCTAAATATAGTCGTATTTGACGAATAATTTTGAATAATCTCTTTTTAGGTTTCTGTTATCTTATACTCTATAAGTAAAAAAATAAATAAAATTGAAGTATGTATAAACGAACTGTAATTATTGTTAACTATGAACTAAACGCACTTTGAGATTTTCATACAATTGTGCAAGGGCCCTATATAATAATTGTTCATCTCCGTGAACAAATTATAGTTTCTGTTTCTATGTAAATGTCTGCTAGCCTATCAGATTCGATAATGTTTGTCTTATTATTTTTAGTGTCATTTGCATGTGATTCTCAAGGGAAATAAGTTTATTTTTAAATAATAATTTACTTTTAAATAGTTACTTGTAAAATAAAAAAAAAATTGGTGTATTTTAAAATATGTTTCCACGTCCACGTCCATCAGATAATTATACACGATTATGTAACTGATTGTCAATTACATAGCGTTTCCTCTGTTTTTGATTATGCAGTAGGAAGTTGTAACGAGGCAGGTACTATTCAGTCGGTCTAAATAACTGGTTGTTGTTGTTACATTTTTTGTTTGTCGTTTTGTTATTAGATGATAAACGGTACATATTATTATTACACATAATAAGTATAGTTTAGCATTATAGTACACATCCTAGTCAGTATTTATTTTTGGTCGTCGAAATTACTCTACATAGAGTAGTCCAAACAATATACGTACATATATTGTTATTGAGTAAATGAAGCTGGCTTTTTCGAATGGCAATAATGTTCATTAGACTTGTTGAAACCATTGAAGAGTGGACTAAAACATTGCAATAATTTCCACAACTGCAACAAAAATAATTTTGCGATATACAAAGTCAGTCCTTAGTATATTTTTCATCAAACCAGCCAGATGGTGTCGGCGGATGGCCTGAGGGAGATATTACCGGTGTTAGGTAATAATCGCACACATGCGTGGCGTCGAATCGGTCACTTAGCTCAGGTGCGGTGCGCAGACGCCGCGCCGAGATGCTCGGTGGAGGCAGCACTTTCACTCTCGCCGGTTTGACATGGGCGCTGGCGCTGGCGAGGCGGATCCGCAGTGGTGTCGCGCCGTCCCTCGCTGTAGCCGGCTGCACCGCCACCGCTGGCTCTCACACTCCGCGGCGTATTATATCGACACCCCGCGTCAAATACTGTGCTCCGTCGAGCGTCAACTCGCGCGCTTTTTGCCCTGCCGATTGTCGAATCGTGAAAAAACTTTTGATTTTTGGTGCGTTTAAGAATTGTGATGGATTTTTAGAAATTCGGTGGTGCGGATATTATCGAATATGTGAAAATAGTGTCAAAAATTGGTGGTCTTAGAGAAAGTCGTAAATTCCGAAGTCCAAGTTTCCCCCTAGTGTAAATGTTTATCGAGACGTATGGTTTCGTAACTTTCTTGAATACATTCGTGACTTAAAACAACATGTATTTAATTATGCATTTGTGAGTTAACTTTGATGAATAATTGTCGTGTTCTCCTTAATGTTGCTTCCTTAATTTAATTGATAATACTGAGATCTATTGGAGTTTTATGTTGAATGTGAATATACAAGACACACCATGCTCTTTTATTTGTGGAAGCCAGTATAAATTTAGACAGTATTTGCTTGGATCTTAGTGTCAAGGTCAGCAGAGCGGGCTGGACATCAGTTGTGTGGAGCGCCAACGTTTACTGTAAATAAATAATGATCTAATTGTATCTTGCGTGTACGAACGAACATACTAAACAGATTAGCTATTTTAGATATTGACCTCAGACAACTATAATAGTGTTCGGCGTGATTCTGATCTGAAACGTTGTGTTAAACATTACGAATATAAATTAATGAAAAGTGCAGTGGTGAAACGCGAAAACAAGTTGCAGCGGTGCCAACTTTCAACGTTTTCTAAAGGGCCTCCTTTCTACGATGGCCACAGCATCCGTCTTGTGTGGTGTTAGTGATCTCCGGTTTCTGTGGAAATATCAGCAGCCTACGTGAACTAGCATAAATTATTTTCTCTTTCATCTCAATAGTTGGTGGAAAATTTACACACTTTAAATTAGATTAGAGAAAATAATAATTGGACGAGTAACAAAAAGAAAAAAATATGCCTTATTACGACGAGAGCTTTATATATGACGATAACCAAAATCAAAGAAAAAACAAGAGGACATACCACGTGTACAAAAATGGTCTTAATCCTCGATATTTAATAGAAAAAGCTGTAGTGGTACATGATCTTGAAGAAAGGGGGAAAAACGTGCCAAAGCGTAGTATTAGAAATATAAAACAAAGTGGCAGTCGTTGCAAACCAGATGTGCAAAATAGTTCCCATATTTTGTTTGTCCCACAATATAGGTCTCCAGACATAATCGTGGATCACTGTCCTCGAATGAGTGTTTTCGATCCCAATAAATATTATGACCTCAGGAACAATAATGTCTTGCCCTTGATGCCCTGTAAGAGCCTCGATAATTTGGCAATGAAGAATTTGAAGAAAAAGGAGTCACAGCGAATGAGAAATGGAAGCAGCCTACATAATTTGCTCGATGAGGGTACTTTGTATTATTATGTGTCGCCATTGGACGAACGCTCGTATGCCGGACGGGACGCTGTCAAAAACTCGTACTCAGTGGCACATGCACGGTGTAAACCGATGCAGCGCCGGGGCTCACAGAGCACCCCCGCCCCTGGAAATGGAGTCTACCGGAAAATAAACAGTGACGGAGTCAGCAAAAAGAATGCTTCAGGTTTGTCCACCTTCATCCTGTTAGTCTTACAATATTAGGCATTTGAATTCAAAGGGATTCCATACTTTTAGTGCAATAACGATAACTAACGTAGTCATTTGGGTACCTTTCGACACTATCATCAGATTAGCTCAAAGGTGTAATATTTCGTTGCTAATGGCACCCTACTATTACTATGAGTGTAAATAATATCCCATAAAATGAGATCTTAAAAAACTATAACTGTAGCTAAATATCTGTTATTGAAAACAGTTCATCTAATTAAGTGGTTCAAGTAACGCGATATTTTAGACCAAACTCCTATATTTATAGTTAGAAATACATGGTTAATGTAATATGATAGACTGTGTCATTGTCATGTTGCAAAATTGAAAGTTGTATGTAACAAGATCCCTGTGTTACATTTCCATACAACGAAACGGAAGAGTCGACGCACTAGGAGCTTTCGATTTTCCTTCCTTGTGCACGTCTTAACGTTTTGTAGTGATCTAATGAATTGCTGTATTGTATAACAAAGCGTAAGAGGCGCGGGAAAGCACCAATTGTATTATTGTTGTTATAATGTTAAGGCCGCTTACAAAAACTTGTTCGTATCGTAGCTGAGATATGTTATGATGTTTATATGAATAATAAATCATGTCTGTGCGTCTGTACTTCCGAAAATGATTTGATAGATTCTTAATAATCTTGGCGCGTGGTGACAACTTTCGTTTTCCAAAGATCGGTAGTTTGATATACAGGAACGTTGACCTCCATTAAGGTGGGTCTTTCAAATTTTTTAAAAGCCTTTTTTGCGCTTTTTATTAGAATAAACTTTCGTTTTCGGTATTTACTACTGTCTACCGTCTCTTACAACACTAAAATCTTAATATTTATGATCTGTATGCTCTGGTTTCGGTCTGATTCATATATTTTCTTGTAGGCTATTATTACTAGCATTACCGTGGGATGTTTTATTACTACTGCCGCTTTGTACGACTATATTTCGTAGTGTTTTCCTTGTGTTTTTTTCTTCATCAGAAACAGTAACTTCAAATGGTTAAAGCAGGGACTAGGGTGTATCGGACAGGACATGTAACCAATGGGCTGCATGTTAAGTAGTTGTTGATATCGCGTGTGTGTTATGAGTAGTCTGTTTGTATGAGTACGTATGACGCACTCGCGCTTGAGAATCGAGCATGACCCTCAGTTAGGCGTCGGACAGTCGCGGTGCGGTGGGTGCAGGTTCACTGGTTCAGTCCGTCAGTCCGTCAGTCGTCAGTCGTCATCGCGACTTTAGGCGCGTCCTCCTGTCGCCGCACTTTATATTTATAAACGAGCGCGTCATCAACTGCATCGTATTGATAAATTTATAGACCTCCATTATCTTACCCGCTGGTGTCTGGTGTATTCTTATCGTGGTGACTGTGTGAACTATGGGTGAACTTGGTGATACATTATAGTCGTCAAGAACACTCCATTTTGGGGTATCTAAGTGCGAATTAGCTGCCTTACGTCATTGTCTGGTAGGTATTTGGTATGATTAAAATTTTTCTTTCTGCGAATTGACTGTTTTTAGGTATTAAATTCGCCTATATGTCAATATTGATGTTATAATACAAAGGCCAGTCGTGTATAGTCTTTTACTTATACAAAATATAGCACTGTATTGCTATGTACCCTACTCAAGGTTTAATTATTAATTCTTTAATTCTATAGTTGTTTCAGGACAAACAAACTAATATTCACATGAATTTGTTCACTGGTACAACAATAAAAGATTCAAAGAATCTCTAATAAGCTTTTAAAATGTTCATAATAACTGAATAGTCATTATAATTTATATATTGGCGTGTGCAAATGGATTTACCAGCGACTCTACGCTTCACAGAAAAGCCTCAAGGCAATATTACTTAATGTAAATTAGATTTGATTCAATAGTGGACGGAATTCGCGTGGTACTTTTTTAATGTCAAACTAAAAAAAAGATTAGTGACATCCCAAGCAATACAGACAAGAGCAACACCTGTTAGGAATTTAATACTCAATTAGATATGTATTACGCAGCGTAATCACTTAAGGATTTATTAGTCATTATTTTGATATTACGTCTGTGTATCATTAGTTTTTACTCGCTTATGCCAATGTCTTCATTATGCTTATCGAATTCATATAAAACAAACCAATACGTTATTTTCTCAGACTATTCAGTATTAAGTACCCACGCATAGTATCTACGTATTTAGTGTTCCTAAGAAACTTTAGTTAATCACGGCTAACTGTGTTGCTGATTAGCTATGACAACTAAGTTTTATTGTGATTACTGTGCTGTTTCATTTAGGTATAGTATCGTTCCCAATTTGTATGAAAGAGTATAGTTTCGGAAGGTTAATACATATATCTAGTGACGCACTTGGTAAATCGATTTGTGTCAAGTTTGCTTTAAATATTTAGTTACTATTTATAATACAAATGTACTCTTTGCCTCATAACGGGAAATCCATGTTGCTATCAGTAGTGTACAAATACTTATTGTAATAAACGCTAACGTAAACATAGTCCTTTACGTGTAAATAACGAATTGGTAAGCTTTATTTGTACAAATATTGACATGGTGATCTGGTTACTTCAGTACCTACATTTGTTGTAAAGAATGAGCAACATATCATGTAAAGGTGTCTCTACACCTGCCTCGATCGACCAATTGGTTAGTTTAGTGTAGCAATGCGCACAGTTTAGTGTAGTAATGGGATCGGCCTCGAAGGTGCTTCTCTTCACCGCTGATACAGCACAGGCTGATTGGTAGCCTTTTTTGCCGTTACAAGCCACATTTTCTTTTATTTGTACCTTATTTTGTTTCAAATGTAACATAAAATAAATATTTATCTTCCGTTCTTTCCACTGACTTGATTTGCCATCCTAGCGATACTTTATTACGGCTACGATATCGATCTATACCGATGGTTATCATAAAAACATCGATCGTCCTCGATTGATTTAGTTTAGCAGCGAGACATCGATTGAGATATATTTTTTCGATTGGACATGCCGATCGAAGCCATTCGAGCAGGCGGAGAGGCGCCTTCATTATTATAGTAATTCGCGAAGGTAACTCTACATTTACCTTGTAGCTTTAAATTAGATATTTATAACACAACGGACGGTGGGCCATTTGGACGCAACGTTGCTTTTTGCGCATTATTCTAAAGACATAACATCATCTCTAATGTAGTAATTCAATATAATTTTCTTATTTATTAATATTTGTGGGTTTTTATTCAGTCAGACATGTCTTGCACTCGCTGTGTCGCAGGCACAATAGACATAAATAATGAGACACAATTACACACTAAAAGATAAAATACCACATCCAGTAACTAAGAATATTTTTTGCGCAATACTAAAATTTGATACGGCTGGTGATATGAATGGATTACCTACTTTATCGTAGACAGTATTCTCTACCAGCTTCTTAAACTCGTCAGATTGTATGATATTGTGGTCAATTCTAAAACCAGGATCGTGCTCGCGAAAAAAAAGGGGGCTTCTTTAGGGATATCTTGTCTTGTTCTTCCCCATGGAGGGTCGGATAGGGTTTGAACAGGCGTCAAACTTAGCGATAACTATGCGTGACCTTATGTTTTGAATATTATTCACGTTTCCAAGCCATTTCTTTATGAATTCTATGGAATTAATGTTTTTTGACTTTGACTATATCGATGACTTCGTTTTTTGAATGACCTAGCGAAGTTCTCTAACGGCTGTTCCCAATATTCAATGTATCTCTCGTTTTGCTCTTAAAACGACTTGCGCCAATCGGCACTATGGAAAATTATTATCTGTTTATGTTGTTATGTCCGACGAAAACTCCCACACCTCTTATCTAATCCTGAAATCCTTAAACTTGAAAGGTGATTAAGTAATGCTGGCACAATTTTAATGTCGGTTTTATAGCTTATAGATTTAGTGGTTTTTACGATAAGGGGTCAAAAAGGGGTAAAATGGATGAAAAAAGATCAGTGAGTCATTTGAAATGCTCATTTCGAAACGGTTTTATATTAAAAAAAAAAAAATTTTTTCTGACGTTACCGAAATGAAAAAAATGTAGTTGTAGGTATTTGGAAACAATATAACGCTGAAACTTGCAAACGTAAATATGTTGTGTTACAACTGACGATAAAGTCTGTCTAGTTCTTGGTATTTATACATTTTTAACCCCTTGGGAGTTTTAAGTTTATCGGAAAAAAAGTTTGAAATGCGTATATTATTATAAAAAGTTTACAACATAACTAATTAATCAATATATTTCAAGAATATGCTGATTACCTATATTATGATAAGAGACACTGTATAATTCAATGCTTCAACAGAAATTGCAGTTTTGGTAGTACGGATATGCCATTTTAAACAAAAATTTATTAGTAATTTATATTGCAACGTGATAATATATCCTACTAATATTATAAACGTCAAAGTTTGTATGAATGTTTGTTACACTTTCACGCTCAAACGGCTGAATGGATTTGGATGAAATTTGGTACCAAGACAGCTTATAGGATTAACACATAGGCTACTTTGATCCCGGAAAAATGCAGTGTTCCCTTAAGATTACTTATTCACCGCGGGGCGCAGCCAGTCACCAATAGTAGACAAACCCGAGTTATGGGGGCGAACGATTACTTATTCCTGTTACGAATGGAGTGTGATTGTTTGCAGAGAAGGATTCGAGCGAGAGTGGGTCGGGGCACCGCGGTTCACTGCGCGGCGCGAACAAGCTGGCGAGGCGCGCGCGCTCCTTCAAGGACGACCTGCTCGAGCGCATCTCCAACATGCGGTCGCCGGCCCAACACCACCATCCACCACATTTGTCCTCCGCACTCAGGTACGTGACGGACCCGACCTGCCTACCCCCGTGATGAAACCCTCACTCACATCGTACGACTCATCAACTGGCGAGAGCTTGGTCGTCTTGTGGTACTGACCCCGAGTTTCAATCCGGAGGTCGCCGGTTCAAATCCCGACGTGTACCTATGAGTTTTGAAAAATTTAGTTGCGCAATACCACGTTGTCAAAACGGTGAAGGAAAATATCGTGAGGAAACAGACAGATACGCAGACAGACAAAAATTTAAAAAAAATTGTTTTGGTATATGTACCGTGTATGCGGTAGGCGGTTATTTTAATATTACAAACAGACAATCCAATTTTATTTATTTGTATTAATGTATTAATACAAAATTTTAACATTTTTGTCTGTCTGTCTGTATGTTACGGCTAATCTCTGAAATGGCTGGACCGATTTTGACGGGACTTTCACTGGCAGATAGCTTACATCAGCTATCTGCCAGTGAAAGTCCCGTCAAAATCGACAAGGAGTAACTTAGGCTACTTTTCCGAGGGTAAAATAGGGGTGTGTGATAAAACCGAATACCACGCGGACTAAGTCGCGGGCAACAGCTAGTATTAGATTATATTTTGTCAAATTAATAAAGGGATTTCTTTTCTATAAGCAGACTCTGTGTACTAACATTGTTATCTAGAAAGTGGTGTACATTGCAATGAAATCTTCAACGAAGTATATTGTTTCTTATCTATATTGATAAATTTACATACATAACTTTGTTATCTGACTGCCAACAGCTAAGAAATTGTCGCTTTATCAGTTTTATCTTGTCTGTCGGTGCTTCAACAATACTCGCGTTGTTATTATGTATATAATTTGATTTTAAAATAACTGTGAAAATGATAAGTTATTAAATTCTGACAATCAAACTGCTATATTTCTTTGTAGTTTGTCCCGTAGCCTTTTTGTATCGTTTTGTGGAAACGATTCTTTCAAATAGTCACGTAAAATTAGTGTTGCAACCTCTTGTGGAATTGTCGCTTAAGTGTGATAAAACGAACTATGTTGATTGTTAACGTGGAACTTGTGCTAAATGTGTCTGTGATTATGAGTCATGATCGCGACCTGGCACCGGCAACGTCTCGTTACTAGATTGTCCACCGAAATCACATTATTACACTTTATGCAACGTTGAGCGATTAACATTTTAGTGTCTGTGCGCTGTCACCGTTACGAATTGTTTTTTTTTTATTTATTATAGCGCTGATACTTTTTATTGTGACCGAGTGAGCTTGTTCGAAAGCGTTCGACTGTAAAATTTCCAGTCAGTCCGAGTGTTGTACGGTGGTAGTTTAAGTGTTTGCTCCAAATGGCGAATGCGGTGAGATCGCCCGTCGGTGAATGGTTCAACAAACGGACGAACAAACTGCACAGGAGATTTGCTAACAATGGAAAACGGTACGAATCGGTTAAATGTTACGTGTTGTATGAACAATACGCGCCGGATGTTAAAAGTGCAACGCCCGAGGTCAGCTATTTATAATAATAATAATAATGGTGGACATTTCACACAACGCCATCTAGCCCCAAAGTAAGCTAAGCACAGCTTACGTCAAGGGAACCAGACAACTGATATAATAGTTATATACTTTTTTATACATACATATAATACATACTAACACCCAGACAGAACAAACATCTATATTCGTCACACAAATGTTTGTCCTGGGTGGGAACCGAACCCGCGACCTACAGCATAGAAGGCAGGGTCAGCACATCACATCGAGATCTAACTGGACAGAATTGTAGAGAACCTTAAATGTCCTTGCGTATTTGCTTAGCAGTTGCGCAAGGCCGTTAGCTGTATTACGTCTGTATACCCAGCATCTGAATTATCATATTTTGAATGAACCGGTTATTTACAACATGTACAACCATTTTATACATACAAATCAAACTGGTTTGTAAATATCAAAACATATTATCGAAAATCACCTTCAGAATACATACAGATAATGTATATTATTGTTTTGATTCTTGTTTATTTGAATAATATTTTTGTGCCTAAGGTGATAATTACTTTATGCTAAGGTAGCGCAGCGCAGTGTGGGCTTGCTTGCATGCAAAGTGTTTTATCGAGGCAATACCTGTCATCGTCATTTTAATTTCTATCCATGTGCATATAATGGCGATTATATAGCATGATGAACTTTACTATTTGAGGGACTTATCGCTTAAAAGGAGTTATTCATGACGTTATATACGATGAATTATAAGCACAATTTAGCCTCAGCACACGCGGTAATCTCTTTGTCCTGCTTTTGTTAACCCATTTACCCAAGTATGTAACGCACGTTTTCACTACTATTGTCATTCTTACGTCACACAGATATTGACGAATCAAGCCCTATTGCTCGCATGTTTTCCCTACAACCTAATACAAACTGGAAATGAAACTATATATATTGACACAGCATATAACGTTTACCTACAGGGGAACTGACCGATGATTAAATAAATGCACGTAATCACGGGGAGCTGGCTTGTTGAATTGCGTTTTAAATGAGTCAGTATTCAATCTAACTCCGTTATCGGCAGTCCTTATAGTGTTATTTGTAGTAGCGTTTAAATTCTGCTACAGGAAAACTAATATTGTTAAATATTGTACACCGAGAACGGACGTGGAACGCGCTCTCCAAATGCCCAAGCCACCGAAACGTTTACTCCACGGGTTATTTGATCCTCACATGGATCCACACAACACAATTTATGAACATCTCAAACATTTGCACTTGCAGAGACCTATTAGGTTTATAATGTTTCTTTTAAGTTGTTCACTTAAGGACTGATCGAAACCCTGTTTTTTGGAAATGTCAAATGGAAAATTTACAGGACTTAATGTTTTATTGTTTCAGATCACATTCCCCACTTAGTCCGAAACTTCGGAACATGGGGAACAAAGCGAATGCAACGGACGAGGGAGAGATCACGCCTGCCAAAGAGCTGGAAAGACTTGTAAAAGAGGTCAGCATGCATTAAAATTAATCCTGAATCTGGGTCAAGTAAGGCGTTGCAATTCTTGATGCTGTAAACAGCGAGATGACGCGCCGCCTTTGCTTACTGAATCATATTGTTGCAGGTGACATTCGGCTTAAAACATTTTTCTGATGTCATTACCAAACGAAAACTGGAAATGCTCCCCGACAATGGCACCATAGTTTTCGAATCTATTGCGAATATACATAAAGGTAAATATTTTCAAAACTTCAGCCTCAAAATTTTAATTCTTTGGTGTAACATGAGTTTTTTGTGATTACACTGAAAAGAGAAATAAACGGACCATCATAACCAATGTGCGCGTGTAGTTAAAAAATTAAAAGCATGACGAACTATTAAAATTGAGGTTATTTCGTGTCGAAGATATCTATTATTTTCCCATTAGCTGACTATACTGGTTTCCGTTTGACTGGACGGTGATTTGTCGATTTCATAATTGAGCCACTGGTACAAACGAAAGTTTCCGGTGTCTATCAAATATTTTACATATGCCCACTTTCACCATTCCCGTAACTTTAAATGCCACTAATGGTTCAGCAGGGGTGAAATGACATCTCTTTTATAGGTATACGCTCCTAAATGACTTTAATTTATGTTACAGCAATTAAACCGTACTGTTGTCGGTCACCGCAACTGACGGGCGCCGTCAAACGGCTCTGCGCTGCCCTAGCGATGTTGATACGTTTATGCGACGAGATCACGGCGGTTAGTTTGCGAGCTGACGCGGGCAACGAGGAGCTCGACACGTCGGCGGCGGCGCTCTCGCCCGAGCACGTCAGCGCGGTCGTCAAGGGGGTGACAGCTGCCGTGGAGGAAGTAGCTTCGTTGGCGCAGCAACACATGACGCGGCCGGCGCTCTCGCCGCGGCCGGCGCTCGTCTCGCCGAGAGCCTCAACCCAAAGAAACTCATTACCTGGTGAGTTTATGACGCGGGGAATGTAGAGTTCTTTAGCTTTTAAGAGCAGTAGAACTCTCGCCGAGTTCGTCCGGGGAAGTACTGCCACCATGCCCATTTTTGCCGCCAAGCAGTGACGCATTCGCGTTACTGTGTTCCGGTTTGAAAGGTGTGGTTTCCGGTGAAATGATAGCCATATGAGACTTTTCACCTACACGTCTCAGGGTTAAGGGTGCATACGATTGGACTTGGGTCTTGTCGTACCTAGTAGGGGAAGACCCAAGTCGAATCGGTTGTTATGGGCCGAGGTTACCACTTAACACCAGGTGGGCCGTCAGCTCGTTCCGTAACTATATCAAATAAAAAAAAGCCCGGTATGTTAGTACGGTTGTCAAGAGTGTGACCGCGGCATCAAAGGGAATTAAATTATTGGCGCAGTGACTTTTGTCGCTAAAGAAGTTTTAGATAAAAGGCACATTTAAATCCAAGAAACTCAATAGCAGCCGAACGTGAAAGCGTTTCTCCTTATCCTTAACACAGTTATAACGAATGAATAGCTAAGCGTGATGAGATGATATGATTTATTACATAAGACGCCAATAGCTGTCGATAACTTGAATCCGTATTAGATGAATCCACTTAGTTCGATCTGTTGAACGGAAAAGTCATTTATGAGCTTACTCCACTCAATAACTATAGAGATTAAACTATTATTTTATTGAGATATTCACATGATAGATCACTGGAAACTAAAATCTTAATAATAACGTTTATAAGTCGCAAATACATAATGTTCATAATCATGATAGATTAACAATGTATTAGATTCAATCTAAAGGAAGTTAAGTAAGTCTAAGTTCTTGCTGACAATTTAAAGAAAGCTTCTTACCTATCAGTGGTGACATGACAAGAAATTAAAAAAAGCTTAAATCCTAATAAACCTGTCCAGTAGGATTGCGCAACCCTTAGAATCTGCGCGTAGTCTGTCCCGTAACGACCGTGTGGCTAATCTGTTGTTGCATTTGTGCGGTTGCGACATTAGCGTTACTAATGTGAAGAACATGTGTTTTGTAATGTGTTGAAAATAATTCGTTTTCGTGAAGAGGACGCATCTTTTGAGAGGCTAATTGGTTTTTTTTTTTTTTTTTTTTTTTTTTTTATGTAATACAGTTACAGAACGAGCTGACGGCCCATCTGGTGTTAAGTGGTAACCTCCGCCCATAACAAGCGACGCGGCTTGGGTCCTCCCCTACTAGGTACGACAAGACCCAAGTCGCAACGTATGCGCCTGTAACTGTGAGACGTGTAGGTGGAATGTCTCGTGTGCCTGTAATTTCACCGGCAACCACACCTTTTAAACCGGAACACAGTAACACGAAAGCGTTACTGCTTGGCGGCAGAAAATAAACGTAGCTTTGGAAAAAATGATTGGACGGATTGAGTAACATACGATTATTTATTATAACGTTTTTTTATATATTATATTATTCTATTAACGGCCTAATTTTGCCAAAATAGCGTATAAAACATTCGGATTTGCCTGAGCCGACATAAAAATCGGAGTGGTATCATCTGATTCATATTTATACGATGCTTCTGGAGGCTATCTTCCTTATATATATCCTTATATAATAAGGATACAAAAGAATTATCATCTACCAAGAATCCTTATCGGAAACTAGCATTTCTCAGGACGAACATTTCGTTTAATTCCTGATTCGTTTCTGACGCTAGACAAAATAAAATTTATTCTTGCTTGATGATAGTTGACAATAGGCCTATGATTACTGATACAAAGAACTTATTTTTTGTGTTTAGGAATTCTGTAATCTGTCAAATATGATTTTACGGTCAATGTTTTTCCAATTTATGTTTATCAAAGTCAAAAACTAAAAAACCTAATCCACAATTCTTAAAAAAACCTGTTGTATAACATGCTTTATTGTTTTCAGATATACCCCTTACACCCAAGGAGCTATCGCTCCTCACAGGCGAACCCGGGAACGAGACACCTGGTGTGCGCGCGTCGCACTCCTCCGAATCGGTACTGGACGCGCCCGATTCACCACCTCCGAAACCTGCTAGACCCAACCGGTAAGGAACCAGTATTGTGTTGCTGCAGCTTTATATGGGCTTGAGGATTACTTATCGAATACAACATGGAATACATACACGCCGGGGGGACTTATATATACCATACATCAGCATTTGTTAATCAAACAGTTATATAGGCCATACAATTTGTATTACAATAAATAGGCACATTAGTAAAAAAAAAAATATAAAATAAATTTTTGAAAATGAATCTCTTTGGCTGTATTTTACATCCATCCTTTGTCAATTTGAAAACGGCTTCTTACTGGCGCTTTAAAGTAAGTAAATATAGCGGTAAAAAAACGTGCCTTTTAGTTACTATCGATTTGAATTCTCTGTATATTTAATTTTTATCACGGAAGCTATTACGAACAAAAAATACGAGATTCATTAACTTTATGCTAAATTAAAAAGTAAAAGTTTGGTTTCAAATAAAACACGGCCAACAGGACGGACTGGTTTATTAATTATCTCACGTTATATCGTGAAAGCTGTGATCTATGTTATATCAGCCCTATCTCACTCGAAACTCTTAATTTCCCATTCCGATGTGAAATGATTTATTGCGGTGGTTTTAGATTCAATATGGCCTACGATCCAGCCCTTCCGGCGGGGAGTCGTAAAAATTTCAAAAGAATAAGAAATTTCCCTTGAAATCATTAATTTATACGTTGTGCCTGATTGTATTCCATGGTTTCATATATATAATTAATACAGTAGCTTTCTATACGATACAGCTGCTTGTATTTTACCGTGGTAAAATGCAGATTTTGGTCAAATTAACGTATTTATTTAAAAAATATGTGATCTGTTTTGAAAGGTACGGTAGGAGCTATAAATTAAGCTAAGTGCAACTGAATGCCAGTTAAAAGGATCTCAAACCACTAAATGATGTTTTTACACAGAGTAGACGAAACTTTTCAAGTTCTCTTGCCAGTCTATTCATACTGAAAATCAGAAGTCATTAGCTTTGACACACTTTTAACCGTAGACTTCGTGTAGTTTGGAATAAAAACTTTGATCAGCTTCTTAGATCTACAACAATTTTGGCAGAAGTTACAAATTTAGAAAGCGACATCCCTTTTCAAATGATCTAACAAATAATCTCAGTGCAACCACGTAAATTGTACATACTTAAATAACTTTCGCTTGGGAAGGAAATTCATTCCACCGCAGTTGGCCTACAATAAAGCTAACTTGCTATATACTCAATTGGCAATTACTTATGGCAATATCAATTTCCAGCTTTCTATCAAGCAACAAGTTGCATGCCCATATTCATAGTCGAGCGTAGGACAGAGTCGGTATACAGTCGGCAATACGTTTGCTAGTTTCTCTACCAATTGAATCAAGTTGTTTATTTCAAACAATATTCGGAGATCGCTGGTTCAGATGGCGAGGTTCACCAATCAGTTTGTTCACTTTAAAAATATATGTGCGCAATACCACGTTCTCAAAACGGCGAAGGGAAACATCGTGAGGAAACCAACATGCCCTAGCTAAAAATTCTAAGACATGTGTCAAGTGCACGAAAGGAGCCTCTTTGAGGCGCACTTACAATCCTTTCACCACACTGGCTCGAGAGAACCACTGACTCGAATAGATAGAGATAGACCACAGTGGTTGGAGACAGTTGGAGCTAGTGACAAAACAACTAGTACTTGTTTCTTTATTCCCGTTATTGTGTTTTCATTATTAGAATATATGAGGTAAAATTGACTGGTCGCAAATTTGACACACTTCGCTAGTCAATTGTTACAATCATATCCAAGGCCGAGCAGCACCATGTGACCAGGCCAGGATTTTATTAACAGCTCTTGAGTATAGTCGAGCGAAACGAAAATTACCAAACAATAAATACAATTTAGTGTGGAATGTTAGATTCTTAGACTTCGATATTATCGGTCTTGATTGACAGTGTATTGACGTTGATTTGATTACTACAGCTCTTATTTCGTACAGCTCAATCGGGCGACACGAAAATTTTCAATCACAGTGCAATTGAGAGCGAGAGAGTCACTTTCATAAGTGCATTTTGATGTGCTCAGTGATTGACAGTTACACCTAAAGTGCATAGACATTTTGACAATCCGTGTTGCATCAATTTTCAAGTTGTAGCGACTCTGTAACTTAACATTGATGATATCCTCCACTATGAATACGATAGTAAGTGAGAGTATGTTATGTTACAGGAAAATCGAGTTGGCCCCACCGTTGCCGCCGAAGCGCAAGTCTGCTAACGACAACTCCCTACTGGGCTTGTCCATTGACAGGTCTGTAATCAACTTAAGAGTCTGTAATGTCTTACCGGTTTACAACCTTCGATTAAGAGTTCAACATTCCTCCTGCAAGGATATAAGACTGCAGTTGACAAATAAGAGTGAACGCTCTATGATCGATCTACGGGCTTCTGAAACAGAGTTGGTGTATGTTTCATCCTCAAATTGACAATTCCATAGCTAATGTATGACAATATATAGTTTTCTCAGTCCTTTACCGTTTTGAGATATTGCACGAAGGTTTTTTTAAGTTTAATACTTGATTGTTTCAATCTCGCTTCAATTATAAGTCCAATTATATATTTATACCACGCTATTACTCATTGATTACTTACGCTAAGGCACGTATTCGGGTCAAAGTATTTGTTTCAGAATATGATATTATAAAGTCTCTAGGTATATGTCATCAATGCAATTAACACAAAGCTATGATTCATTAGTTTAATTCAATTTTTATCTTGACCTTGAACTACAACTGAGAAATTAATCATCTCACTATAGTGTATGAATTAAACTTAAATCTCTCTTAATATTTAATCAAAGGCACGCCTTTACTCCTAAGTTAATTTGCAACCAGTAAACACATAATGCTCAAATTAGTTTTAAGTTAAAGTAATTCTTGTTCTCTCGAACCATTGCGGTGAACGGATTAAACTCCTTTCTTGCACTATAAAGAAAGAAAAACTATTTTACTTGCACTTTGCACTACACACGTTTTAGAGTTATTGTTTATAAGGCATACCGGTTTCCTCACTTTTTTTCTTCTCCGTTTTGAGAACGTGATAACCAGATATATTTTTCAAGTGAAAAAAATCATTGGTATATATTCACAGTAGGATTCAGTCAGAAGCTGCGGATTTTAACTAGGCAGTCTGTACCATTGGCCCAATACACTAATAATAAATGATTCAAAATAGTGCACGTTTTTTTTATTATTTCAGACTGTCCCTCCAATCTCACAGTAGTGGTTCTCTGGACTCGATGCTCAACGTGTCCAATGATGAAGACCGAAACTCCAATCTACATGAGAACCATGATCATGTATTCACAACTCCGCCAAATAACGATATACTCGGTACGTAGATCTTCTAAGCATCTCCTTGCACAAAGTTGCGTGTTTGGTTTTTGCTCTACCAGGGTCTACCAGTTTTAATATCAGATTGAATATATGAAACCAAATACACGAGTATGTAATAAAGCTATCCAGAAATAACTTTCTGTGATTTTCTTTGCATTATTTCCTCTCATGGAAGAAAGAAAAGAAAAGAAAGTAAAAGTTTTTATGACTGAAATATCCGTGCTTCTCCTATTGCGCCTATTTTTAACGTGACCCACTGTAACTCGACACAGCCTGTTGCTATGGCTGTTTTTGATGTGAGAAACCAATTACCTCAATTTTTGGGAACCGTTTGTTCTCAACCATCAAAAACGTTTATTTTCCTCTTTCAGGCATTTGTAGCTGCAGTAACGGAGGCGAGCTGAGAGTCTCCGTGGACTCCCACGAATCCCATTTGAACTCCACTCATGCGAATACTAACTCGAATCACAACCGGTACGTCCAACAGTATGTAATGTGTGATTTTGTTTCTTCAACGTTTGATTTTGTTACTAATACAGAGATATAGCGTCAATAAAATGGTACCTATTGACGAACCTCAGAAGTAAACACTTTAAAAGTATGTTTTGTTGTCTTTTAGTTGGTAGAGTTTCACAGACCATTGTATAATGACGGAATTGACATTGCACAAGTTATCGCGGAGAAGATGTGCTGTCGTCGCGTAAAATAAAGCTTTATTGATCAATTTATTTTTTACTGTATCTTTCGCTCTAATCTTTCGTAATTATTTATTTTCCCTGTGTCTTATTTGGTCCGTTTGCTTTGTTTAAGTTTCTCGAACGAGTCTGGGTTTGTTTCTGTGGGTCACGCTGAGATTTCCACAGAACACAGCTTCACATCTTCGTTTTCTTCTCATCTCTATTCCAGCCATGCGGATAGGTAATTTTTTTCTATCTCTTTGTTTGGAATTTGTTTTTCTATTGTATATTGTTTTTTCATTACACTGATTTGCACTTTTTATTAACCATATGAAGTAATTGTTGAATTTGTATCACATTATGGAAATATTCCGCAGGACTTCTTTCTCTGTGACAATAATGTAGTCACCTCAAAAACCATATGTTAGTAATTATTATGGATATAGAACAAAAATGAAACTAATAAATTTTAAAACTAATTTTGGTTATTTGTCACATTGAAGAGAACTCATGTGTGATAGATCTAATCAGATCTGTATGTTTTAAATTATTCTCAAAGCTTATGTGTTGTTTTTGCAGTACTTTTAACAGTACAGACTGTGTGAGCGAAATCAGGTGCACAGTACAGAGCTTTGAGAGCCGCATGAATGTAACCAATATGAACAATGTAACAACGCACCTTTCGACGTGAGTGTCCTAATCTGTACCACCTTACTCTATGTTCTACGTAAGTAAAGCAATATAAACCTTATCTCGCACACGGTAAGGTGGAAATTGTTTTACTTGAGAAATCACATGTGATACAGTTTTGATACTACTCAAATTAATGCATTTGATATCAACAGTTGTAGATAAGAGTTCTTCGTTTAAAAGGCATTCACATCTACCGATAAAGTAGTAGATCATTATCTTAAGATAGCTCCTGCATGTATCAAAACCTATCACGTGTCCCAAGCTAATTGTATCGGATATCAGTTTAAATTTGCCTTGCGTGACTCCAATTGCTGCTTTCGTAGATAATTACTCTATGCGGGAGGAAATCGCTCTCGATACTGAGAAATTCGCGGATAAAACGTGAGTCTTCTAGGCAAATTGAAGCGTTTATTCATTAGTGTTTTAACTCTTGGTGAGTGACATTCACTAACATATTTTATAAGTAGAAAAAGCTTAACAGGATTTCACAGGATTGGAACAAGTATTTACAGTACAATAACTTCACTGCACTATCACATCACATTGAAAACACTGTTTACACTGTACGCATTCGATTTTTTGCTTGGTTTGTAATAGAAAATAAAAATAAAAATGTGTTGTTATTTAAGAATTTGATATAATCTTAACGCTATTAAGTCGTAATATGTGACTTCATATTTTCATAAACTTATGGTGTGTGATTGATATCCTCACTTAAAATCAAATTTGTTCTCCAAATTTGTTCCTCATCTTCACACTTTCATAAACTCCTTGCCTAAGAAAAGAATATAAGAAGTGTAACTTTTATCATCGCTTGGAATATATTACTCTTCAGTGCTACTGCTCTTCTATTCAAGTGACCACTTGATTTTCAGAAAAAGTGGTCACTTCTATACAAAATTTCTAATTTGAATAATGCACTTTTCCAGCATGCCTTTCCATATTTTGGACAATTATTTTTTTTTCTTTAAAGATCTCCCCCCAGCTAAAATAGCCAAAATTCATATCATACAACAGAATACCTGTACTGTACCTGTATAATAATGCGAGATGTTAGCTTATCCAACCCCTGCGGCCTTCCTAAACATTCCAGTGATCACTGCAAAGTAACATTGTTATGGTGAACGCAACGTCTCGCAATAGTTATTTTGGTAACGTATAATTACGTTGTGCAGACTGGCAAGTATAACGTCAGACGAGAGCGAGACTCCGCCTGTACTGCCGGCTAAGACGCGGCGCAACATTCGCGCGGACGTACAACAAAACTTCCCCACTGTTGAAATCCGGTAAGTTACTTTAACCTCACATTTTGTAGGTCTTTCATACAAATTGCACTTGGTACTAATGATGAGTTTGTAATTCTACTACCACACTGGCTTGTACATCTGTAAATGATAAAATAATCATAAAATATTTACTATTAAATAAGACAGAGTTATTATAGGAATATTATAATAGGAAGCTGTCTATGGAAAATTAGGTTCTTACAATTTATTATAAGTCAACTTGTATTGTAAATTGTGATATGTTTATATGAGTTTGATAGTTAAAAATAACCTGGTAAAAGGAATCGGTTGGATAACATATTCTCGATGGAATATTTTTCGCTGAATCCGTTCCTTTCGGACTGCGCATAGTTTGATATTTCGAGTGACCAATAACCGGTGCACTCTTATATAGAAACTTATGAATACTGTGCAAACGATTACGTTTCATTTTACAACAATACATGTCACACGCCAGAAAGACAATAAAAAGGTCACAGAAGGCTTTACCGGGAGCGTTACGGGACTGAGATATTCTGTAAATCGGACTCAGGCCGGCGCCTCTATGTGTGGCAGGACGAATAAGAACTCAAATAATAATAATAATAATAATAATGTTTATTGACACAGGTTTTACATATACACAATTAAAGTTGAGTCCCTGTGGCCCGGAGAAGCGTGAGCTGTGGCCGTAATATTACGACATATACTGGCCACAAAGCTACCTCTGCCTATCTCAACGATTCTGGTCGGGTAATTTGCAGCGTTACTGGTGGCTGTTAGTAATGTCCGACACTTAGTTAAAAGTCAGCGGTAGTGGCATTTGAAAATTACCACACACAACCTTGAATGGAAAATTGCTGTTTGCTTATCTCTCGCAGTTGTAATTACATATACAGAATTTTGTAAATACTATGAAAGTTGCATAAATTGAGATACAATGGGTTTTGTTTCCATCCAGTGCTCTTTATAATGCACATGTTAATTATAAATTGTTTTTAATATAAACTGCTATTGACCAGTTTCATATGTTTGTAATGAATTATAGGATTATTCATTACACGAGAAACCAATTGGTTTAGACGATTCTCATTCTATTTCTGTTACATTAGATCTTTATCAATTAACACTAACTGTAACTAATCATCTATATTGTTGGAATAGTAATAGCAAGCTCGTTGAAACAAAATTACACAAGTTAAACACCTGATTTTACTGTAGAGACTGCGAACAAAATTCATCTTTGAGCTTATGGTAATGCACCCATCAGCTCTCAGATGATTTTTCATAATGTCTATACTACTTATAACAGTATTTATTCTTGCAGACTTATAAAAATCTATGACTAAATTGAATCTCCATAAATTTACGTATCTGCTGTGGTTTCACACAAAATGCTGTTGCACACATCACACTATTTGTTACTCTATTATTTCTTTGGGTTTGTTTATTTTACTGTTATCTGCTACGATATAATTAAAGTTGTAAAATGTGTTTCATTGGCAAATAAATTAATGTCTATGTCTAAATACGATTTATTTAAGTATTGTCCAGAAAACGCTCACCACAAAAAAAAACTACAAGTTTTAATGGTCTGTTTTGTGTTTTAGTGCTCTTTAAGGCCAAGACACGCAAAAGTACATTGGTGTCCATCCAACAACAGTATGGACATCAATTATTGTGTATTTTCTAATGTTTACATTGTGCGTACAGGCCGGCGGCTATCTGTTCCTTGCACGGCGAGGCGCGGCCGCACACGCTCGCAGACCATCACCCGCCGCGCCCGCCGCCGCTGCCGCTCAAGAAGAAACACAGTCAGTATACACAAACTTATATATATATACTAACATTATTACTAGACACACTTCTTTACATTCGTATTCACAATCCAGTTCAACATTGTCCAAGTTGCGGGTGAAAATCTTAGTTCTAATAGCTAATTAGTATGAGGGTTGAGAAGTGATGTCAAGCATAGACTGTACAAAAGTAGTGTTCCAATAACATTTTAGAATTGGAATTTTGTTTGAAGCTTGAACTCATGTGAAGATTGAACAACGAGGATCTTTATATCTATGGGAAAGTACTTGACAATCCTATGTATCCACAGTCAGTAACGTAAATCCTATTGAAAGACCCATTAAGACTCCAATCATTGGAATAAATGTGTGAATCTGTCTGTACTTCCCCGAAGTTCTGGATAGACCTGTAATCCCAGTCATAATTTAAAAATTGGTTGTGAACACGAATGTAGTACCGCTCTCATTTGGTAGATGCATAGATCTTACATCAGGGGATTGGAATACTAAAAATTGGTAAAACATTTCATCATTCCGTTTCTTGGTTATCCAAAAGCATTAAGTACCGAGTATTATTACACTCCATTATAATTGATTGTTGTATGCATGGTATGGACTCCAATGAAAGTTTTGGAAAGTGGAATCTAGCACAGCAATACCACTACAATTTTACGGAACTTGCGCACCGAAATGGCGGCAAATGTATGTTATGTGTTTCTAATGGATGTGAAATTCTATGATAGGTAAACTACTGTTGCACTGTGTCGCAGCTATGGCTGGCTGCATATTATCCAAGCGATACGCTACGAATCTACCATCTGTTCGACACACTTCGATGCTGATCGACTGACAACTATTGTGCACCGACAAAATATTTGGTCAAATGAGCTATCAAAACTTTAATTGTTTATTCCTGCACTTTGTTCGATCCGAAGTTGAAAATTACTCAATTACTACGACGAAGTTGAGTGGCGGTGCAAATGGGCGATTGAAGCGATATAGACAAATATTACGACTACATCAGCCCGTGAATAATGAAATTAAAATCAGCGCACAAATGAAAAGCCCAAAACTGCAGATTGATTCCCTTCTTTTCGAGATGCGATGCGGCCAGCCTTGGCATGTCTTGTCATGTATCTGTCACTTTTCCGGTGTATCCATTGGGAGGCTTGGTATGATAAAATATCGTGGGGTTTAATGGCATGTTTGTCTGTTGTGCTGGTGCGATGCGGCAGTGTTCCAAAGCGTGGCGTACAGCGGTGAGTGGATTGCATGACGCGCTATTTAGCAGAATACCGCCAGTGTGATGAGGGCTCCTTTTAGAATTTATACAAATCACATATCCACTCCAAGAACAAGACGCGTTGGAGAGTCATTAGACGTGCTTTAGTGGCCATCACAGCTTTGTCACCATTTGTCATTGAACGTGTGCAGAATATTTGTCACTTAAACCTAAAAATACCCTGCAAAAACTACTGTTTGAAAGCAGACGGCTCTACCCGCTCATCTGGCAAGTAAGTTGTAGGCATGTCACTGCTGACAACCCTATTATTGTGGTTGCTCTGGAGAAAATACCCGGTTTCGTTTTGGTAATTGAAAGGTTGAGATGCAATATCACGATCAACGTACAAGTCTGCCGTGACAGGAAATGATTTTATCGCGATCTTTCCTCGAATAATTTCAAGTTCCTGTCCATGAAACGCGAGCTGAATTAACATGAGCACGGAAACTCAATAAATATATCGTTTTATCGTTTACCTTATAAGTTCCACATCTTCCGAGAGGGAAGTTCAATATCATGGCAGATTTCCAGCTTGCCTATCTTCTGTGGCCATCGAAAATGATCAAGATTATTATTCTTACGGTCCTTTTAGGAGAAATACTGAGATTGGGTGATGATGGCTTATTCTCATAGCATCAAGAGTTCAAATGTTATTCTTGAAATAATTCTCTTATCAGCACAATAAAAGTATTTGCCAGTTCAGAGCCATGTCTCTTAGAGCAAGAACAAAAAAGGGGGTTTAAATAATATAACTTTTTTCCAATACACTAAACAGTACGCCATCTGTGTTCTTATGTATATTTTTATATCACATCTGAAGCAGACATTTCGTGTACAAGTTTTTGTAAGCACAAGGTATGGCTATCCATGAATTAGCCAGCTTCCTCTATCTACTTAGCAACATCAAAATACGGTTATTGTATCGTTAATTTTAATTTAACACTGATGATGTATGTTTTTAGCGCTTCAGTACAACCACGTTTCATTGCTGTTTCACGTTAATTCGACGGCTGCCGGTCGAAAGACACACATTATCACCTTTGCTCGTAGTGATTTATAATTTGACTAATATTTGTGTAATTTAAATTGTTTGTTTTGGAGGGCTTCTCATATTTGTGTGTTTTAAATATTCTGGAACCATCAGTTTAATGACAGAATTATTAGCTTCATGTGTAAAATTTTCTTATCCAGTTTTGGCTCAGCCTCAAAACAATCCTGGGTTTATATCCAAAATTATGATTTAATAGTATGAAAAGTCCAAAAAAACACTGATTTTATAACACCTGTGCCAATCATATATATTAATCGTTGTCACACGTTGTTTGTTATTTCAGTAATGGCGTACATGGAAATGTTTGGTAACTGCAGCCACGCGGCCGCACCGCCGGACATGTTCCGACATTCCATACACACATACAACTTGGCCAGGTAATTAATTAAATAATAATTATTTCAATAAAAGTTAATTAATTAATTAAATAATTAAGTTCATTAATTAAATAATAGGTTTCCTTGGGTAAGGACTAGTGCAAGCTTAGAAATCAGTACATACTTTTTTATGTGATTTGTAAGTGTAAAGATATCGTTTTTAACTAATTAATAATTAACTTTTAAGTTTTGAGGAAAATGTAGTATTGACAGTATGTTGTGTAACTTTCTAAGAAATTTCTAGACGTTTTTTTTTTTATGAATCTTTCCGAAATGTGCTATACGAAATTTCACGATTTGATGTTTTTGTTAAACTTCGTCGAACATTGGTAATACGTTTTCTTATAAAACGTTGGCATTTGATTTGAATTAGAACCCAGGCCCTTTGTATCGAAAATCTGATCACACCATTGGGCTATTACGTCTTTGCACCGATATTGCAGTTGTTCAGTGTCTGCTTCAAAATAATACAGTACCATAAATGGTGTGAAAGTTGCACAGACAGACAAATGTGAGCGATCGCGGGCATTCGCTTGCTTGATTTGGCACAGAATTGTGTTCAACTGTTTGACTCCTCGGGTGTCCTAACTAATGATTTAAATTTTCACGGGATTTTTTGCGTAAAGAGTACATTTACTTACCCAATGTTTCTCTGCAAGCAACAGTGGTGGCCACATAACGGCTCCTTGGATTTTATCTTTTAATTACCATTATTATTTATCCGTGTTTTCGACTGTTTATATTTTTATTAATTAATTATTATTTCATTTATTTAATTACTATGTGTATGGGAACAGTAGTTGCGCAGCTCCTACTGAAGTAACGTCGTGACCTTAGCCGTTTATGTAACGTTTTCAATTGTCGTGTGAGTTTGTTAAACGATTTCGTATGTATTTAGTGCTCAACACACGAACGCCGGCGCTTTATCAGTTCAGCGGCAAGTTCAGAGATCGCTCGCTTCATCCTTCACTGTTCAACACTTCGGAGTTCCACCACTAAGGTAGTTTTTATGATCTTAGCCACTATTACACTTAATACTTAAAGTATTCAATACTGTAGCAATAGAATAGAATAGAATATAACTTTATTGTACACCTTAAGTTAAAAAAAACAAATAAAAAAAAACAAATATACTGCTGTAGACGACAGTGGTACAACGGGGAAGCAATGTTCTTATACTTGGCATAAACTTCTGACTGCTCAGTTGGTAGTAACGCTGCTTTCTGCGCTGTAGGTCGTGGGTTCGATTCCTACCCAGGACCAACATTTGTGTGACGAACATTATGTTTGTTCTGGTCTGGGTGTTCAGTATGTATTATATATATGTGTTTACAAAAAATTATATAAGTATTATATCAGTTGTCTGGTTCCCATGATACAAGCTATACTTAGCTTACTTTGGGGCTAGAAGCGCTGTGTGAAATGTCCGCCAATATTATTATTATATAACAAAAGTTGCGGTAAATTTTTATCACAAGGGTGGAAAAAATCTTCCAACCGTTAGTTTCTATAAGTTCTTCGTTTAAACAGGCGCCAAGCTAGTGATCTTGAATTATTTATAAAGTAAGTTTTCCACGTGAGCGTCTGTAACATTCAATATAAATGTTCAATTTATTAGTCAATATTGGTTTTTGTGCCGATTAAAGTAGTCTTGCTGTTTGTCTGTTTCCTTAACGTTTTCTGTGACGCTTCTACACTTAACGTCCCTGCAATAGTTTCAATAGAAAAGGTTGTCTGTTTCCAGTGGTTCTGAAGACAGCGTGAGCATTACTACGTCTAGCGGCACTAGTCCAATACCAACCGAGCCGCCCGCGCTGCCGCCCAAACTGAACAAGAACAAACAGGTACAAATATTTATATATATATACTTACACTATTAATAATAATAATAAATATTTATTTCGGTACAAGTCCATTTACAAACTGTCATACACAAAGCATTTTAAGATTATTGAATTATTATTACATTAAATTATTAATGATTCGCATCATGGTGCACCGCTAACCAGTGTCTGAAGAACCTATTATCCGAAAAGTATGTAATAGTTTTCAAAATAAAGTGATCACTGACGCGCAAGCGAGACCAAAAGGACTCTATGCGGGGTCGGAGGATGTCGAACAAATCGGGAACTTTGGCCTCGGCGAATATGCCCGACGCAGCAACATTAATGGTGTAAAATTCCGGTGATGATCTAACATTATATATGCCAACAATTTGGAAATTTCTTTTATGTGTCTTGTAATTTTTGATCATTATATAAAATCTTTTATAATTAGGTACGTATGTCACGATCGCTTGGGTGATATGTTTTCATATTTGACTTCGAGGTAACTGAGGAAACTATTCCACGTAAATCATTATTACTATTTTTATAGTTGTATTTTTTGTCCATCCTATTGCCATTTCTCTTGGTGTCAAACCAGCCTAAATAAAAAATCCCATCTGTTTTGTGTAATTTTTTCAGGTCATAATGAACTCGAGCAACGAACTTTTACCCCCACCATCGCCGCGGCCGTCGTCTCACACGTCCCACAACAGTTCAACGGATGAAACCCTAGTTAATAATGTTGTGAGTGTATTCTCTTTTATCAGTAGAAGTAAAATTAAGCATTAGACTATTGTCCAGTCAAATAGGCTAGTTATTTACTTTACCTCAGAATAAAACATAATAAGCTATAAACTTGTGTTAAAGTTTTATAAGTTACTAGCTGCGCCCCGCCGCCGCCGTGTTATATTTTTTTTTACTTTTTGTTAATACGTACATTTTATTTTATTTTCTTTTATTTGTTTTATTTTTTATCTTCGGTGAATAAGTCATCCCACGGGATCACTGCACTTTTATCGGATCAAAAGTAGCCCTTATGTTCGCACACGCAAACTGAATATTTAATTATTAGAATTGTTGTAGAGTATATATCACTTTTCTACACGTTTGGTACTGGGTAATATTTTAACTTAATCATTCTCGAGATGGATGGCAATGCATTCGAATTTGTGTTATTCCTTTTTAGTTTTCAATTTCATTTGCACACTAAAAATCCCACCAGTGGTGTCTTAATTTTTATAGACTTCATTATCGTAAACTGATGATTAAATAAAATTGATGCCATTCCGTAATTTTCAGCATTCTGACGAGTCGTTTGTGAGCGTGACTGTGTCGCCGGGGAAATTTCCTCTGGAGGATGAATTGGAGATGTTGGTCCAGCAACCGCCCACACCCTCTCCTGTTCCATCTCAGGTATTGCGCTCTATTTCATAACATCTGTATTCTATTTGTCGCGTGACACACACACACCTTACGTGTGTCATAATCGCTTTGCGAGCAGAGATCCTGCCATTTTACGAAAGTAGCTAGCAAAAATTTATATTTTGATTACATTTATCGCCCGGACTTGTCCTGGCTGGCAGAATATTAAGGAATGACTGCCGAAAGAAAATGTTTGCTGTGCGTTAGTGGGAAAATAATATCGGCTTTGTCACGTTTAAATTCACTTCTTTTACCGTTTCTGTCCCGCTTTTGGGAAAAGCTTTCCCGTTCCTTCTAGTTTTAGCGATGTTGAGCGACTTCACGCTCTAAAAAAATATTATACTGTCAGGCGATTTCCCATTAATTTCGTTCGCAGACAGCACATTTTATGCGTTTCAAAGTAAGCTAAAGAGTTACGCATACCGTTTTGCATTTAAATCTAGAGCTAGAATTGCAGAGTGCACAAAACGGGCGATAATTTCGAAATGTGATTCGCAGAGAAGCGAAAGTAGCTCAGAACAGCCGGCGGCTGCCGCGGCGGAGGAGCCCGCCCCGGCGCCAGCGGACCCTGACGACATCATACTGCAGACGGACATCAGCCAGTGGCTGGTGCTCAAAGCGCCCAGTAAGGACGGGCCCGAGGTGCGCGGGGGCCATCCCGATGCCCTCATAGTGCTCGCCACTAAAGCTACCAAAGGTAATACTGGCGAACTTTCGCTTCGTGTTTATGTTTCTGTTGGATGAGGGGACTAATCCGTTCAAAATTACACACCTAATGTCAACGTGAAGTTTTTGGTGTAAAGTTTCCGTTTGGTACAATTCCTAAGTATATTATGGAAAAAAACGGTTAACTTCAGAGCCGATTACTTCCGGTGATATCTGTGATGAGTATTATTTGAGTCGAAAACGTAACACTATGATCAACAATATTCATTTTTCATGTGAGTTTCATCTCCTCTGACACCACTTATGGTTTTGAGTGCTTATGGTTTACTTGCAGAGAAAATCATAATTTAATAATTATTACCTGGTCTATCTTGGTTTTCTTGAGATTAAATACTTGTAATGTATGTGTGTGTAATGTACGTGTTGAAAATGTTACCACCAAGAATAATCTGTAGTTTTACGTGTCGGCGTCACGCAGGCGATTCATCACTCATTACGTGTGTGTAATTTTATTATATTGTATTCAATTTCATTGTAATCTCACCGTTATTCTATAAAAACAGTGATACAGGCATGTTCTATTAGCCAAAGTTCTAAAAGGGGCTAACATTCTTTGGAATGGACGAAAATAATGTTATGATACGAATCATGAATTGGAATGGAACTGCACTACCGGTTATGTCATAGATCATACTATAGTACTATATTAGGCTTCTCGCACACGTCATATGACCAATTTGTCCCCGAAAAAGACGAATAACACGTACCTCATATCATTCATTTCTTATTACTACTCGAACTAGACAGTTTCAGGGTTGGCGGCCAAGGTTATGGCTATGGAATGCTGTTTACATTCAACCAGTTTGATCTTCAAGAAAGTTGTTTTGATTTCAAACAGACCTAGTTAAAAGATAATATTTTCGTTTGTGTACTTTTTTAGTCACCGTTATGTTACAAAGCTCTTCGAATTTGCAATGAACGAGCTGCACCCTGAAATTGTCAACCCTACAGAAACTGTGACGTGTGTGACAAGCCTTACAATAATGATTCCTTACCATGCTTCTAACCTCTCTCATCTATCATGCTTTCTTACAGAGACGGACGAGTGTAAGTCGATCATTCTCGTTTGTGGGGCTGACAGATACGCTGGTTTTGTTTTACTAATACTTTTGTTGCTTATGTTGCTTGTTTCGTTAAATAATTATACTTCTGTCTTTTACTGGCACCTCAAAATCTGTGCACTTTTCAAGCAACGTTACAAGCCTTGGCTATGATATGATTAGAGCAACTACATATATATATAGGGTGATTATGAGTTTTGAGCTTTGCATAGCACAGGAACGATTTTTGAAGTATAAACAGTTTTGTTAATTTAGAAAAAAGACTTCAAGAATAAGTTCAAGCTTCAAATTGGCTTATTTGGTAATATACTTATTATGAGTGCTGTGGAACATCACAACCTACCGTAAAATACTGTTCCAAGCAATATAGGAAAAAAATTTAAGTTGATTAATAAACAATTATAATTAATAGGAACAAGAGAATTTCATTATTAATTTTACCATTTCATCCAAAAATTTAACATAAATTAAGTATTGGTCAAGTTAAAGTTTGAACAGTCTATTCAGATATTAAATTTATTACGAAATTGTGATCGTGTCGTGGCTTTACCGACAGAGTACGCGTGATAGCACTCATAGTGATGTATGTTACCGATACATCCGTTCCGTTGTTGAGTTGTTGCTCTGATACAGATTTCGCATACCAAGAGGCGTTCCTCGCCACGTACCGCACGTGGGTGTCGCCAGGCGGGCTGGTGGCGCGGCTGGTGCGGCGCGCCAACCACTACAAGCCGCGGCCGCACGAGCTGCGCTCCACACTCAGCCTGCTGACGAGGGTCGTCGCTGATCTCACGTGAGTACTCTGTCGCCCGGCGGGCTGGTGGCGCGGCTGGTGCGGCGCGCCAACCACTACAAGCCGCGGCCGCACGAGCTGCGCTCCACACTCAGCCTGCTGACGAGGGTCGTCGCTGATCTCACGTGAGTACTCTGTCGCCCGGCGGGCTGGTGGCGCGGCTGGTGCGGCGCGCCAACCACTACAAGCCGCGGCCGCACGAGCTGCGCTCCACACTCAGCCTGCTGACGAGGGTCGTCGCTGATCTCACGTGAGTACTCTGTCGCCCGGCGGGCTGGTGGCGCGGCTGGTGCGGCGCGCCAACCACTACAAGCCGCGGCCGCACGAGCTGCGCTCCACACTCAGCCTGCTGACGAGGGTCGTCGCTGATCTCACGTGAGTACTCTGATATTTGCGCACCTATTCAACTGAGCTGAATGTGGCCAGTCAAATGCTTTTTTTTATTTATTTTTTAAGATACAGTTACGGAACGAGCCGACGGCCTGGTGTTAAGTGGTAACCTCGGCCCATAAGCGATGCGACTTGCGTCCTCCCCTAATGAGTACGACAAAACCTAAGTCGCATCGTATGCGCCCGTAACTCTGAGACGTATAAGAGGAACGTCTCATGTGCCTGTAATTTCACCGGAAACCACACCTTTCAAACCAGAACACTAACGCGAATGCGTTACTGCTTGGCGGCAAAAATGGGCATGGATATTTTATATTTTAAACCAACCAATTAAAGTACATTGGCAACTGCATATGTATTCTACTATAAACGAGAGAAGTAGAGTTTAAATTCAAAATACCATACTTACTAACGATAGAAGAACGCGAAGATAACAAACCACAGGTCTACGAAACAACACGCCTGTCGTGAGAAATATAATGTAATATATGTAAATATGTTTTAATTTCCCACTACATCGTTAAAGTACAAATATGGATTTTAATTTCAGTATGAGTGATCTGGACTGCCCGTTGATGCAAGAAATAATGGATTTTATCTACTGGCTTGTCGACGCCGAGGAACTGCCGATAGCCAAAGCACTGAGACAAATTCTAGTCGATAAACAGAAACAATTGCATTTCCAACAGGTACGATTCACTTTAAAATTATTATCGCTCGTTATATATAATTGAGTACATATCTATACAAATAAATAAAATTGGAGTGTCTGTTTGTAATATTAAAATAACCGCTTTTTACTAAGTGCATATGAATGTATACACGGTACATATACCAAAACAACATTTTTTACAATTATTGTCTGTCTATTTGTTCCGGCTAATCTTTGAAATGGCTGCACCGATTTTGACGGGACTTTTACTGGCAGATAGCTGATGTAACAAGGAGTAACTTAGGCTACTTTCCCGAGGGGTAAAATACGGGTGCGTGATAAAACCGAATTCCACGCGGATGAAGTCGCGGGCAATAGGTAGTATTTAAATGAAACTATTGTATTTTCAACAGACCAACAACCGGTATGAATACGACAACCCGTGCTACGGTTCCGTATCTCTTCGTCGCGATACCCTACTAGACTTCAAGGCGGGCGACCTCGCCGAACAGATGACGCTGTTAGACGCGGAACTATTCATTAGAATCACCACAGCCGAGGTGCTCTCTTGGCCTCGGGACCAGTCGGAGGAAAGCAATCCCAATCTCACCCGATTCACTGAACACTTCAACAAGATGAGCTATTGGGCACGCTCTAGGATATTAGAACAGGTACGTACGTGTAAGCCTGTTGACATAATAAGATTACATCAAAAGGATTGCGATATTATTTCACGAAGTATGAGTATGAGTGCAAATAAACGACAAATTTAAACATTTATTTCCAAATGTAAAATAAAATAAAAATTTCTTTGCGCAGTCAAACGAAATACTGACTTCACTACCAATGAACGAGAATGATTCATCGTTATCTCGTACTTGGATGACATATCTTTCCAGTTATTTTGATTTAAAAACCAAACCATTTAACCGATATCATTAACTTCTTTTTCCTGAATTCGGTTAAAAAAATCGCATTATGTGATGACAGCACGCTACGAAGCGCTGTTTGCTAGACCAGTTTGAGACAGAAATCACTAAAGTTTAATTTCAGTTGTTATTAAATAAATCAGTACGCCGCCACCCCCAGGAAAGATCTTGACCTTAAAAGCGCTATTTCGATTGCAGGAAGAAGCCCGAGAACGCGAAAAATACGCCAGTAAATTCCTGAAAGTGATGAAAGCGCTGCGTAAGATGAACAACTTCAACTCTTACCTCGCTCTGGTGTCCGCGCTGGACTCGCCGCCGGTCCGTCGGCTCGGCTGGCCTCGCTCCATAGTCGACACGCTCCACGACTATTGCACGATCATCGACTCGTCATCCTCGTTTAGAACTTATCGACAAGCGCTGGCTGAGACGCAGCCTCCGTGCATTCCTTACATGTATGTAACTTTTAAATCTGATAAGTCCTTGCCAGTTTCATCATCTAAAGTTTGACAAGCTGTGCCTGTGATCAGGGGCTTTTGATTCCTTGATTACCTAATTCTGCTTCCACGCTATAGTTAATAAAATATTTGAGATCTTTACGTATTCATGTCTCAGATTGACGGGCAACAAGCAATAGACTTATGATCATAAGCAGTATTGCCGGTTGGTTGATTCACTTGCTCCCATAGACAAGCGTGAAGAATCGTTAACGAGATTGCTAAATTTACATTTGTTTTTATTTCAGCGGTCTAGTCCTACAAGATCTGACGTTTGTTCACATCGGCAACCCCGATTTACTGCAAGACGGTACCATTAACTTCACCAAGAGATGGCAGCAGTATCACATTATGGAGAACATGAAGAGATTCCACAAAGAGTGTGTATAACCATGTTTCTGGTAGCCTTTTATATCTCAAAATAAACTGTTACTTTCACACGGTTCCGTAACTACCGACTATTGGTTTTGTCTTCTAAAAGAATTTCTCATAAGATGATGTTTAGAAATTCGAAAGCATGATTTTTTAATTTGATTTAGGTCCTGGAACTATCCGACGGCCCACCTGATGTTAAGTGGTAACCGCCGCCCATAGACAACAGCAATATGACTCAAGTCCTCTCCACCAAAGTACGAAATGGGTCCCGGTACGGGGATGTTACATCTCATGCGCCTGCAATTTCACCGGTACCCACTCCCTTCCACCGAAACGCAACATGATTGCATCACTGCTTGGCGGCAGATTACCAGGTGTGGTGGAAGTACTTTTCCGAGCGAACTTAGCACAAGTTCTACTGCTAGCTAGGGTTGCTCCTTTCGTACCATGTGTAGAGATTCAAAGGGTAGACGCCTACGGACGCGAGTAACGTGGCCCCCAGGGAATGAATATCTGAAATAAATTGCATTGGTTGGTTGTAAGATAATAATCCCACTTATCTTTTCTTCATAATGGACCTTACTATATATGTATGGTAATATTTCAATAGGAAATTTACAAAATATTTTCACCTGACAGCAGGCAGTACAAATTCAAGAAGAACGAAAGAATCCAGGCGATGTTCAACGAGTTTGATGACGTGCTGAGCGAAGAGGCGATGTGGCAAGTCTCCGAGAGTATAAAGCCGCGCGGAGGCAGAGCTCGTGCCAACGCCGCGCCCGCGCCCGCGCCCGCGCCCGCACCCGCGTCCGCGCCCGCGTCCGCGCAGACCGCCGCTTAGCGACCAGCGGACGCAACTAGCGGACACAAACGTGAGTAATACAGTGAAGACGCGATGTGATTCAGAGCTCGTACTAACGCCGTTCGTTTCGTTCGTTATATTGTCATGGTACGACCCGCGCGAATTTATCAGTTCACCAAGGCATCAAGTACATAATTTAATCGACAAAATGGCTGAAACGGGATTTTCAATCGGGGATTTTACGAAAATATTAGTTGAATAAATAAAAATGTAACCTAATATCAGTCAAATATTTATAGTGTTACCAACATGTGAAATACAAAATAATGAAAAAAAAATACAAAATATAAAATATGACATAAAAAAATCCTGGTATACTACTAAAAATCCACAGTACGTACAAATTTGCAGTCAAATAATACAATATGAGTTTTGCGAATTGGCTCACTTCAACAATTTGATATGTCGACCTGCTTAAGTATATTATGTTATAGCCTATTTAATTTGGGGTTACTTAGAGTAGTTAAGAGGTCTAAAGGTAGGTATCACGTGACTAACGTTTACTTTATCTTGAGGTGTATAAATACGTAACAAACATGTTATATTTATTTTCAGGTAAAAATCCAAAGAATAATCGGAATAAGAGAATCGATGAGAGATTGGACGTGAGTATGTAGATGGAATTGTAATTAAGATAAATTGTGATTTATCTGTCCTAAAAAGGCCTAATTAATACTAGTGTATTTAATGGTAAGTGTCGTTTTCATCTGTGATCGAACCGGGAGTGAATTTAATGCGTGGAATAGTTGAGAAAGCACCAGGTAAATGTGCATTCAAATCTACAAACACGTTGCGTGGCTCGCGTTGCAAACCAGACCATCTATCAATTCAGGTTTAAGGTTTTGTTCAAGTGCCCCAAACAGAACAGTCGCCTGAACCAATATGTTACCATTTTATTGTCTGATAATCATGTATACATTTTTCCATTATGCTACAATTTGATGGTTTGATTATCATTCATTGTTGATGAAATAGGCCTAGGCGGTTGTACAGATTTACAGAAACGAAACCTCGTGTTTCTAAAGCGATCATGTAAATACGTTTGGATATCATTATATTGAAAGACGTAGCTTTATTGAGTCTTGTATGAGAAACTGTAAAGTAATTTCGCCATAACTATAACTCGTAACTTTGCCCGTCACGCCACGTGCTTGCGGATACCAATGCTTGATGATGCGTTCTACTCGTTTAAGGTTTCAATGCTTTCCATGTTCAGCAATATTATATATATCTAGTGTACAAGCCAAATATTCTACATCAGTATTTGAATCGGGTTACTGTCGTCTTTTACATATCAGCGTGTGACTTGCGTAGTGTTCTAAAAACTAGCGACGCCTCGCGTGTTAGGGTGTGAACTTCAAGTAGAGTAATATCTCAGCTGAGCACGCAATTTGAACGTGCAAACACACATAAATGACGGTCACTTCTGGCCATTCTGCGTGCTAGTGATACGAATGCTCCATAAATTCTTCTTGTTGTATTCGCCATTGATGTCATTATTGTATAAGCAAGCTTCGAATGTTAAAAATCAGTACATCGAATTAGGAAGGAAATTTTTGAAATCTTAGTATCGGTAGTTACAATGAAGTTGGATTACGTAAATTAGTTGATTTTTAAGCATTTTAAACGTATTCGATTATGATGCTCGTAATGTTATACTATTTTATAGCGATTTATAAACGTTTGTGCCTGCCTATATGAAATGGGATAGTTTCTCTAAAGTGAAATATTGAGTGCGCGGAATGTCAAAAGCAAAACGGAGTTCTTTGTCGGGCTTCCAAATAAACCCCATATGCAAACCTTTGTGATTTATATGTGAACAAAAGTTGATATTTTTATACAGAAGTTTTAATGGAAACGTAAGATACACATCTTATACATATCAGTAAGTGTGTGTGCCAAATGCCGTTTACGGAACCATCCCATTTCCATATACTAAGAGCAAACTTACTTGCTAAGTATAAGTACAAAATTGTAATTATCAGACAAACTCACTGTAGGTAAGATGAGTCTCAGATTACTTGAAATCACTATCAATGCTCGTTTTAATCGGTCTATTCGGCGTTACCTAAACGCCGCGATTTCTATTCTTTACACATTTACCCTGACATTTGTAAGATGGTAAATGACAATTTATCTGTTCTTCCCTTAACGCAAAACTAGATAAAATGTAAATTCCACTAAATTTGTTTTTATAAGTGGAGTGGTTCCCTTTTTATTACTAGATCTTAAAAAGATCCATCTGTTTTTCTGTTTTACACCACTAGAAAAGACTTATAATTACAAAGAACGTGAAATGGCGGCACATTTCATAATTTCTTGTTAATTCAATGTCAGATGAAATAAGTTCTGAAATAATAACTCATAAAGCCGGACCTGTTAATTAAAAGTATGAAAAGCTTGAGACACACTTGAGAAAACGTCCGTGCGCCGCAAGTGTTTGCAAAATCACCATAAAATGTATTTAATGCGTACTCTTAATACATCAAAGTTGATTGCATCATTTATTTTTGATATACAAAATCTATATTTTTCCTACGGGTTGCTACCTGCCAGGGAAGCAAACGATTTACTAATGAAGTACTTTTGAGATCTATACTATCTTCACTGTATGCGTGATTTTTATCTTATCGTAAGGTTTAGATCTTCACCCGGCCCTTGAAGCTGTAGTTAGATATAGCATGGAATAAAATAAAGTTCTCTCGATTAATAGCATTATGACGTCTTAAATATTGTTATAGGAAAACAAACACCAACATATTGATAAAAATATAATTTATTCCAGTAACTGCCATCTACTCGTATATGAAAATAATCCTTAATGGGATATTATTACGAAAGGGAAGAACATTCGTTTTCCTCGTGTCGTGAATAAATTGTATTTTTATTACAATGAAACTCATAGTATAAACAGCATTTATTTGCCTTAGGACAAGTCTCCAATGAAATTGCAATAAATATTTAATTGTTCGTTCGTAGATTCGATGCACAATTTGTGATACTCATGTAAAGTGCTGCTTACTACTGAGTTTATTGACGTCCTCTATACGTAGGCAATTATATTAGACGAATGTTAGAGTAAGCGTAAATATAAACCCCATTGTATCTCGCTATTCAACTGAGTTATATCATAGTACTGATCGATATTGAACATCGGCATTTAACACACGTTACATTATTCATACTTAGAATAGAAAGCGCAAGTGTTGTTCTTACAAATAATTGAATTAGATAAACGATACTAAAAGCAATACTGTTTGTGTAACACAAGCTTAAGTATACATACGTACGAGTATATAACGATTGCATCGATCTGTTAGTTTGTCGTTGAAAGGGGCTCGGTCCCACGCAATAAGTAACTAGACCAATATTTAGAACATTTTACAGTGATTTACTGAAGTTATGTGCTTATATTGTATTTTCATTGCTAGATACTTTGTAGGATATGTTACCATTATTGTCTGGTATTATTATTTATTTATTTAGTGGATGAATTTGTGTAACGGTTTGATATGATTATGAACTAAAATATATTAAAGACTGCCTAAATTAAATATTCAGTATGATTGACATGTTTATAGTGAAATGTTGTTTATTTTATTGTATTCATAGTGAAAACAAACTTCTGACTTCGAATTTTGTCATTCTATTGATTAATACTTATTTATTGCGTTACGTACATACCGCATTAACATATGAATATGATTATAATAGATAAATATTATAAAACGTGAACAGCGTACATATTATTTTGTTGTATTAGCAAGTTCAGTATTATCTTGAAAATGCCATACTGCTGTATGAAATAATGGATTAAAATGTATTTATTTGTTTTATTTCTGCGTTGGTTTTACTATTGTATTGTTCACGATTACTTCTAAGTAAAGTTATATTTTTATTAATTACTTTTGTTTATATAACTGTAAATTAAAATGAGTTTTATACATAATTTCACATTACTGAATTGCATGCTTGTACAGTTTACATTTTGAGTGTCGATTTATTTTGTAAAATTAATATAGCACGATATTTACATTAAACCCTCTTGTTTTTATAGTCCCTTCCACGTAAGAATTATTTACTATTTAAAAGTTGTTCAGTAAGTATAGCCATTTACTTAGTTGTACACAATTATTTTAATAACCAAATACTTAGGCTCAACACTCCTGTATAGGTTGCTTATGATTGGCCACTTATTGAGGTATAGCACAAATATGTTATAATTAATGAATACTTGAGAAAAAAATACTTTCAAGTGATATCAATTGCTACTTATATTGTTTCAAAAGGTGTCAGTGACATTAATAACTATTAGATCCCCACAGAGTTGTTGACGAAACAGTAGGAGACAAGATAACTGAACCCACTTAGCAGCGTAAGTACAGATACATGTAGAGTTTAAGTATATGTAGAAGGTAATCTGTTTTTCTAATGAGTTGATAGACGAAGTGTCCCGTTGCGTAGTCACTACACAGTGCTATAAATGCACGAGCCATCACCGCGCTTCTCAGTATGGTGTGTGTGTAGTCGATGGTCGAAATAGTCCTAAACATACCTTAGTATGATGTACTTTATACTATACGCGTGTTTAGGTCTCGCAAATGCCGCTCCTATTCAAGACAGTAAAAATATCATCGACCCGTTCGGAATTTGGGAAATCGGAGGTAAATATGACAATAATTTCACGATAGAGCTAATAAGGTCACCAGTGGTCTACGTACAATGGTAAATTTATTCAGCTATGCTTGCCTGTAGCCGCTTAGAATATAAATGGACAGATGGCTCACGTTGATTGTGTAGGGTACTGTTAAGCCATATTTTAGTTTCATAACTTGGTTTAAAATTATGTCGAAAAATAATTGTTTTCCAATTCATCGAGTAGCCTATAAAGTTACGAAACAATCGAATTCGATCCATTACTAATAAGTGTTTTCTATTTGATACTTAACCTTCAGATAACTTCTAATCTAATACCTGCCGCGCTAATAAAAATACTTCATTATGAAGTGAACTATATATTCTTATTTACTATTCAAGCTCCAGGAATGCCTCCAGGTGAATTCGGAGAGTATTTCGAAGGTGATATGATATTGGATGCGGAACAGAAGCGCGCCGTATCAGAGGCAGTGGATGTCAGAAACGGACTGAGAGGGGGCGCCAAGCGGTGGCCAAATAGAACCGTTTACTACCATATGAAGGAGGACATGTTTGGTTTGTATTATTATAATAATAATAAACGCCACGTAACCCTTTGGTCCTAGCGTGTAGTTTTAGGGTAGTGTGTTGTAGGGTTTCCTGTATCGTGATTACCAAATACCAATTAACATAATAGTGACGTAGGATTGATTCCCTGTATCGTGATTATCTAATACCGATTAACATAATAGTACTATAGGATTGCCTGTATATCTAGTGTTTATCAAATAACGATCGATAATAATATTGTAGGATTCCCTGTATCATGATCATCCAATACGCATTATCATTATAGTACTGTAGGATTCCCTGTATCATGATTATCCAATACGGATTATCATTATAGTACTGTAGGATTCCCTGTATCATGATCATCCAATACGGATTATCATTATAGTACTGTACGATTCCCTGTATCATGATTATCCAATACGGATTATCATTATAGTACTGTAGGATTCCCTGTATCATGATTATCCAATACGGATTATCATTATAGTACTATAGGATTCCCTGTATCATGATTATCCAATACGGATTATCATTATAGTACTGCAGTTCTCCCTGTATCATGATCATCCAATACGGATTATCATTATAGTAGGTACTGTAGGATTCCCTGTATCATGATTATCCAATACGGATTATCATTATAGTACTGTAGGATTCCCTGTATCATGATTATCCAATACGGATTATCATTATAGTACTGTAGGATTCCCTGTATGGTGATTATCAAATACGGATTATCATTATAGTACTGTAGGATTCCCTGTATCATGATTATCCAATACGGATTAACATAATAGTATTATAGGATTACGTCAACACATCCAGACCCGGACCAAATATTTGCATAACTTATACTTACCGTGCCAAAATCAACTTGGAATTGAAGTCCGTTATTCGACAGACTAGGCAGCACGCGTTAACAGTATGACGCTGTTTATGCATCAGTCAATTATCATTCAAGTTTGAAGAATGCTAAAGAGAAGTGATCGCTAACATAGTTGGGTTTGTATGAAAATGGAATTGAAAGGAAAATTAAGATATAATTGACATTCTTTTTCTACTTTGGCTTCATTAAGAAATTTGTTGTTCCACTTATATTCTGATCATAAAATTAATTTTGAAATAAAACAGATGAGGACCAAGTGACCATAATTAAAGCAGCAATGGCGGATATCGCTAACAACAGTTGCGTCACGTTCTGCGAGCAGAAAGGAGATGAACAGGCAGTTCTTATTCAGGTTGCTCTGACAATTATTTTACTTATCTGCTTCAAACATATATAATGCTACATAATATTACATATATACAAAACAATCTTTATTTTCAGATGCACATATCCTATACTTATTATTATCTATCTATACTTACATACCACAAGCGTTTATAGTTATTTTACTGGACTCTGAAAGCTCTATCTTGAATTTCATACGAGTATCCTTTTTTTAATTATCTGTGTTATTCTGAATGTTACTGCCCAGGGTTCTGGAACAGGGTGCTTCTCAAGCGTCGGCTACACTACAGCAGATGACGACGGAGACGTTAGTCAGGTGTTAAATCTGGCCAGTGGTTGTTTCAAGCACGGGACAGTCGTGCACGAAATGCTCCACACTATAGGCTTCTACCATATGCAGAGCACTTATGATAGAGATGAATATGTAGAGGTCATCTGGGAGAATATTATAGCTGGTAAGAATAAGTACATTAGGCCATCCCGACTTGCAACGCCCCAAGCCGAGGTCTGAACCTAAGTGGTGTCCTAGGTGACGTTGTGTATAATTTATTATAAATCTACATTAATATTTTCTATCAAATTCATTCCAAAAGGATAGATAAGAACTGAAAAGTGAACTAGTGAAAACAAATCTATTTACCTGCATCACTTCTCACTGTTTTTATGCAACCAACTCGGTGATATGGTATATATATATCTTCATTTATTTTTGTAACGTTTGTCGGACAGGGTCTTGTGACTAGAGTGGTTTCGGCAGAATAACAGCGTCCACTGCTAAAACAGTGGGCATAATGCTGAGTCGAAGCCCATTTGCTGCTGTAGCACACATTATGTACTAGTAGGTCTTTGTTTTATATTAAATTTCTTTCTTTATATTTAGATGAATGTAAAACTGATATATTTTTATTTTTATTTCATTGTGTATTTTTGTTCTCATCTGTTTCTTTTTTGTGTTATAAAGTGTTAGAATATATTGTGTGCTACTTAGTAAATAAATAAATGTCTATGTCTATGTCTATGTCTATGTCTATATGGGTAAATTGATTATTGTATGATACAGTTCTGGTATTGCGTGGGAACGGTCCCACGTTAACTATTCAGCTAAATTGATTTGCGTAATTGTACAATTGCAGGCGTACTAATAATGCAATTTTTTTAAATCAATTATTTTATAGGCACCGAACACAACTTTGCGAAATACAACAACGATACTGTGACAGATTTCGGAGTGGAATATGATTATGAGAGCGTTATGCATTATCCTGAGAAGGCGTTCTCCAAGAACGGAAACAAGACCATTATTCCGTTGAAGGTATGTTACTAATGTCGGAAGACCAGCGTATTTGCCACCCAACTAACAATATGCTGAGCCATTTTTGTCGCAACTAGGTTTTTTAAACTTCTATAAAATATATATTTTATAGAACCCATGACCTACTGACATAACTGACCTATGAGGCCAGTCTTTAAATCTATGGATTATCGTCGCCGACTAAGTACCTGTTTAGGCTTTGATTTTTCTTAATGTATAAGTGAGTCAGGACCTTCATTTTTATATAGGTTAAAGGTTAAAGTTTCCTCTTGCCCCTAGCAAGATTTTTGGTTATGAAATATCACAGTCAGGTTAAATTAATGATTTTCCTGGGCACAATGAAAATACATTCTATGTTTAAGTTCATGTCTACGTAAAAGCGTTTGAGCCAGTAAATTATTTTCAACAGGAAGATGCGAAAATCGGCCAAAGGAAAGGAATGTCTGAACGAGACATTATAAAGCTCAATAAAATGTATTGTGATGAAACGGATAGTGGGAATGATTTCTTCCGGGAATGAGAGTTAAACTGGTAATTATATTTTGTAAGTGGGGCTACATTAAACGATTAAATGAAATATTCGAGTTTTTATTTAACGGCTATCGTTAAAACTAAAATAAATCTCATTCTCTCACATCTATCACAACGCTCATCATAATCCTTTAAATTTCTTACTCATCTGGTTTTCAATGAAATAACTCTATATTTATATATCATTTTTATACATATTATGTTTTATATTTGATATATGTAAGTAAATGAGTTATTTCATTGAAAAACCAGTTAGGTAAGAAATTGAAAGGATATGATGATCGTCGTGGTTGATGTGATGACAAAGCTAACAACACCTTCACTTCCAAGTCTTCAGTACTAATCCAACTTAAACTCTACCCAACATTCGGTTCTCTACTAAAGTCAACTGTGGGATCCCAAATGCACCAAATTAACGTATTTTAATCTTTTATTAAACCGTCGGATGGTACAAACCTACGTTTGCTACCGAAGTTTAGGCAAGAGTTCAGCAAAAACTAAATATTACTTCAAATGACACAGTTTTATAAATCTTGACAATGGCATTGAAGAATTGGATCATTTTTTAGCAATACCGCTTGTATTGAATACAGGCGGTAAAAATAATAAAATGTGCAATTTTATCGATCAAGTGGAAAATTCAATTAGATTCATTTATTTTTCTAGTATCGGCAACTGAGGTACTCAGGTATACTACTGTAAAATTATAGGAGATAATCAATAAGCAAATCCGAAAACAAAAATAGAAACCTCATCGCTTGGTGTGTTATTAGTAGTTTACAGCGACAATATTTAAATGATGATAAATGATTTAATGATTTTGATCAATCAGGAAGTATCTATCTTGCACCACGGCCTCGAGCTATAAAGCTTATCTAATGACAACTGTGGAGAGTAGTGGCGTGCAACTGTATTGATTTCACCAGAAGCAATGACTGTGCTTTCTCTCCTATTGCACTTGCTGCGGTAATTGAGTTATTGAACAGCGCCAAAATAATAAAATAACTCGTCCGGCAAATATCGCAACGCGGCTGTTTCACGCTGAGGTAGTGGTGACCGCTGTCGTAAGCCACAGTTGCGGCCTAACATCTTGTGAAATGGTCGTATCCGAAGCTATATTATACCTCGCCCCACCCCGGCAACATTTGTCCAACGTAAAAAATCAAACGAGAGAGTAAAAGCAGTATTTACATAAAATTATAAACAATGCTGAAGGCGCCGTACTTACCGTTAATATGACACACTTCAACCGGCAACGTGCGAGTTGATAGAAACCGAGACAATACCTCATGCATTTATGGAGAATATTCTTTATTAAAAGTAGGTTTAAGTTATCATAATGAAGTCTGTGTGGATAGTGTTGTTTGTGTGTGTGCTGAAGTGTTCGGCGATGTCGCGCGACGAGCTAGAGGAGTTTAGTGACTTTATCAAGATGACTTCACAGCTGGACCTTAATGTCAAAAGTAAGTGTTTACATTTTCAAAATCATCAAAGTCAACATTTTGACTTTGATATTAAATAAATAAATAAATATTGGTCGACATTTCACACAGCGCCATCTAGTCCTAAACTAAGCATAGCTTGTACTATGGAAACCAGACGACTGATAGAATACCTACATATATACTTTTTTGTAAATACATACATATATAAATACATATTAACACCCAGACAGAACAAACATCAATGCTCTTCACATAAATGTTTGTCCTGGTGAGAATCGGACCCACGACCTACTCAGAAGGCAGAGTTACTAACCAACTGAGCTGCGAAGTCAGTCAGATATTATACTTGAAATTCTTGAAGCAAAGCGGACTCTTAGAATAATAGATTATACCTGTCGTGTTTCTAGGCACGGGAGTCGACGATGACGACCCCTACGATGCAGATGAAGACATTCCAAACCACGCTTGGGAAGAAAGTGGGAAATTCGAGGGAGATCTTATCCTGAACGATCGACAGAGACGACTTATAGTAGAAAACGTTGAGGGCCTGTCGAGGAACGGGCTAACGGACAGCACGAAGCGCTGGCCTAATAACGAAGTCATATATTTTATTCAGAAGGAACATTTTAGTAAGTTCTAGTTTTATGATTTCTAAAGTATGTAATTTTAGGGAAGCTATTTAATATGTAATGCCTTTTCAGACGGTGAACAAGTGCAAGCGATTGAAAGTGGCATAGAAGATTTAGGGCGAGCTTCGTGTGTCAAATTCCGCCCCTATAGAAAAGGGGATCGAGACGCTGTAGTCATTCAGGTAAAAAAACATAGGTACATGCCGCAGCGGGCTCGACAACGCAGTGCGACGCATATCGAAAGAAGATTAGTCTGTGTATGAAATCGTATGGGAGATGTCACATCATTGTTTTCTGCTTCACAGCAACAGTTTTATGTCGATGTTTAAAGTAATTTAACATAATTTACTACGTGTAGTAAATTATGTAGTACCTAATGGTTACTTAAGTGGTAATAATTCGTATTTTCCGCTGTTTTACTGTATAGTACGACGACCTTGACCTTGGACCTAGACGGCCCAAAACATCGACGAGAAAAACTCATTTTCAGAAGTATCTGGCAGAAAATCTAAAGCTCATTCACACTTACATTCTACGACATATCATTTTTTTCCTGTCTAGTGTATATTTGTTTTGGATTTTTTAGTCATTGTAACACTGTAATTACTGAATTGATGGATTTTTTAAATACACCACTTGGGAACTATTGAATAACAACTTTTCTTAAACTTAAAAAAATAAAGGAATATGCCATTTGTATGAATATTATCCATTATGGTACTTAGTTTTCTTTAGCACCACAGATATTATTATTATGACAAACAAGAATATTCTATCCAAAACACTTATTTAGTATTTAGATTTGCCCGCATTGTTCATTTTAGTAAAAAAAGAACAGTTTTTTTCCTGCCTACTCTTTATCTATGATGACTAAGTAGATTGAAGCATTCGTTCATTATAGATAGAAATGCTGATGATCTTGACCATATCTAGTTTATAAGGGATTTAGAACATTATTCTAGACTCAACCATAGACAAAATTACGCCATACTTCTGTAGACTAAACCCTGAAGGAAGGAAGGGAAAAAAAGACGTAGATATGTCTGATGGCGTACGTTTTTATACAGGGGAGCAGAAGAGGTTGTTTCTCTCAAGTAGGCTACCAAGGAGGCTATCAAGTGCTAAACCTCTCTGGTCGTCATCCGGCTGGGCGCGGGTGCTTCCGGCATGGCACTGTGGTACACGAACTACTGCACACCCTCGGATTCTACCACATGCAGAGCAGCCCTGACAGAGACGACTACATTAACGTACTCTGGGAGAATATTTTGCAACGTAAGTAACTTATTAATGACGAATGCCGTATTATAAAATCTACTGAGACGCAGTTTGGATTGCGATCAATTTTTGTGAACAATTGGAATTCATGCAATAAGATCCATACATATTTGAAGCTTCATTTGGTAATTCATTTTGTAAAGAACCGTTTGGTAATATCTCGCCCGACCCCTTTATCAAGATTCTGTATTCGCTCCGCGTAGTTACTTCGTATAAATATTCGTCACACCACCTACATTGTGTATCTCTGATTATCCGATTTCCCTAATCAGCGATCCGATTATGTAACTATTGCTTCGCGTTGCATGTCAAAATACATCAGTCTATGGATGTTACTACTAATAATGTTTGAATAGCTTAAGACCTAATACTAGGAAAAAAAGAAAGAATAACGTAAAAGAACAAATCCTTTGAAATAACATGCGATCGTGCAAGGGATTTGATTATTGAAGCAGCAAGCGGCGGCGCAAGGAGAGTGGCTACGACTTACCTACACAATCCGAATATAAATCAAACTGATACGCGCACCGAATGTCGGAGTCTATTGACGTATGCTTATGAGTGCTCGTTTAGGTTATAGGTCTGGATTTTACTGATTCAGTTCTTCGTAGCCTGAGTTTAAAAATAGCATCTTCGCCTTAATCATATTGATCGTCAGGTCACTTGAGATGGAAATATAGATACCAATTCTTAATTCGCCAAATCCAAAGCTTGTTTCTACTAAGTTTGTTGCAGTCACTCGCGCTACTTCCAGCAAAACAGCGCGTCACTCAGGAAACTTATCGCTTGTGAAATTGGCATGGATATCAGGATCGAAATACAACATCTTCATCCCTGAATATTATTATTAAGTCTTATCAAATATTTTCAGTTGCGAACTTTCCTTCTCTACCTTTATATAAAATAATAAAACTGAAATTTACCGTTTATTTGTTCGAGCGTCCCGCTACAACTACTGGTCCGATTCAAAACTGTTTTAATGTATTTTAGTTCGCTATAACAGTAGTGTCACAATAATGCAGATGAAGTCACGGCAGAAAGCTTGTTATTAATAGTTTAGGAAATATATCCTTCCCATCAAACCAGCACGCTTCAAACGTTGCCTCCGAAGATACGGTCATGACGCATCTTGTTGGAGGCGCATTTCGGAATGATCTTACTTTTTAATTTGACAGCCGCGCGGCACAACTTTCGCAAATACAACTCGTTCGCCGTGTCTGACTTCGGTGTGGGGTACGACTACGACAGCGTCCTGCACTACAGCCGGGGAGCTTTCTCCGCCAATGGCAAGGATACGCTAGTACCCAAACAGGTAACCGGTTTTGTAAATCATTAATATTTTATGTATACTGACTTAGTCTTTTCACATGCATAACATGAAAGTACAGATTAATTATAGTGAAATTCACACATTTCGTAGGTATGTTATTTTAGCCTATTTAACGCTATAGGGACACTGGAAAAGTGGAGCACAAAAGGTTACGTGCCTTGTATATTTTGGTTCTTGGAATTATCTTGGATCTTGGGGTTAAAATTCGGGTGTCCTTTGTACTCTAATTTAGACATAACACGTATCTAAGTCCATCTGAACCTGCCATGAACTCTTAGCAGCAGTAGAAATCACGCCAAGTTCGTCCTGGGAAGTACTTCCACCATACCCATTTCAGCCGCCAAGCAGTAATGAATTCGCGTTACTTTGTTGTATTGAATGCATATTTCATTTTTTCAGCGTGGTGCCAGTATCGGACAAAGAATAGGCCTTTCCGACAAGGACACACAAAAACTGAACAAAATGTACTGCGACGCTGATTCTAACAACTTCGAGGCAGACGAGGGCACTTCACAGAAACCCAAAAAAAAGAAAAAGCCCAAGAACCAACCCTTCGAAGGCCACGGAATAGGATACCAACAAGGTAAAACTGTGGTTATCAAGTTACCTTCATCGAAGAGTCATAACTTAAAAGATGCTACAATACCTGTATTTGATCATTTTAGTAACGCGCCACAAACCGTGCCGTCGCCGGAAAATGGCGTTCATATATACCAAGAAGTAAAGTATCCATACATGCCACAGTTACTAATAAAAGTACACACCGAACCAAATGAAGCCGAAGAGAAACCTAATGGTGATACAGTTGTTATATTGAACAACGAAACCCCTAATCATGAAGTTGCGTCAGAAAAGAGAAATAAAGAAGGAGCAAATTGGGAACCTCACATTGATTCCAACCTTAATGCAGAGAAAACAGTCAATAATGACGAAACTTTGGCTGAAGCCTATGAGAGGCTTGCTAAAACCGTTAAGCAAAATGTCTATCCCGAATATAAATTCAAAGTCAACAAAGAATACAGTACATTTTATGATCCATCTGATTACAAAAAATATGAATCATTAAAATACTTAGATGAAAAGTTCGGAAAAACTTTCAGTTCTCCTCGGGCGCATACAGAAAAACCGATTAGAATAGTACAAAATCAATATGCGAATGATGAACAGAGTACAACTGATGAATTACTCATCATACCGCCCGGAGAGCACGGAGACACGGACTCTACATACAGAACATCACTGCCCATTAGAAAACCTTATAGTGCATATGAACAGACTGAAACTCCTTATTATGCAACCAAATATCTGAAAGATAGACAAAACTTTAGCCATTTGTATTCTCCCAGAATTACTGATGAGCGAATTAGAAAAGAGTCACAACCTATATTCAACGGCCAATCGCCATCGAATGAAGATGACTGGTATAAAAAGGATTCTCATAAACACAATACTGCAAGTTATAACCCTATTCCATACACAGATTACGTCGTGATGGAACATAAAAGGAACGAACCAGCAAATCCTACTGCAGCTGAATATAACGATGAAGATGACCACACAGAATCGCCAGAGAAAAATCAAGCATATAAATATTATTATGAAAAAGATGAAGAAGCTCCTAATAAAAGTGAGTCATACATTAGTGTAGAAACACCGAGTCATAGGTATGAGACGGGAGAATATTATGATGAAATTAGTACACAGGATCCTAAGAAAAGTGAAGCTTATTCACTGTTTCGTGTTCCAAACCCAACGGCGGATAGCTGGTACAAACCTGTTTATTCAAACCCGGAATGAATGTCTTTATCATACACTGAAGAAATGTCATCACCTCATGCACACAGCTGATGCATGCATCAGGGGTGTTATTCTTAAATCTAGATCTTAGGTCGGCTAATGCTTGTAATATATTACATAGATAAACCATTATTTAAAAATAAGAAATAAAATACTAAAGTCAGATTTGTTTTATGACTCAGATAACGTATCTCAACCCCAACTACGAATACTCCAATGATCCAAATTACTTCTAGGCCTTATCACATCGTTGAATATTCACGCGATATTCAGATTCAGTTGGTTCTTGCCCGGGGTTCATCCATTTAGTTCACCAAGGAGGACCACAGGAAAACAGGTGGATTGCGAGTAATTCTTTGCACATGGACCACCTGCTTGAAACGAAGGATAAAATATTTTGACAAATGATGTTGATGTCCAAAACTGACCTTAAATCTATGATAATAGAAAAATGAAAAAAAAATTCTTCTCTATAATTATATTTGGACTGCCATAGTGACAAATTTTACATTGCTTCATCGCCGAATGTGTTTATTGAAGAAAAAGTATTGATACCTACTAGAGACGTTTCGATAAGAGATTTATTGTTGTACATCTTTATGAAAAGCGTAATTGTAGTCATTTTTGGATCTTGATAGCCAGGACATCATCCAGGAAATAATTTAGTCCTTTTCACGTTTTGAACTAATGTTCTGGTAATATCGTCATTTAACTTTTACTGCATCAATCAAAGCAACTGATTGCCAACGACCACCTGTAATTCAGATGTAAGAAACTTCCAAATCTACCATCGTCGGACAATAAAGAAAGCTTAAAAACTACACGTCATTTTGAAAGTCAAAGCCAACTTATAACTGTCAGATGATCCAAGCTTAGGGATGGTATCGTTTATACGGTTTGTAAAAACTCATGGAACTTTAGTTTCATTAACTGGCCATAATTCTCTTTTATATCAACCCAGCAACAAAACAGCTTGTGAAAGTAAACTAACTCGGACTGGCAGAGTTTGTGTGGCTAAGACAAAAACAGCCAAAAAAGATGAACTAAACTGAACCGATTGAAATCGCAGGTTTCTAAGGTGAAACATTGATGTCGAAAGCTATTCATAAACGACACATCGAATGATTTTAAAATTAATTGACTATATCTGTAATGAAATACGCGCATATTAAGTTCCTTTTTATGGAAAATGACTTATTATGTTAAAGTTTTCTACGTTATAATATTATTTTGCAAAGTTATCGGAAAAAAAGAAGAATCGATTTTTAACAATTAGTTTCACTTTGTTTACGTTACAACACTATGTGCACAACACCATGCTTAGCTTATTATTATCACGCCACAAAACATGCCTGTTCTGCTGAAAAGGACACCGCCTCGGGCATTTATTACTATCAGTATTCCTCATAATATTGGGACATTATTCGCATTATAATTTGCTTTTTTGCCATCGATCTTAACGCCCAAAAAACATGCTTACTTATCGATGTCATCTTTTATCACTAGTAGTGCTAGTGTTTCACTACCTCTCTGAACGTCAAATCAACTGTCAAAATGTTATTGATAGTGTTAGCAAAAATAAACACAAAGACTTAAAGATAATAAGTTTATACTTTAGTTTTATCGGTGAATATTTTTGACAAATTAGTAATAATGATATGCATAAGTTCTTGGTGAAGTTAAATTTATATTTCCCGGCAATGTTTTTCCGTCGTCCTCGGTGACCAAGGTTTAAATTAAAATCCTTTAATTTATTTTCCTTTCATGGGTTGTGGTGTGTCTTGCGTTCATCACGCGACGATGTCTTTGTTTGGAAGACACTCGGCCGATGAAACCGACGCGCGATCTAAACTCGAACGGAAACTGTATATCGCCAAGGAATCGCCCGAGGTTGACTTCGATTTGTCGGATTGTCAACTCAAAGAAATTCCGTCCGGTACCTACTCTATATGCAAAGTGTACAGAAAACAATTGCTTTTTCTACAAAACAACCAACTACAATCTCTGGATGGAGGAGGACAACTGTCAGATTTATATCTTATTCAAGTTCTTAATCTGAACTCCAACAAGATATCACACCTACCTCATGATATAAAGTATTTGATAAACCTGACTGAGCTTCACATTAAGAACAATTTGATTAAAAATATCCCTGAAAGCATACAGTATTTGGAAAGCTTGCAAGTTTTAGATGTATCTTCAAATAAGCTGAAAAATCTTACACCCTGCTTAGGTAAGTTAAAAAGTCTTCGTAAACTAGACTTGACTGACAATTCAGAGCTAGATGAACTTTGCTCGGAACTGTGCTATGCCACAAATATTGTTCAAATTGAACTGGATGGCGATAATTTCAAATTCCCATCAGCAGATGTCTGCAATAGAGGAACAGAAGCTATCATGAGATATTTGTGTAAACATATAGACATTGAATACACTGCACCAACAGCTGTAGAATCCAGCCCAGTCTCAGTACAAACCCCAAGTTCAACTCAAAACCCTTTTGTGAGGAGAAATACATTGACTTGGGAAGAGCAAGAAGCTACTATGATGGAGCAGGAGAACAAACTTCATCAAATGGCTAAGGAGCAACGAGAAAAGTTTCTATCAATGATAGTGAAAGACCAGATGGTACTGGATAATGAAATATTTAAAATCCAAGAACAGAGAGAAGTTGAGAGACAAAAGTTGATAGCTGCCATTCAAGATGATGAGAAAGAAATTGAGTGTTTGGTGAAAAATTTTACACAGTCGGCTTATTTGAGACCCGAAATAGTACAGCAACAGTTAGAATATGAACAGGCAGAACACAACAGAATGTTGGAAATTGTTAGACAAAATTATGACAACATTAGAAAAGCTGATGTCCTCAAGAACATACAGACCCTCATTGAGGAAGATTACTCCATACATAATTCGACAATACGTTATAGAGATCACTTAAATAATATGAAAGAGAGTTTGCTCTCGCAAGACTTGGAAGGGGCAGGAAAGCTGGAAGAGTTGCTTAGAGCTAAAGACCAATCACGTACAGTGCTTGTAGAACAACTCCTTGATGATCAGGATGTTCAGAAAGCTCTAGTTGCCTCTTTACTCGAGAGAGTTGACACCAGGAGTTGGAGTCTGAACCAAGAAATATCTTTGATATCTTCACATTTGTCTAAGCTAAGTGTAATTGAACAAGAGAAGAAAAAGCTACAGATTTCTTATAACTACAATGAAATGCTTAATCAAAGAGTCCACTTAGTGAATTTACTCGATGACTTGTTTTGTCAACAAAATAAGAGGAGAATGCAGCTTGTCGACACCCTCAAAGAAATGGAGACTGAATCATCTAGAGCTTCTGACTTCTGGCTGAAGAGTTATCAAAAGCTTATTGACACTGCACCAAAGACTTTGTTGGATGTAGGCAAAAGCCTTGACCCAATTTTTGCAAATTATCTTTTACAAGAGGGAGTCATTCACTGTCTACCATTTTTGGTGAAATTTTTGTTTTCAGATAATTCTCTGATGGCAATTACAAATGAAAATCTAAAAGCTAGTGGGGTGTCTCTGACTTCTGATAGAGAGGGAATAATCAGAGCTATAAAGTGTTATGTAGAAGTTAAGAGCCAGAATCATAACTATAAGTTGTCTGATGAGCCAACTGCACCCCCTAAAGAAATTATAGATGAAAATTGTTCAGGAGTAGTGAATATTGAGACTGAAGTAGCCGTATTGGAATCGGAATGTGTCATCTGCATGGATGGCCGATGTGAGGTGGTGTTTGTGCCTTGCGGACACATGTGCTGCTGCCGGCCCTGCTCTGTCAAAGATATGAATTCATGTCCCATGTGCAGAAGTAACATTGACCGTACAATAAAGGTCATAGTCGCATGACCTCATATGACTGCACTATGGAGGTATTTATTATCCTCACTCTGATTAATTATTGAATTTAATCACTTGTATGAATGAATGTTATATCTCATTTCAGGTGTGGACATCACAGGAAATTGTGTAACTTATGAGTTACACCCACTTGAATATAATGGACCAGGAAATCCCTCGTTGTAGAGCTCTGAGTCACATTGACAATTAGGCTGTGGTAGATACTATGTATACAATGATGCTGGATCCATGTCAAATGAACATTGTGGGGAATGAGTTTGTGATTGAAGAGATATATTGGATAACAAAGGTTCTGTGATTTCTTGCATCCAATTTACACATTGAAGATAAGTTGTTACAATGATTTTAAGGTTAAATTATGATAAGGTTGAATGTAATTATTTGATACAAAATGATACAGTTATCCAAATACTATATGAAGCAATTGGTTTTTTGTGGCCTTTTTTTTCAAGTGTAGTATTTAATTGAGATACTGTTTTAACAGTTTCACTACCACCTCACTGACAATTACTACTATTTATAAATTACGATTTATTGTACAAAGATTTTACGGCACTTATCTACTGAACTGGACACTGTACAGTGAAATTAAACTTTATCTTGTGATTGAGCTCATTTTACAGAGAAATGTGTTTATTTTAAAAGAAGCTCAAATGTTCGCTTTCTCTTTAATTAAAGATTTTTATGTTAATATATGCACAAGAGTTTTGGATAGCTTTTAATAATGCAGGCCCGATGCATATCCCGGCCCGATGGGAGACGCAATTTTTAACGACTGCGATTTATACAAATGTATTCCCCATTTTTATTCGTGTTGTGTGATAGCGCTTTTCTTTGTTTTATAATATAGATATTGATGAATAGCATGTTATTATGTTTAATCTTTAATTACGTTACTTCCTAAAATATGTGTGGATTGGACACATCCTTTAGGACTCTAGTTTGAACGCCATTAAAAGGCTTTCAAATATTATTATTTCGAAAAGAGTAAACAGCGACAAAAACCATATTCTTGAATAAAGTAGTTAATAAATCGGTCTAGTTTTGAAGGACACAAGTTAATACGAAAACTCCGGGAATAGGTAGGACCCCTGAATGAATATTACTCGTTTTTATAATTCTGCACTAAGGACTGATGTTTGTTTTTTTCTGTACAGGTGCCCCAAAGCATGTTTCTGTGTGTAATATTATATATGAATTATACTCCAGGGAAAAAAAGCAATATAAATAGTATTTAAGTAATGATATTTATTAGTATTCAAGTAGTGTACGCTTTTTTAAAACTAGTCATTGTAATATATAGACAATTTCATATATTGCCGCAAAAGGAAAAAATGGAGTATAACCATGTTAATCCTGAGTTGCTGGAGTAGCAATTGCAAAGTCTCAAAATTTTGTGTTATACAAGTGGGCGACTGCATTGAATTATATTTGCGTAATATATAGTAAGGCTATGGATTGTAATTGATGACCTGAGTAAGGTAATTGTGAAAATTTACCCTTTCTCGATGTTCAAACAATACCTATATTGGCTGAAATTGGAAATAACGAGTGTCAAATTAATTATTTGTGCCTTGTAGATGTCATACGATTTGTAACAGAGAACCGTTTTTATAAGTACACTAGAGTAAATACTATTTCACGTGATATTATGTAATGTGAAACGCATTTTATTATTATTTTATGGTTGAATACACGGTAGATTCTTTTCCAAGAATTAAGTCCCGTGGCGAATCCAGGAACTAATTTGTAACAATGGACTATTGTGCTTTCACGTAGACACTAGCGCCACAGCCAAGGGGCTTATTTCGTGGTATGGACTCTGAGTGTGTACTGGTGGCTCGTTTTCAGTGGCCGCCAAAATGTGTAGTCCGCCATTTTACAAAATGGCTAGTCTGTTTATAAAATGACCGCATTTTCTTAGCTGGTGAATTAACTTTCAGCCGTTTTTTACGTTTAACTAAAGGATGGCCAATTTTTAGCCACACTGTAAATGTAGGGTGACATTGGTTAAGAATAAAACATTCGGTTTTCTGTTAGTCTGAATACAATTGGTCTACACAGAAAGGCTAGCCAGTTATAGCAATGGCGACTTTAACCAAGAGTGGAATCGGTTCATGCCGAAGACGAGATCAAGCCACCTGTCTTTCATACTAGTACACAGTTATTTTATATACTTTGCAATGCCTGATTTATCTTTAGACTTACGCACTATATTTTATGAAAACTGTATTTCTCTTAAATAATAAGAAGGGACTCGGCCGCGACTTCGTTTCGTGGCATTTCTTTATATTTTCATAAGGAGTATGACACACCCCAATTCACCCTTTAACAAATTTCAAAAATTGCTATGTAGAACGTGTGAGTCAATCTTTTTCTTTTTTGTTTATCCCGGTTAAAATGACACTAGATTAGACACCATTTTTTACATTTCAGAGCGCAAATGAAACTACCAAGTTAATGAACGTGATCTGGGTCCCAATAAAAACTATGTGAAACTTGCTGCGTTTTCACGTATAATATAATGCTTTATTAAAAGAGTATTTTAGGTTTTGCTTAAGACAAAGTGCACATTTATTGGATAAAGGCAATGTGACGTAAAGACAAGTCTTTATTAAATGAAAAATGTTTTACATAACATTGTAATTCGTGAAATGACTGAAAAAACTGAGAGGGTGAAACGGGCTGTCATTGTGTATGGAAATTCGCATTTCCCTTGCGATATAACCAACGAGTCGTGGTCGAGTCCACTAATCGGCCGTCCTTTAACTAGAAAGCCGTTAACGTTCAAAAGGTCAATTTTAACTTGTTAATAGGAAGCGATACAGTTCAAAATTATCTATCTTTCTAAGAAACGTTTGTAAATTATAGTTAGTTCCGGATATATATTTTTTTTTGTAGGTCGTTATGTGACGGATTTAAAAGGAATTAAAAAGAGTACTGTGATCATAATATATATAAAAAAAAACGTCTTAACGGTCTTTCAGTTAAAGGACGGCAGTAATGTAAAGATAGAATATGATTAAGTTTAACAGACAGCGCTGTGAGTGAGCACTTTTCTTACAAGCTCTAACTTAACTTGCAATGTTTATTCGGGTCAAATCTTGCCACTTAATTTTTTTTTAAGATGTCGTCAACCGATTGAGATGTAACTTGTTTTTTTTTAGAAAAAACTTGTTACCTCGATGATAATAATATGTTATCATGGAGATGGGGAGGTGACCATAGGAACTTCTCAACATACCTCCGCCGTGTTTGGGCTCACGGAAATTGTCTTGAAAGTACTGTATCCCTCGGTTGTGTCCAGGGTCTGATTGTACATGTAAGATTTGGTTTTTGAAAAATGTATTTTTCAACATAAACTTATTTTATTAACCTAATTGAATTCATTTGAAGGGAAATAAGATTTATGATTTCAAAGCTTAATATCAAAAGAATATAAAGTAGGTTGGATCTGCACAAGAGAGCAATAACTTAACATTTTTCGAGTTATTTAACAAGAGGTTACTTACTTATGACGCTGACTGTGTCACTGAAGAGAATATCGACGGTAGCAATTAACATAGTCGTGTGTGAAAAATCGATACTTTAGGGTACAGCCGTTCAAAGTTTCAAATATTAATAAAGTGTACTGAACACATACTACCTACTTTTTCCACTTAGAAAAACAGATAAGGTTGATTTTAGAGATTTAATACTTTACGGGGGCATTTATAGTTTTATTCTAAGGCCTTTTATGCAATAAAATGAAAATCGCAAAAATGTACAGTTAATGTGTTAATTGCTACAGTCGATATATGCATGATGTAACATATATCCGAAATATGTCTGCACAGGTGACATGCTTGTTACACCTACTTAAAGATTATATTTAAGATTTTAAAAATTTAGAGTTAATAACAGTGGCTCACGTGTAACTTATTTATTATTTTATATTATATTACACCTTTATTCCAAAAGTTGAATTTTCATTTACCCAAATAGAAATACACTTTCTCCTCACCAACTTACCAGCCTACTAACGTCTATTTTAAAGACTTGTTTAAAGCGCAAGATAAATCTTATAAATTAGAGGAATATTCGTTTTTATATAGGTAAATAAAATAAATAAATATTCGTGGATATTACACAGCGCCATATACCTAGCCCCAAAGTAAGCATAGCTTGTATCACGGGAACCAGACAACTGGTATAGAACTCATTTACTGAAACACATTACGCATATTCTACGATTTAGGAAAAAAGCACTTTATTATTTTCTTTAATATTTAAAAATTTCAATTTTGAAACCACCTTATTAGTATGAAATACTTGGTATTAGGGGGTTTCGCTCTTCCTTACATGTTTATTTCCACTTTATTTCGTTAATCTTTTTTGGAATTACATATTATATGTTTCAGTCATTTAACATTTAAAATTAGATACTGCTTTATACCTATTAAGTAATACCATAGTCTGCTAAAAACATATACAAGGGTAGAGTATGGTGAAATAATGTACCTACTGACCTTTTTCTTTGAGCCTCCGCTAACGTTATTTCTTGGTCACCCTGTTTACACCGCAGCCCCTGTATAATAGGCCTTTGTAACGCACAGTGCCATGATAATAGAGTACACGAAAACAGCAATTACCCCGAAGCCTTTCATGTCAACCCTCATTCTGTTCAGAACATGCAGGCAATTTTCTAATAAACGTAAAGGACCCTATATATATTTGTAGCAAAACAGTCTCTGCTCCCGACAACACCCTTGAATTGTTACACCAATTTCGTGGTACAAGATTTTGTCATTACGATAGCTACTTCATTATACTAACCATCCAAATAACATTGTTAACATTACAATGAGTATTGAAATACTTGTACCAAATAATTTTATGCGAATTGAAGAAAAAAAAACGTATCCTACATCGACCTACCGAGATTAAAAAACTTTTTTTTTTTTAAATCCCGGATAAATTAAGGTAATTTCTCAAAATGTATAAAAAACAACTTGAGTTATTACACATTTTTTTTATTATTTTTAATTTTTTTATTATATAATACAGTTACAGAACGAACTGACGGCCCACCTGGTGTTAAGTGGTAACCTCAGCCCATAACAAGCGATGAGGATTTAACATTTCCAGGCGTCAAAATCCTTACTTTCTTAATCTATATCAACAGACGATTCAGACAGGCTAATAATAATATTACTAAGATTGGCAACTTTTTGAATACTATGGATTCTCCAAATGTTCGTGCCGGAAATTGAATCCAAGGAGCTTACGTGTCAATATCGGTAATGAAACTGAAACCGGAAACGTGCGCACTTCCGCTCACGAAATTGACAGGCTGGATGATATTGTTGCAGGTTTATTTAGGTTATGTTGGGTATAGGACCTATGGATTCTTAAAATATATTTCAGCCCATGACTAGTTTCTAAACTTTTTGTATTTCCGTAACATGTATCTCATTCTTATAGATTTAAATATGTTAATTTATTTACTATGTGTTTTATTTAATTATAATATAGTATATCCTTGAATTAGTTAGGTACTTGGCAAAGGATAAAATTTAAATGAACTTCTACATGAGAGATTATAAAAACGTGTTTTACCTAATATTCAAAATTTCATTCTCATTTTTATAACTTATTTACCCTATCCTTACTTGCTAATTACAGGCAGACCGTATTTTGAATACATTTGGGTTTAGGCCAGGGGGATTACGTCTCGGCTCCATGTAATGTCGATTTGCATACAGATTAGGCAGCTAATTCCAGACCATGGAATTGAGAAAACAATTGGTAGTGCTGTGGGAATTTACTTACACATATATTATAATTTGTGTGTGCATATCTTACTACATAGATTCAGGCCTCCCAGAAGGTGTAGGCAGAGCTTCGCTTCATATTCCTTGGGAAAACTGTTTCGTTTACAATTTTGACTCCTTGTTATATCCTCCTTGTATAGTGCTTTTAATAAAAAAAAAATTTTAATTTTTTAGGGTTCCATTCTCAGCGCATGCGCCTAAGACAATGCCGTGTAGATTTCATAATGTGACGTAGATCCAATTATAGTTATTAAGAAAACTGCTTCACGAACGATCCGTTGTATTTTCTTTAAAATTGATTCTATTTGTTGAGCTGTTTTCTCTATGAACTCTGTATACAAGAAATAAGAATCTACCCCTACTGGCCAAAAGTAAAACTCTTAAAAATGTATAAATACTTACGTAATTTAAGTAGGTACTTTACCTATTTTCTACAATTTTGTAATTACCTAGCTATTTGCAAGTTGCAGCAATGATCATTTTAATATCACTCAACAAGCTAATAGGAATGAATGAGATTGGGTAGTCCGTATATTTCTCTCCGTCGGATGTTTCGAGATTCATCAATTAGGCTGGTGGATGCCCGCAGGCGTTACAATGGCCTATCTTAGTTACAAAATTAATGAAGAAATGTTGATAAGGACATGTTTATACATTATAATTGCAGGCTTTTCTTGTAGTCTTGTTAGAATCCAGCTTGAAAGGTGTGGTTACCGGTGAAATTACAGGCACAAGAGACATTCCACCTACACGTCTCAGAGTTACGGGTGCATACGGTGCGACTAGGGTCTTATCGTACCTAGTAAGGGAAGACCCAAGTCACATCGCTTGTTATGGGCAGAAGTTACCACTTAACACCAGGTGTGCCGTCGGCTCGTTCCGTAACTGTATCTCATACAAAAGAAAACATCATAAGCTATAGTCATATGTATATATAGTCGCGTGTTCTTGAGATTTTAATAGTACCTACCTACTTGTGCAATATATATACTTATATTTTTGCATGTTGCAAGCAATGCTTTACTTGTTTATTACTGTTGTTTTCCTGTTTTCTATCTAGGTTGTTTTTCAGCAACATGTTGAATGATGCAAAATCTAGACATCTGTTTTAAAAATAAACAAATAATTTTGACTTCAATTTTGTAACTAAGACAACCTGTTATTATTTTACCTGTTATTTTAGTGTTTTTATTTATAAAAAAAATACATCTGCGCTAAAGAATCCATTAAAAGAGTGTGATACAAAAGCTTATGTTACTTTACGCCACTGTCTCAGGTTTCAGTGATATCTTAGTTGCTCTAATCATTTATTCTGCAAAACCACATAGCTTTATGTGAACAATACCTTACTTATTGCTGTAATCCCAGATCGTCTTGATAAATTGCTTCGGTGAGCTTCATTAATTCTTAATAGATGCTATTGTACGTACAAAAGGAAGCTATTACACATACATCAATTAGTGGCTCTTTGTAAATCCGATCGATATAATTATGTACATGATTATCTTATTTTCACGACTTTGACGTGTTTGCCAATAATTGGGATTTCGAGGTAATGATAAAGATATTTATGGTAAAGTCCTGAAAAAATATATCTCAATTTGTGTGGGTACAATCCATATCATGTGAGTAAAATAGAAAATAAGGAGTAGGAAAGGAGAGAAAAACAAAATACTTTGAAACAATTTGGTTCAGTAACTTATCCGGTTCGACGGTAACGAGATATTAGTGCAGCTGTGGAACTGTTCATCGTAACTTTTAACTGGGGCTGAAATGAGTTGAAATAACTACCAATCTCTGTTGACGTACGCTACAATGAATTGTCGGAAGCTGACTGCGGTCTCTCAACCATCAAAGGGAACAGTATCGCATTGGGGGGCTACATTGCTCGCTTCCGTAGGTGATAACCCTTGATCCCTACACGTGTCTCCCGAGTGGTGCAAAAGGAGCAACCCAAAGTAGCTGTAGAACTTGTGCTAAGTTCGCCCGGAGAAGTACTGCCACCACACCTGGTAATCTGCCGCCAAACAGTGATGCACTCGTGTTGCTGTGTTCCGGTGGAAAGGAGTGGGTGCCGGTGAAATTGCAGGCGCATGAGACGTAACATCCCCGTCTCGGAGTGATGGACGTAACGCAATGCGACTTGACTCATCTCATACTCTGGTGGAGAGGGCTTGAGTCCCATTGTTGTTGTCCATGGGCGGCGGTTATCATTTAACATCAGGTGGGCCGTCGGCTCGTTCTATCACCTACATCACATAAAAAAAAAGATCAATAAATAATGAACTTTGGTTTTCGGATTATCTGATGGGTAAATGAAAATTTCCCGCGTAAAAAACAGAAATTTCGTATAGTGATTATTTCCAGTAGACCATATATTTACGAAATATATAACGAAATGCAACGAAATCATATTCCAGTAAGTACACAATCTAATTAGCTTTAAAGCAAGTTTTTTCTTTCCTATTTGTGTCTTATTTTGAGTTTGATATTTTGAGAACACTACTTACTGCTTGGAACCGGGGCCGCAGTCACAGTATGGTACGTATTAGCAAAGATTATTCTGGCCTTTGGTACAATTTTTATGTATTTATTGGGGTAGACAAGCCCATAGGGGTTAATGAAGTTTTTTTGTAGGTTTTAAAACTGAAGAAAAAAGTTAGTATTCATTATTGAACTGCAGGTATATTCATGTAGGTAGTATCTATGTTATAAAATACTACACAACCAATAAATCTCCATCGGAATATCAATAATAAAATGTAGCAACATTATGAATTTTCCCAGAAACTTTGTTTACACGATGCTTGCTAACTTTCCCGAGTTCAATATTAGTCGAGAGAGCGGGCCAAAACTTACACTACCGGAATAATCCCGTATATTTCAAGAGCCAGATTTTGAAATCATTTATTAGTAGTAGTAAGTTAGTTAGTAGTAGTTAAGTAGTACGATTACTACTACTAACATTTTCCGTCGTAGACGTAGTTCTACAAAACTCTGAAAGATTGAATTGGTTAAATTACGACTAAACTGCGACGAGGGTGTCTTTTCACGGGTGCGTTAAAGTGCGTAGAGATCTTCGTATTGAATGGGAGAGATCTTTATAATATTGTGACAATGAATTCTATCAGAAGCTTTTTCGAAAATCTCTGCCGCCAATCTTCGCATTGCTGTGCTCCAAGTGATACGAGATGTTAGACCTTATTGTCTCAAGTCGGAAAACCCAAGTCGTTACTTACAAATACACGTTTGATATATCTGTTTCCTTTTTGCAATTCAACATATCTTACTACTAATATAAAAGCGAAAGTTTGGATGGATGTTTGTTACTCAATCACTCCAGAACGGCTGAACAGATCTGGATGAAATTTGGCACAGAGATAGATTATAGTCTGGAATAGCACACAAAATGTGCTACTTTATCCCAGAAAAATGTAGGATTCCCGTATGATGACTTATTCACCGCGATTAACTATATGCGAATACTATGATTAATACGCCTATATTATAGTATTTGATTTAAAATTCACAACCAGCAAAGTTATGGGCGCTTACTTTAGAGATAACTTTTAGAATAAAATCGATTTCAGATTGTACTTGTAACAGGTTCTACAGATTGTCCGTTTTGCCTCTTTTGTCTCGGTCCCTTTGAGGCTTTCAGCAAAAGTTGGTCGAAAGTTAGATGTTACCTAATTTATAAGTGGTTGAGAGCAATAATTTATTCTTCCCACTTACGTAATTGCAATCTGTGGATTAAACATTTGCTAGGTAATGAGTGAAATTTGAGCAATTTACTGTTTGAGGAAAAATATGAAAAATTTAATAAAACATAATTCAACAAGCTTAGCAACAAGATATATTCAGATTCTTTTATAGTTTAAGGTAAGGAAAAAAGATGTAATAATTTCTTACAAGGCCTTGCATAGGTATTTCCTACGTTTTCTCTTATTAATGAATTTCATTCGTTTTATTATTTTTCCTTTTTTGTCGGCTCGCTTGATATTCCGTGGGCAGATGTTTTGGACACCACACATTATTAATGTGTGATCCGTGACTGTCCTTAGAAACATGATCACAGAGACCATGACGCAGAATATTGAATAGGCAGTTCAAGTGTTCTTGTAGGAAATTGCTGTTTACATGACGTAAGAATTTTTACATGGCTTATTCTTGTAGTCTATTGTGGAAAAAAGCTTAATAGTACCTAATAGATATAATACAAGTTTTATGTGGAATGCCAACACAACCAAAAACTAAGCTTGTTAAAATCGGTATAATAAATGTCTGCGTTCTCATTCAATTAAGTATCGAAAAATGCAGAATAAAAAACAGTTAAATCAATTAGACCGCTTTAAAACAGCTCCATCCAATCGCAGTTCTACAGATGCAGTTAAAGGACCTAATCTAATCCTGTTTCCAATAGTCGATTTCGTCGCACACTCTTTCAATTGGATAGACAAAGAGCCGGTGGAGAATTAAATCAATTTTTGGTTGGAATATTCAAACAATTTCAGCTACATTAACTGATATTTAAGTTTATTTCGCTAAATTTTAAATTAATATAAAAATAAAAATAAAAGACGAAACATCTGAGATTCAGCTGACTTTCATTCAAAACTAGCTTGTAAAAAGTAGCTTATCATTATACATCAGCCGAATGGTTTCAGTAGTTATTACGTGACTAGGTTAATACATAAACTTGTGACTGGAGTCTTACTATATTCTCAGCACATCATGATCACAATTAGTTTATTCAATTGACGTGTGTATGAAAACGAAAAATCGAATTTGCCCTCAACTTCAGTGACTAACCTCAATAATTGATCAATTTCGTTTAGGAGCACTATTCTTAGTTTAAGTGAGTAGTTACGTTTTCAGTCGTATCAATTTCAGATTAAAGACAATGTTTCTCGTTAAACTACTTTTACTATCACGAACCATAAAGTGATTCCTTTCGTGCTTTCTATCCACTCTATAATGTAAAACGAGAATAAACGTAGCAAGTATATTCTTCACTTTTTACATGTTTTAATTTTCTAGGCAGCAAAACTATGTTTTTGCACATAGACTTCCTCTTACCTTTTAGGTATACATAAGCACTAACCACTATTTTCCAGTGGAAGCTTTCATCGGTTCAGCTATTAATTTCACTTCAAAACGTCTATTGCACACTATTACTGTTTCAGTTACGCTCTCTCCGATATTTTATACTCGTGAAGCTGTCCAAGTTCTTAATCAGAGGAGTGTTCCGTGAAATGTGGTAACTTGGATATACTACAGTGATTAGATAATCCACAGTCTATCTTTTATATGTTTTTTCGGAATAATGAAGTTTATATATGTATAAATTGGTTTCAAATTTCAATTTATTATTTAATTAAAATATGCTCAGTGTTCATTTTACCAACGTAGGTTGGTAGATATATATTTACCAAATAAGTATATAAATAATAATTATATTAATACTATTTTCCCTGTATAAGTATAAAAAAATAAACGCAATGATCTTAACGTCAATATATTTTTTGTAACTACTAGATATTTTTCCGGGAAAATTTCTCTCTACCGGCAAAAATAACCCTAATGACTATAAAATTACTGAGCAAAACCACATTTAACATGGTAACTGCTGTGAGTAATGTAACGGCATTCACAGCTGTACCATCACTTGAAAATAATTATTGAAAATGGATTTCCTTTGAACAGAAAATCGGGGTTCTCACCACGCTTCTTCGTTTGGTTTCGTCTACCTCTCGGTTTGTGGAAGGCATCTGAAAATTAGTTAATCAAGTTGTCGAGAATGCTCATTGATCTGCTTTCAAGAAGCCGAACGATAAATTATGTTAATTAAATCTTATACTGGTATGCGTTTAACATTTTCTAATAACATGTTAGGTGAGTGATTTGGATCCCAATTTCATCCAAAGTTAGCTTATTCAGGAGCAGATAGATTTTCACTTAAAATATGTGTACATTGCCTTTTATTTGCATACTCAAGAAACAAAAAACAAAAGTAACATCTACATCTACGGGTAGTGCTTCAGACGTAGATATTTTATGCGATTCAGCTATGTAACGAGCAAAATTGTCCAACTCACGCCAAGTTCGTCCGGGGAAGTAATGCCACCATGCCCATTTCTGCTACCAAGCAGTAACGCGTTCGCGTTGCTGTGTTCCGGTTTGAAAGGTGTGGTTGTAGGTGAAATTACACGCACATGAGACATTCCACCTACACGTCTCATAGTTACGGGCGCATACGATGCGTCTTGGGTCTTGTCGTACCTAGTAGGGGAGGACCCAAGCCGCATCGGTTGTTATGGGTCGAGGTTACCACTTACAACCAGGTGGGCCGTCCTCGGCTCGTTCCGTTACTATATCACATAAAAAAAGTGGTAATTTGTATGGCTTGTCTAGAGTAGGCCAAATGTAAATGCAATGTGAGAGCTAAAAGGCTGAAACGAAAACGGAACTCCTTATTCCCAGGAGGCCAGGAATCAATATTCATTATGTTCAATGCACCTCTGCGTTAGGGGGCGTAGGTACTTAACCCGGATTCATCATCATGATGCTGTGGGGAATATGGATGTTGAACGGTGAAAAAGTTTTGGAATATTTTATGCATTTCCCTGAGAAAACTTTAATGTAGCTGGAGTTCTGTTAATTAGCTAATCCCTTTTCTTTTTCTGGCTACTACAAGGCTACCTACAATAATGAACAACAAAATCCTCGCATAAAATACTCGTAGGTTCTGACTTATTCCTACAGTAACTGCTTATACTAAGAATATTGTAAACATAAATTTTACATCGCCTGAACATGATACCCTAGAAACTTATAAGGAAAGTGATCCACTTTAATTTAATTTAATTTAACGTAACGTAACTTATCTTATCCTAACTTTATTTAATTTATCTTCATTTAATTTAATTTTATTAAATTTAATTTAATCTGATTTGATTTGATTTGATTTGATTTCAGGTAGTCAGTCAGTCGATCAGTCAGTCGGTAGTCAGTCGGCCATCCAGTGCACATGCTCCCTAAGCCTGTATCGAGGGCTACGTTTCGCAGATTTTGCCTTAATTTTTGAACGAATCAGCATGACGGCGGCATGACGGTGATGAATGAACTGCTCTATCAAAGAACATTAAGTATACGCCTGGCTTTATCACAGGTATACATTCTCGACGAGACAAAACAGACCATACCTTTTATTTATCTTTAGGCTAAATTATATTATGTTAATTTGGATTGTAAAGTTATGGTTATTCCAACTTATATCCACAGCGCAGCACCTAATACCAAACAGTTTTCTAAGTTTTCACACTACAAGGAAGCTTTATCTACTCACCCCTAGCAGAGCCAAGTTGACAGTTTTAAAGTTTTTGTTTTTTGAGTCTTACAGAGTTTAACCAGCTTTTTTCATTTCAAATTATTAAATACTACGCGCAATTTTTTTGAACTATATGACGTGGCAGTTAACTTCTCGGAGTTACATATTTTTTTACAGATTTGTTAGTTAAACACATACAAAAAAGGATATACTAGATTTATTCCAGATTGTGAAAACAACGTTAACATGGACAAACATCAGCCCACGCCTCTCATCCGCTCATAAAAGTCTCGCCGAGAATGTAACCTCTCAAAGTCAAACTGCGGGCCGGATATTGCAAATGAGCTGCTGAATAATAAATATAGAGATCAGCGTTAATTTGCACAAACGCGAAAACATGTTACGTATTAGCACTGCGCAATACGCTTTATATATGCTGTAGGTTTTCAATTTCAGTAAAGAACGTTGGAAAATTGAGAGCGTGGTGGCTCTTTGGTTCAGTCCGAGGTGAATCTGGATGGAGATCTTTTGAGACAGTTATTGGGATTTGTCCCAACGAGAAAAAATTATGTGCACGTCGCCACGTTCTCAAAACGGTTAAAGCCATCAGCCGTAGTCAGCTCAAATCATTGGTCCACACTAGTCGTTGTACCTCTCGCACACTACTACAGAGATTCCACCAAAAATTTTATGTATAGGTATAATTTTGTGAACTGTCTCTGTGTTCCTACCAATTTGGATTAAAAACCAATAAAATATTAGACAGTTGTGGACATTTTATACAACGCCATCTATCCGCAAATTAAGCATAGATTGTACTATGGGAAACAGATGACTAATATAATACTGATTAGACTGATTATAATGTACCTAACTGTAGAACAACTTGTATTTGTGGGCACATGATTTTGAATTCCAGTTTTATAATCATTTATAAAGTTATGTTATTAAAATTTCCAAAGTACGCCAAGGTTTTCCCCCAAAACTGAATTTGCTTAAGAAATGGGCGATTTATTTATGGCCATCTAAGATAATTTATCCCGTTGAGCCTTGGTACTAGACTAGTAGATGAATGGTTCATTTTAAAGGTCAATTTTTTTCAATACTTAATTGCCCTATCCTGAATCGAATAATGCTTTAAATACTTTTCTTTATAAATTTGAAGCCTGACAACGCTATATAAAGAAACTGTATAATTACTAACTCTAACAATGCTTAATTACAAAGCGCAAAGCCTATTACGAGTTAAAGACTTTCCTTAAACATTCAACCTTAAAATTAGGAATCCGTTTGACTAATTTCATTTTGTTCAAAGTTTTTTGGAACGATCCTGTTGGATCGCACAATTTACTTTTCCCAAAAGGCCCTAGAATAAAAGTGTAGATAACTCCCGTAAGGATTTCTCAAAAATTCATAAACAGTAAAGCTGAGAATAAAAGTCCTATACATTGTGGGCATAGTAAGAAATCATTAATTCAGTATTTTCCTAGAAAGGAAAACTAGAAAAACCACTGCGGACAGCTTAATTATCTATACAACTAATAAAAGAAACTATTCCTATACTTTCCGGTTTTTATTCAGAGGTCTTTCAGGCAATTCAAGGCTTGCTCTTGGCTTCAGCCTTGATGTAATAAAATTTATGTCTATCGAAGGAAAACTTCTTAATTAGCGACGCGGTCGGTAGAAAAGCTGCCAAGCACGCCCCATTCGTTTAAACGCTGGATGTTTTCAATTGTTGAACGTTTGGGAACGGAATCCTAATATTTATTGATCTGATTTTCGTTTTTCCTGATTCATTTGAACAGAAAAGGTACTTATTTGAAATATCTTTTCAGTGGATCTTGTTCTACGGGCGGTCTACATACATATGAAATAAAACAATATAGATTTGTAGTCCTTTAAGTCGAGTAAAATGGTATTAGCATAAGTACTGGCATTATTAATCAAAGTCAAAAACTTTATTTCCATAGAATTCATAAAGAAATGGCTTGGAAACGTCAATGTTAAATATGTTAAATATCGTCACACAAATGTTTGTACATTTGTGTGACGATATTTAACATAGGTGTTTGTTCTGTGTCTAGATGTTGATATGTATTATATGTATGTATTTACAAAAACAGTATTTAAGTATTATATCAGTTGTCTGGTTCCCATGATACAAGCTATTATTTATTTTGCACGGACATGTCCAATTTTGTAGTCGTTCGCTTATTGCTAGTGCAGTGGCTCGTTTCAAAATAAAGTAGGAAGACCAGTTTGTATGAGTAAGTTTGTCTCTACATCTTAAAAATCAGATTTTTATAAGAAAAACAACTTTGTTGATGTTAGGTTTAACCTAAGACTTCTGCAGTATTTTAACATTTGATTTAGCCAGGATCAATATATTTTTAATTACCCGCTGCAACACGGAGGTGATCATTTGTAAAAAATATATAATAAATTGTTTGCTTAGAAGCTTTCATTTTTAACTAGGTATATGTGCTCTTATTTTAGTCATGGTATGAGCTGACGGCCCACCTGATGTTAAGTGGTAACCGCCGCCCATAGACAACACAATACAACTCAAGTCCTCTCCACCAAAGTAAGAGATGACTCAAGCGCAATGTGTTACGTTAAATTACAAAATGCACTCGGAAATACTAAAAAAAAATTAACCACATTCGAAATATAAACAAAAAGTTTTAATGCAAGCCAGTGTCATTCCATATTTTCATAAAATCTGCGTTTATTTTTGAGTGAACAGATGAACGCTTCTCAGCGAGAGTCAGTCCAGAGTGAGCGGAAGTTGATGAAGGTTTGAGTTCACTCGAGTCGACGCGCTGCGTTGTCACTGGCGCTAGTCTGCACTCGGCTTTATGATTAAGGGACGTTCTTTATGACGTCTGACACACGGTTTTGAAGAGTTTATTTAAAATCTCTTTAATATTATTTGAAAAATGAAACACTAATCCTGATTGAGGGTTTTCTCATCCACTCCCACCTTTTAACCCTACCGGTGGGAGATGGGCTTTTTATCTCTAGTGCCCATGTAGGGGGCGGAAGGGAAGTAATAATTCATGCGTAGGCAAGAGGGCACGGGGCTTAAATATGATAAATAATCTTATATAAGTCTTCTTGCATGAGGATTTGTTATTTATTAAATACAACTTTTTTGACATGACTGCCCAAATGAGGATGTGGATATATTTTCAGGGTTCGCGTGGGTATTATTGTGAGCTTATTCCACCATCACTTTTAAATGTCTTAACAAATTTGGTTGTGTAGAGTATCGGTAGACTCCTTACATCATCCCGAGTGTCAGTGGCTATATATCTTACTATATTTAAACGAGCAATTCTTGTATATATATATATATAATCTGAATCTCGGAAACGGCTCCAACGAGTTTCATAAAATTTAGTATACAGGGGATTTCGGGGGCGATAAATCGATGTAGCTAGGATTAATTTTCAGAAAATCAACTTAAACATAAACTTTTTTTTTATTGAAAGAAAATAACAAAAAGGTGGCGTTTATTCTGTCGGTAAGATCGAAAAATATAATTCATATTTCATCATTTTATCAGTATGTAATTCGTACTTAAATATAATTTCTAAAAAACATAATTTATAAAAAAAAAAACCGAGCAAAGCTCGGCCATCCAGGTACTATTTTAATAAAGTGAGTATGTCTGCAATATGAGTCCATTTTTAAATATAATTTATATTTCTCCATTTCTTACTATATGGGTTACGATAGCAGTCACATTTTTCATATTTTTAATTTGAGAAACTTGTTTCTTGTTGTAACAGAAATCGATCCTTTGTTTATGCTATATCACCCAATTAATCAAGACGAATTCAATGACAACTAAGTCATCACGAAAGCCTGCCATATTGTACTCCACTTGTTTGGTCGCGTGTCCCCCACGTACAAATAAGTCAGCAGTCAATTACAGCACTCGCACGTAAGTTCCGTCTGTACTCCAAGTCTGTCGCATGTTCCCGCCGAGAGGTCTGAAGCCGCTTGCAGCGTCTCAGCTAAGTTTAGCCCTTCGCACAGCCACTTCTTTTGTTTGCACACTCAAGCGTTTCGGTGTTGAGCGATTTAATGTGGAACTTCGGATATGACTACAATACAATGCTTCGTCGGTAGAAGCTTATAAGTTTTCAAGCTCAGGAATGTGGATTTATACTTCTGAACTGCGATTTTTCGGCTGACTTGCGCGTATTTGTCAGCTAGTTGGAGTTGTTCCTGAAAATTCAGAAGAAATTGAAAGGAGTAATAAAATAAGTACCAATTTGGAATGGGCTATCGTGGTTTAGCCTATTACGAAGCCCACTCATACTTTTCAAGAGAAGGCGAGGCTCATACGAGGATTTAATGGCGATTTCCAAATGGAAATCTGCAAAATGATGAAGATAATAGACGCGTCGAGTCGTACCTTTAATAATTGTATTTTTTAACGTAAAATTATTTATGACTTCAAAAAACATAAGAAATTATAGCGCAGTAATCATAATAATAACCTAATTCAACTAAAATTAAGCAAATTACGTTTCCAGCGTACACAGTTTCAGAAATTGGACGTTTGCCACAATTTTATACAGTCAAGTTTCGCGACAAGCCAAGATATGATATTAAATTTTACCTGAGAGCAAGTACCTGAGATATAAGTATGAAATACGGGGTAGAGCAATTTCCTCACCGGAACCGACTCCGAGCACACTGCCGCCGCCGCGCGAGACGTGGAAATACGGCCCTGTTACAATATTTGACGATGTCCTCGTTGCCAGTGAAAAATTATGATATGCAATCATTTCAAATGCATCAAATTTTTTTACAGCTAGAACGTTAACGGTAATCATACAGTAAAAAATATTTACCTTGATCTGTTCAAGACGTTTGACAGGCCTCACAGCTCAGTTGGTAGCTTCTGCGCTGTAGGTCGTGGGTTCGATTTCCACCCAGGACAAACATTTGTGTTAATTAAACATTCAGATGTTTTTCTATGTCTGGGTGTTAATATGTATGTACTTACAAAAAAGTGTATATGTATTCTATCAGTTGTCTGGTTCCCATAGCACAAGCTATGCTTAGTATGGGGCTAGATGGCGCTGTATGAAATATACACCATTTATTTTTTTATTAATTTAAATATATAAAGCCTTATAGTTAATACCAATGTGCCGTGATACACAAATTGTATATTATTATTATGTGTATTATGTGTATTGACTTGACCACTGGGAAATGTTACTGTCTCCAAAAAGAGCTATAATAATTGTACTTAACAAATTTTAAGTTTCAAAGTAATACTCGATTGTCGACCCTTAACGGTTAGCTAGAAATCAATCCAGTTTTTAGGGTTAATCTACGCCCTACGAAATATAACCTCAGTGTCACACGTTTTCCTAGTACCAGCGGTTTAGGCTAAGTTGTCTGTCAGTCAAACAATCCTCTTTTATAAGTTAAGTATCTCAACTACTTAGTATTCGAAGTGTGTTGCCAGCTCCATTATACCTCCTCCAGATTGTATTTATAAACAGGAAGGAAAGACCACTACGCCCACTAAAACCCAGGCGTGTAAGGAGGTCACATCTTTTTGTCATTAAAGTCACAAAGCGGACAATGTTGGCCAGGCCTATCCGCAGGTTACATTTTGAGGGGGTAAGAGTAATTAGGTAGAGAACGTTACATTTTATTATGCTGAAAACTGGAAAAAAAAGTCCTGATATTTCGAAAAAAGGTCATTCTATAGGGTTAGATTTCTTGATGCATCCTACGCACCAAGAACCGCTACGCTACACAGCGGTGTTTGTAAAGCAGTATGACAGGTGCACACCATTGTAAGTAGTGGTAATTGTATTCTTTGGTATTGAATTTCCTATTTAAGAGCAGAACTACGTAAAAAGTGTACCTATGATAATATACCTAAATAGGATAATCTAACCTTATAGAGTATCGTAGGGAATCTATTCCCTATCTCACATTTTCTCATCTCCCTATTATTTCATAAATTTTCTCACTTATTACTTTTGTAAAACAAAGATAGCATATAAATACTCGAAGAGAATTTCAGTTTTTCATCTCCTTGTTATTACAAAAGTTGTCCTTGGTTCGCAGATAATAAAGAAAAGGTTAATTTTCACAATTATCGGGCCGGGAATAAGGCTCTCAGTAAACTAAACTTCACTGACTGGACTACCCCAACAGATTCGACCTGCATACGGCCCTGCTGTGATCCCTTGGGACTTGACACACAATTAATGTGTCGCGAAGTAATAATGAAGCATGACTTTTACCACAAGACGACGTGCGAGGATAATGGGGAAGGCTTCGGGTTTCGGGAGAAAGGAACTTTAGAGGGCGTCCTGATTTTTATAAGTAGGTACATTTATATACATATGGGTCTTCACATAAATACGTGTATCCAGTGTATTCAAACTGATTTCCATGTAATGAATGGTTATTGATTGTTGTTTCTTTAGGACTAATATTTTTGTATCATCAAGTTTTAATTAGCTTTTATAACGTATCACATAAACACAATATACAATATAATAGGAATATATTCAAATTCAATTCAATTCAAATATTAGGAACATAATAAAATCAGGTTTCCCCAATCTTATTTATTTGACTGGGCTCACAGCTCAGTTGGTAGTAACTCTGCCTTCTGCGCTGTAGGTCGTGGGTTCGATTACCACCTAGGTCAAACATTTGTGTGACCAATATAGGTGTTTGTTCTGTGTCTGGGTGTTAATATGTATAATATTATATGTATTTGCAAAAAAGTATATAAGTATTATATTAGTCATCTGGTTCCCATGATACAAGCTATGACTAGCTTACTTTGGGGCTAGATAGCTCTGTGTGAAATGTCCACCATTATTAATATTATATAACTCACTGCCACTGTCATTACGCCAGGCGCCGTCTTTGAGTTGCTTCAAAACCCGTCTCAAATCATACCTACTATTTAGAATTATCTAATTTGTCTGCTTAAGTATTAGTTGCCAAGAAATTGTTATTATTTTATTTTAATGTAAGTATTATGTTTATGATAAGGTATTAGGTATATGTATATATTTTTTATTTATTTTTCGTCTATTCTGTTTATGTATTAAGATCGTTTTTTACAATATTTATTTACTACTTTGACACCATCGTCCAATATTATAATATAACCCATTCCATCCAAAGGTTGTCTGGAAGAAATCGCTTTAAGCGATAAGACCGCCCATTGTGCATTTGTTTTTAATTTTTTGTTATATTATTTTAGTTTAAGATTGTAATTGTTTAGTTACGGCGTAAATTATGCACAATAAAGAGTATATCTATCTATCTATCTATATATATTTATAACCGTAGGCATGTAGATTGGAAAAGCTACTCCAGTATTCCGTCAGTCTCTCCTGACACTACTGAGTTCACTACAAATTTCATGCTAGGCTTCGTCGTTCGCAGTCAACACGTCTGCAATCCAAGGGGCGGAGACATCAAATATTTTGTAGTGGGTGGGTAAATATTATAAATGTATGTTCGTAACAGACTAGTTTCTGCTCATGGCTTCGTCTTCTTGGTACCCGAATAAAAAGACATCGTTTTATCATCATCTATCAATGACCATATCGTTTCACCAGTTTCGACGTGAAGTAATAACAAGCATCCATACAAACTTTCCCATTTGAAATAATTTTTAAGTGTACTACTATTACGAGTGACACTAAATCTACGGTACTGTTGTGGTGAAAGGCTTAAAGTGCGCCTCAAAAAGGCTCCTTCGTGCACTACACAAGTGTCTTGAATACTTGGTGATTGGCGTTTTCCTCGCGATGTTTTCCTTCACCGTTTCGAGAACTTTTCAAACGGAAAACTTAATGTTGCATGAAGTTGTATGAAGTATGGTAAGGATATTAATTTATAAAACGAAGGAAAATATTAAGCCTCAAGTCAGTTACGAACGATTTCTGGTATTTCTGCAATTAACTGGTCCAATTAACCAGATGGCAATGAGTGAAAGAGATGCACTACCTCGCTCAATTAATACCCTTAATCAGCAAGCCAGGAAGTCGCCAGCTAAAATAAAGTTGATGACTGACGATCGGGCAGTACAAGCTTCAAATCTTTAACCAATAAATAAATAAACAAATTTATTTGCTATTCTTACGATCGACATGCTTCGAACTGCATGCTACCTTGCTACGAAGCCTAAATCAAATTTCTAGTGAATTTCACTGGTGCGCCGAGCCTCGAAATGTATTTACATTTTATGCAAACAGAAATTATTCGTCTAGTCAGCAAATATTACAAAATTTTTGTCGAATACTTTTATCTATATCTATAGTTATGGAATAAGCTTAAACAATTTCACGAGAAATTGTGATTTACCTAAATAAGTTTGTAGGCATTTGATATTGCACATTTTATAACGTACTAGCTGTTGCCCGCGACTTCGTCCGCGTCGAATTCGGTTTTATCACGCACCCCTATTTTACCCCTCGAAAAAGTAGCCTAAGTTACTCCTTGTTACATCAGCTATCTGCCAGTGAAAGTCCCGTCAAAATCGGTCCAGCCATTTCAGAGATTAGCCGGAACAAACAGACAGACAGACAAAAATTGTAAAAAATGTTGTTTTGGTATATGTACCGTGGATACATCCATATGCACTTAGTAAAAGCGGTTATTTTAATATTACAAACAGACACTCCAATTTTATTTACTTGTCTAGATATCGTATCCTTTGAACTACATTTGCTTGACTTATAAGCACGTTAGTTTTAAACTTTTCTTGAATAGCAAACTCATAGCTCCTTAGCTTCATAGTAAATATTCCAATAGACATACCATTAACAAGCAGGTTATCTGCCACTGTAGCGGAAAACATGTGACACAAGTGGCTATCTGCACCGAACTGAACAAAATACTCCAAAATCATGCGTAACTCCATACAAAAGTAACAAGTTTTAATTATTTCATCTCCCTAGCGTGACATTTTGCGCGAATTTGTACAAACACAGCTGTCATGTAGGAGTAATTGATACAAGCATGTTCATTATTAGCAGACATATTAACATGACTATTACTCAGTCTAATTTAGCATGAACTTGTGTCAAGTTCGCCCGGAGAAGTACTGCCACCACACCTGGTAATCTGCCGCCACGCAGTGATGCACTCGTGTGGCTGTGTTCCGGTGGAAGGGAGTGGGTGCCGGTGAAATTGCAGGTGTAAGAAACGTAACATCGCCGTCTCGGGGTGAAGGACGCAACGCAATGCAACTTGAGTCATCTCGTACTATGGAGAGGACTTAAATAGTATTGTTGTTGTCTATGGGCGGCGGTTACCACTTAACATCAGGTGGGCCATCAGCTCATTCCGTGACTTCAATTGCATAAAAAAAGTGTGTTTAACAACCGTCAGTAGATTTCTCAGCACGCATGCTTGATATTTGGATTGTTTTCGACACACATGAAAACTAAAAATAATAGTAGCAATAATTATATGCCTATATGCTGCATGCAGCTTGTCTATCGGTATCTAGCCTTATGAAAAACTACATCAGAGCAGTGAAAATATTTGTTTCAGTGCAATGTTACCTGAAAGTGTTCGCAAACTTTTATAAACCAGGTTTTACGGGCTTATGGTGTACATTTTTAGTGAGTAAAATCCGTATATTCAAAAACATGAGTGCCACTTACCTACTAGCGCAAAAACGTGAAGCAAATGTCACTACGATCTATATTTTGCTTAGATTTTACGAAATTAACGCTACATTTATAGGACTTGTATGTATGAAACAAATTTAACACCGCTGACTCTGTATGCGGCCCAATTTTAGGAAGGAAAAGATTAATTTTCAGTTTAATTTTCGCTTAATTTGTTAAGGAACAAACGCAAGGCGTGGTTTTCAGAGGAACCAACAACAAATTCTCTATATAATGAACCCTCTAGAGAGTTCTAATTATGGAACAAAATCCTGATTGCTCAGTAAAATTTGTATGGTTTCCGCTGAACATTATAAAATCAAAAAAATAGTCTTACTTATAGTCGGATAAGCCATAAAAACTGTTGAATGTGTATGATGAGAAACTAGTATAAAATACTACTATAACATTTCTTTTTTTTTTGTATGTGGTACAGACACGTAACGAGCCGACGGCCCACCTGGTGTTAAGTGGTAACCTCTGCTCATATCAACCGATGCGACTTGGGTCCTGCCTTACTAGGTACAACAAGACTTAAGTCGCATCGTATGCACCGTAACTCTGAAACGTGCAGGTGGAATGTCTCTTGTGCCTGTAATTTCACCGGCAACCACACCTTTCAAACCGGAACACAGTAACGCGAACGCTTTACTGCTTGGCAGCAGAAATGGGCACGGTGGCAGTACTTCCCCGGACGAACTTGGCGAGAGTTCTACTGCTCTTATTTGCAGCGTAATAAAATTGTTTGTGGAGAATACCTTGTAACCAACATTTTATTGGCTGTGATTCTTTGAGTTCACTGAGGTAAAATACAAGTAGATACTTTTGTTACCCTATAGAGCTCGAATACTGTTTAGTTCTTGTTCCGTCGCAAATAGAACAACAGAATACTGGAAAAAGTTGTTTTCCGTCTCACAGGAATGTTTCACCAAAGAAGCGAAACTGCAGCAAATTTACATTACATTGTATGTAATTGAAGCAACTAATAACAGAAAAGCTAGAAAAATGCTATATATCTTTACGGAAGTATCTTGGCTGGAGCGCGTTACTCTTATTTATGAAAAAACGTTTGTTGATTTATTAATTGTTTGCTTTATACCATCTCCCCTTAGAACTGCAGGATTCAATATTTGATATAATTCATACGAGACCAAAGCAAAATTGTATTTATAGCTTAGACTAGATTAGTAACAGTCAAGCCATAAATATGCCATTTGCTACTGGTTCCAGGTACCTTGGTATGGTTTTTATATAACATATTTAATTGCATAAAAGGTAGAGAAGAAACTATGACGGATTCGCATATGTCGTTTATAGTAAATGAGTAGTGCTTACATGAAAAGAAAAGAGCAATAAGAGCTGCAAAGACCTTTTTAGTGAGTCGTTGCTCACACAGTTTTCCGAGCTTTGGTACCAATCATGTCCAACCAGGAATTTAGCAGTATCCGTTATGTACATTTTTATATTTTCTGTTATTTTTGTTATAAATTAATAAATTTCATTTCTACAGTGCGCGAAGCTGGTGTAAGGGGATATTTTTTTCTAGAAACTTCCGTCGCGTTTGTTCTGTTTTAGTTGCAAAGTACATTAATTAATTTGATTTTAGGAGTTAACAAGCAAAGGAGCTTTTTCGAACAAAAACTACAGTGAGAGTTTCAAACTAAAAGAATGATATAATCATGGGATTAAGTTTAGATCTTGTGAGCCGTTGTAAATACTGAAACGTTTGATATCATCAGTGATATCGGTTTAAATGATTGTATGTTCTATTCATTTGAGTAACCATCATCCTTTGATAAAATATAGCAGCGGTGATAAGCTGTTCTTAGAGCTTATTCTTTTTTTGATTGTTCGTTTGTTTCGTTTGCAGTTCTAACTTATAAATATTAAGACCATAATAAATCCTTTCAATCCACAGACTAACGATGTTGGCATAACGACTGTCATTGGCATTGACATTGACGTTTCTAAGCCATTTATTACTTTATGAATTTCATTCAACCGTTTGAGCGTGAAAGAGTAACAAACATCCATATAATTTTTCACGATTATAATATTAGTAGGATATCGATAGTTTTTGACTTTGCCTCACATCTCGACTCGTAACGAACATATTTCGTCTATAGATGTATTTCCATTACTATTATCAACCATTATTATCAACCTCATTAATCAACTTGAGCTAGTAATGAACTGAATCGATGTCCTTTGTCACCGTTAGTTGTAGATATCATTAAATATATATTATTATTATTATTATTATTATCAGCCTGCATCGTCCCACTGCAGGGCAAAGGCCTCCCTGATCCCCTTCCACTCGTTACGGTCTTGCGCTTTTGAGGTCCAGTTATGCATAAAGGTGTCAAGGTCATCTCGCCATCTCCGTCTGGGTCGACCACGATGCCGCTTTCCGTTGTTAGGGGTCCACTCTGTTGTTGTTTTTGCCCAGAGTCCATCCGGCATGCGGCACACGTGGCCGGCCCAGTCCCACTTCAGTCTTGCTGCTTTTTGAGTAACGTCAGCGATCTGAGTTTTGGAGCGTATAGTTGTGTTGCGGATGCGGTCGGTAAGTTTAATGCCAAGAATACTACGCTCCATCGCTCGTTGGCTTACCTCTAGTGCAGACCTCTGCTGAACTGTCAAAGACCAAGTCTGAGCACCGTAGGTAAGGATAGGGAGAATGCACACGTCCATGAGTTTCCGTTTTAGGGATAGTGGTAATGACCCTTTCATTAGATCTTTCATGGCCCAATAACTCTTCCAGGCGTTTTCCGTACGGTGAGTATAATTTTCCATTAAACTGCTACTACACATTGCTACAGCGCTCATGTCGTGGGTACAGTAAATACAGGTAGTTTAGGAATCAGGGGTTCAGTTATACTATTCTACTAGCCTACTTCATACACCTTGATGTCGCAAGTTAAGTAGATACGCTGTTATGTAATAAACGTTTTATCTCCATCGTTCACCGCCTCAAACCTGTGGCTTGCACAGCAGGTAGGAAAAGCCGTTTAAAATCAGTTAAATCAACGTAATACAGTTTACAAACTTTTCAACGTAATACAGTTTACAAACTTTTGATGACTGTTTTATTGTAGTTTACGTCAAATTATACGGAAACTAAAGTTCCTATTAGGCGTCACTAAACTGATTATGTAAACTCCAATTACCTACATGTAATCGACATGCTCAGAGAGCTTGGTTAAGTTGGTGTGGAAATATAGGAATTATTTACAGAACATCGATGGTAAATAAGATTATTATGTGCTGCTTTTGCTCTTTTTGGTTCCATTTTATTATTTCTTATGACACGCTGGTCATAATGTTTATTTTATATTATCTTGAAGTGGCTTTGTCTTACTACTGACTTTACATTGTGAAATGTATTTGCATCTATGAGTATAAGACAATGTAAAACAATGCAAGAGACAATGTAACGCTACAGTGAGACTAAACTAAGATATTTTAGAATACCAAAATAAAACAAAAAGATTAATACCAGACAGCCAGCACTTCACTTTTAACACAATTATACATTTTATTTAACACTTATATAATTATCGGTCAGGACTTCAGCTAAATTTGCAGAATATAATTTAAGATGTTGCTCCTACCAGAGCTGTTTACGAATTGACTGAAGATCCTACTTGCATTGACATCGTCGCTGTAACTTCAAAACCTGATCAATGGCAAAGTGCAATAGCAATTTGTAAAGTCAGTCAACTAACTAATATTTTACGAAATAACAACGAAAGTAGGTACTACAGACAGTATGTACCAACTAAACATACTTTAAAAGACATACGATACTATTATAAATAAATAAAAAACCTAATAAATTCCGGACCTAAGCAAACGCGACTATTCTCTTAAATATTGCATATAATTTTTTTTGGGGATAACACCTGTATGATTTATATTGGAGTGTATTAACGCTAAAAGTACACACTAAAATAAGTAAAAGTCAGTATAGCATACGAAGCTTTGGTACTCATCATTATAATCGATGCTAGGGTCTAGCTGCGACTGCCTTACACTATGCACAGCGACATAAATAACCTAATTAGAAATAATTGAGTCAACTCCCCTCATCTATCATTTATTTTGTAAAAGTCTGGAAATTGTCTCCGAGAAAATCGAATGATAAATGATTCACGCAACTAATTGGCTTGGGAGAACTTTGTTTCAAGTCAAATCGAAGTTAACAAATAATTTATAGGGTGGCATGAAACGCAATAAAAACCGGGACCTCAGAAATATTTTATGGGTCTTATAACTTACCTAAGTGGGTTGTAACTGTAAGTTAATTGTCGTAAATTATGTTTCACTTAGCTTGGCTGTTGCGCTACTTCTGAACATTAAAATGCACGGTTCTGGGAAGTTTTTGCATTTTCATCTTATTTGCATGATGGCCGTAAAGTTAAGAGGAAGGGTTGTGTTTTAAATGTACCTATAGCTGAGCGGGTAGTGGTGGTTAATATAAAGCTTGTGATCTGCCTGAAAATAATGCATTGTTTTTTTTTTAAGTTGTCAGTTGTCACAAGGCTAAACCAATATCCCAGAGTCACAAAAATTGATTTGAAAAAGAGACCGTTTATTCGGTACACAGGGATCATAAAGACTTAGTGGCCACGCACCGGGGCTTAAGCTATTGCGTCACAATTGCGTCGTTTTTCATTTACAGCCCATTACGCCACGGTGACCGCCCCTGGATATTACCCCATAAACATACAATATATATACCCACGGTTACAACGTAGTACTAGTATTACCGGCAAATAACTTTTTAGGAGGAGGCATAGTGCGTGATGCAAATTCGTCTCAGAGTTTTCACTGCGCGAATATATTTTCACTCCACAAACACATTTTCACTCCGCGAACACATTTTCACTCCGCGAACACAGATTTTACACTTACGATCTACATCTCTACCTAGGGTCGGATAGGTTTTGTACAGGTGCCAGACTTAGCTATAAACGCTGACGCTCGTTTTTTGCCATACCTGGACAATACATGTAAAATTGACACATAATTATATACTAGTATGTACCTACGCACCTACATACATAAATATGTTCACGCCTTTATCCTCGAAGGGGTAAGTGGGTAAACTCGGCGGCCACTTTTCACTTGCGGGTTACACTGTCCTGAAACGTAAACGTGACGAGGGGTGAACTTGTCTGCACCATTGCTTTCTCACGAATAACTCCGCTAACACTTTCTTCGAGTAATTCATTCTTAAAAGTCCGGCAGCTAAGACGTCTAATGTTATTTAATGTCCTTTTTAACAAAAATCAATTATCTATTGACAGAAAATTAATAAAAAATAATTAAAAGTTAAGTCTCATGTCGTACCAAACAAGAGGCACAGGAACACCCGTGTGTTATTGACCTGTTGTTTTGAATTAGTACTCATTTGATTTTAACTTCTCTATATTTCCGAAGATACTCAAACAATTATTCAAAAAATAACTTGAAAAACAATGTCACAAAAATATCGTGTACTTATTGCTAAGTCTGAAGCCAGTTCAAACTATATCCACCATCTATAGAACAGATTGGACTAGAACTCTTAAAGAAGCAATTCTTTCTTTTCGCAAGCATTTTTTTTAACAACTCTGACTTTGACAACACATTATTGGAACGCTTTGGGTGTCGTGTGAAAGGATTAGAGAGCGAATCCAGAATAATTCTTTTCGCGCATTTGAAAGATTTCTTCGAATTTCTAGTTTTAGCACATGCTAGTTTTGTCACGATGTTTCCTTCAATGTTTTGAAATCGTGGTATTGCGTTCATAAAATTTATATATGGAAAACTCATTGGTGAACCCCTGGATTAAAACCAGTGAGTTCCAAGTTTAAAGTTACTATGTGGCCACCACTGGGCCCCGCGAATATAGCTTCACCCTTCGAAGGCAATCGAAGAATTTTCAATTTCTAAAATATCCCTCGAATGTCTTTCAGATGTAACGAAATTGAGAAGGTCACTTTGTTCTATCACTGGCAAGATTACGCAATTATTTAGCTCAGCGTGATGAATTATTTAGCGGAAAACTTGAACATCTGTTCTCGAGGCTACGAAATCTTGAAATTGTGATTAAAATGTATTGAAGAGTAATTAGCATCGAAACTGCTTGCCATGATAAATATAATTTGGGTTTCGGAACTTTGAAATCTAAATAAATGCGTTTTTTATGCTTGACATTAACAGCAATAATATTTGACCATTTCAAATTGTCATTAATCAAGATTAAATAAACATATTTTGTTTAATTCTAGTTATTACATCGTCAACCTCTGGTCAAAGGATCGATCTACTACTAATACAAAAACTAGGAATACTTTTATAACTGTAAGTATACCTTATCCAAACACTTCACTAAGAAATGTTCAATTCAGTGAAAACTTTAGGAAGATATCTCTATCGTATGCAATCTTTCTCTCTGCTCTCCCGATTCATTTTGGCTCCATTCTCCATTAGAAGCTATTGTGTGAACTAAAAGAATTCAATTTGTACCTTCCGAGTAGCATTTTTTCCGACTTTTTTCTAGCTATTTGAAGTCTGTTTCACAGTTTTCGTTAACAAACGTGATCATTATCTTCATTAGCCTCGCTTTGAATCGTTGACGTATCTGAAATTAAACACCAGGGAAAACACTCCATAAATTATTAAATCACAAATAACGTTATTATAAACGCTATACAATTTTGTGCAGGTATAAAAATATAGGTTTTATGAAATTATTTCTATTGGTTATTATAATATTAAATCCATAATTATGAATCTTATTAGATTCAAGACCGCAGTAGGTATATACGAGTACGTCGCATGGGTCGAGTAAAGCTAATCTAAACCACTTATAGGTAACCCAACAAAAGATACCTAGGTTAATGTTTTCCTTACGTCACACAACGAGAAGAAATATTTGATATCAATTTATTTTCCACTTATAGAAATTTAGAATCGCTTATAATAAAATGTCCTTGTGCTATATGACACAGCGGACGACTCCTTTGAGCAATCGTGATTCCAATTTGAAATGGACAGAAATCCCTTTCACCGTGAGTCGCTGCCCGTGCCAGTGTGCTCACGTAATAGAAGGCCCCTTCTTGCCATCTGTTAACGGCAAATGGAAACTATTTGTCGCAAAGATCACAGTAACCAAAAAAAGATTACCTCATGCAGTATTCTTTAATATACAGCCTGGGATTTTTAAGATGAGACAGTAAGAGCACTTAGCCTTATATTATAGGATATGGTTTTAACAGGCTTCAGAGCTACAAGTACATATGATTGATTTGATTTTTATGTTGCTGATTTGTCAAGTTATTTCTTTCTTAATGAGTTAAATGGAAATTTTGAACAGTTTTATCTATTATGTGGTGTCTTAATCATTGAAGCTACCGCAAGACATTTTTATAGACTGCCCCCTAATTCGTGGATGTAATCTGTCCCCCATCCGTTGATACTGGGAAAATTACACTCACCAAGAAAATAGGAGAATGTACAGAAAACATATTGTTCCTCTCCAACATATATAAGGCCATTGGCCTTAAGAGGCCAACTGTACAAATTCAGTTTAATTTAAATTATAGAATAGCTGTTAATCTAAAGATTAACTAGTCATATATGTATAATGTATATAACGTCATCATATTACTCGTATACTGAAATCTCTCTAGAGGCAAAATATGATTAATAATATTTTGTGTGTAGAATAATTTACCAAATTTGGTCTATTTTATGAATTTTCTCTCAATTCAAAATGACTTCATGCTTTTTTGACACAAAAAACAGTATTTAAATATAACTGGTAAAATAGGATGCCCGTTGATTATTACTGAGGCTAGTTACGGAGAGTCTTTAGCGACTTTTGACATTTCTAGTACCTATGTACTAGAAATGCTAAAGTCGCTGAAAACTCTTCCATCTGCCCTGTTTGGCAGGAAATTAGAACTTTTTATTAACTTTTTCAAATTCTGGATACTAAGATTGATCAAAAACTGTCAAGTGACCTTACTGCTTCACCTTGTGCGGTACCTATTGTCCGTAATGGATTGACCCTCGATGTCGTATCTTTTCAGAAATATTGCCTTTCGTTTCGATTCGGCGCTGTTGCCGTCAATACGTCAATTTGTAAGGGACAGGTCCTTGGATATGTAAACAAAGCCTGGCTGCCGCAGTTATTGGGAGAGAGTTTCATCTAATCATGAAAGGAAACGGAAAATATGAAATAAAAACCACTGATTACCCACCAGTAACCTGTGACTGCGCACGTTGACTAAGTAAAACGCTCACCTTATTTTTTTTTTTTTTTTTTATGTGATTCAGTTACTGAACGAGCCGACGGCCCACCTGGTGTTAAGTGGTAACCTCTGCCCATAACAACCGATGCGACTTCGATCCTCCCCTACTAGGTACGACAAGACCCAAGTCGCATCGTATGCGCCCGTAACTCTGAGACGTGTAGCTGGAATGTCTCTTGTGCCTGTAATTTCATATTAAACAACTTACTGAAGTTATCAACTCTACGAGAGCGTCTTAAACTTATTACATACACATATAAGCTTAAACAGAGCAGACTTGATTCAAATTGAATTTGAAAGGTTTTGGGATTAATCCCCTGCTGGAATTCTCAGTTAATAAATATATATCAAAATATTATACGCCTCCCAATTCACAGAAGCCTCGCTTGCGATTCAAAATAGTTTCAACATCACGCGATGTTCTCATTTGAGTTCTTGAATCAGAATGTTTGAAATTGTCACTGGAGCTAGTTGTAAATTGTGTGAATTTATAATTTTGAAAATATATAAAAAACAGTTTCCTGTAAAGTTGTGTACTGCACGAAGTACCTTGTTCGTTCGTTGATTGTTCAAGTGGCCTATTAAGGCTCTGCTTACGTCTATGGAGACATGGCCTTATTCTGTTATGTAAACGAAATAAACAAGTATAGTCTTTATTTTATCTCAAATCGCACATAGACCGAGCGAAAATGATAGTGAAATGTCTCTTTTCGCCAGGAAATCGGAGTCCAGGCGAGCATGAGAAGGAGACTTGCTAGAAATTGCTCATAATCACGTTTTTGGATGATCCCAGGATATCGTTCCGTAAATCTATGGGGCACATAAATTATCAAAATCCGATGATCTCGAACTCAAATGGGCAGAAAGATTTGAGTCTTCTCATACTCTAGTATCAGGGAACCAACATTTTGTAGCTGTTCTTATGGGTAGGATACTTCTTAACTCTCATAATCTCTAGTCTCAACCTATACCTACATCTAGTCTATTTCAGAAGATAACAGTGAAAGCCGACCAAATTTGACGCTGATTTTTACAATGATTCAATTATAACTTTATAGGCTTTATTTATATATATAATAAGTGAAGAAATCCACAGTATAATATTTAGTTAGGTATCCATAAATTTCACATTGTTTTTCTTCTCCAAAGATAGCTTTTGATGCACATTTATAGTATAACAGTTTCTCTATTTCGGACGGAAAAGAAACCAGAAATTAGGCATATAAATTGTCGCATTAAATGTCATCTAAACAGACTTCTAATGTAGATAGATAGATAGATAAACTCTTTAATGTACACGCAAAACGAATAATAATTTCAATATTACCACTATATTAAAAATGAGTACAATGGGCGGCATTATCACTTAGAGTGATCTCTTCCATGCAACCTTTGGATGGATAGGACAGTTAACAAACATTAGACCTACCTATGTGTCGTGATACTACACGTACGTACCTATAGTGTAAATTGATTAGAGAGCGTATTTAAGTTAATTTAAAAGATATAACGAGAATTTAAATAAAAAGGCAAATCCGTAAACCTTTTCAAAGATTAGCAGGTTTTCATAAGCCACTAAAGGGATGATGTTATTCCATTTTAGTGGTATTTGCGTAGGAACATTAAGTGGGTGAGTTTAAACGAGGTGTTTTGCCGGTTTTATGGTTTATACCTTGTGATTGGCGAACATTCATGACCCATTTTTTAATAAAATATAGGAAAAATGTTCTCGAATTTGACACATATTTCAATAAAGAATATTGTTTGATCCTAAAATACGAAAATATCGTAATATGGAAACTAGACAACTGATAGAATACATATATACTTTTTTGTAAATACACCCAGACAACAAACATCTATATTCATCACACAATTGTTTGTCCTGGATGGGAATTGGACCCACGACCTACGGCGCAGAAGGCAGAGTTACTACCAACTGAGCTGTGAGGCCTTTGTAGCGTAATGCTCAATTTGTAGTATCATCTAACTTTCGACTCAATCAAACGATAGTGTGGATGCAGTATAAAAGTACACTGAATACAATGAAATAATTACAAGCACGTTGAATTACATAGCAGATTCGATACGACCGCAATTGATTTACTCATACCAAATGACTGGTGTGTGTATAAACATAGGTACATCTATACAAATCAATAAAATTGGAGTGTCTGTTTGTAATATCAAAATAACCGCTTTTTACTAAGTGCATTTGGATGTATACACGGCACATATACCAAAACAAATTTTTAAAATTTTTGTCTGTCTGTTTGTTCCGGCAGATCTCTGAAATGGTTGGACCGATTTTGACGGGATTTTCACTGGCAGATAGCTGATGTAACGATAAGCTACTTTTCCGAGGTGTAAAATAGGGGTGCGTGATAAAACCGAATTCCACGCGGACGAAGTCGCGGGCAGCAGCTAGTGTATACATATAGGTATACGTAGGTACATATGTATGTAGATACCTGCGAGTGAATGGAGTAATCAACCACGAACTAAGGTGAACGCGTAATTGGCGAGCTTTCAACGAGCGGGCGCCCAGTCGACCCATTTGTACAGAGCCCAATCACTGATAGAGGTGTTCTTTTGACATCATCCGGCATATGGATATAATAATAATGATATTGGTGAACATTTCTCACAGCGCCATCTAGTACCAAAGTACGCTAAGCATAGCTTGTATAATGGAAACTAAACAACTGATATAATACTCATATACTTTTTGTAAATACATACATATAATACATATCAACACCCAGACAAAGAACAAACATCTGTGTTCACCTCACAAATGTTTGTCCTGGGTGGGAATCGAACCAACGACCTACAGCGAAGAAGGCAGGGTTACTAACTGAATTGTGGGGCTGTCTTTGATATTTTTGACATATGGACAAAAAAGTTCGGCATATGGCTTCGACAGATTGAATCGGGCGTGAAAGGCTGGCGAAAAATAAACGTTGATGAAAAAGTGACATTGATTGAAGCAATAATAATAATAAATATTGGGGACCTTTCACACAGCGCTATCAATGAATCAATGATCAATTGACACAGCAAAATCTCTTACACAAGCCGAGTCTGAAATTCTGAAAATTTTTCAGCATTAAAGCGAGCCTATATAGCATGTTTCAATCCGATAATTTTGTTTTGTGTGTATTTCAGCCATTCAGTCGTCGTGACGATATTATAGATATTTAATAATTTCTTATTATTGTAGTCTGCGGCGCGCTTTAATCCTTTCATCACACTGGTTTGATGTAGCCAGTAACATGAGTAGTACCTAGTTATAGTATAATAATAATATAGGTTGATATTTCACACAGCGCCATCTAGCCCCAAAGTAAGCTAAGCATAGCTTGTATCATGGGAACCAGACAACTTATATAATACTTAAATACTTTTTGCAAATATATACATATTATACACTGACACCCAGACCCAGAATAAATATCCATTTTCATCACACAAATATTTGTCCTGGATAGGATTGGGCCCACGACCTACAACGCAGAAGGCAGGGTTACAATTATAATTATAGGCAGAACTCTTTTATCTCAAGGGCAAGCAGATGTTTTAATAACTTAACCAGAATAGCAGATATTGACTTATTTAATACTACTACAATTCAACTCAAACGTCAAGTTAGCAACCAATTTTTCTCGTTCTGAATTATTATACTATTTATCTTTGTATCTACTAACTTTAACTTAAATATTTTTTTTCTTATATACTTATCTGTGGAATCTTTTAATTAGCCATTAGTCTTTAATTTATCAACCTATTTATATTAGCTAGCTGTAAGATTTCCTAAAATTGTAAAAATAAAAAATAAAATAAAAATTACTACCAACTGAGCTGTGAGGCCAGTCAAAGGAAAAAAATCGTTTTCCTCCGGCCATTAACAATATATAACAGCCCTACAGAGGTCAGATTCAATTTTGCCCACTTTTATTCGGTGGGTAATCCAGAAAGATACGACCGGATTTATGAAAACGCCTATTATATTTCCTATGTTTTGACGATATTGCCGTGTTTATTCGTGCGTGCTATCGGACTGGGTCGGATAATAATACACTAACATAATGATGGATTATAGAGCCAGTTCAGATGGTCGAGCGACACACGATTTGCTGATCGATCGCGCGACTACACGTCGCATAGTCGTTGTCGTCGCGGGCGATCATGTGAACGATAATTTTTGAACCCCACGTAGCTATTGGCACAAATGGTCGATCAAATGGATTAAAGAAATAGATGTTTTATTTTTATTTTATTTAACTCATTCTAATTTGTTTGATTTCCACGAAGGACAAGTGTTTGTATGATTTCAAAATAAGTTGGGTCTAAGGTTGTATTGCCAGGTCAAATATAGCCACTGACTGCGCATACAATTTCCGCTCTCTCGCCAGTCATTAGTACAAAATCTACTAAACAGTAGGCAATATCTTTTAGTGATTCTTACACATAATGACACATGGTTTCATCGGGTTTCACGAGATAGTCACTAGGCGCGTTTCATATCTGTTCTTCTGGCGGTAAATCGCAAGATCTTTTTTTTACCTCCTCCCTCGACCATGGGCAGTGATTTTATTATACTCTAAAGAAACGGTACGGCACTCATCGTTTCTGACCTTCTGAATCAAAAAGATCCTGTAGTGTAATATTTTTTATAGTTAAAGCCAGTTCAAGTCATATCTTCCAGGCGGGATAACGGATGGGTTTGTGCGGGTAGTTGGAAGGTCACGTTTGCCTTCTTTCAGCTGCTATTTTCGATGATACGTGAATATGTACTTGATGGTGGCGCCACGTAAAGCCAGGATTGGGAACTAGCTCTGACATGAGGCTTCTGGAATACACCGTAAGCTTGCTTGGCGACAGATTTCCAACTTGACATATATTTTTTATAACTTCTATAACTATAATAAATAAGTGTAACGTGCTTACCAGAAATAATTTATATACAAGCACAGACCGCTAAAATGCTTCAAAACCAAAAAAAAAATATTTGCAATTATCTAGAGCAGCCCCTTTAAGGGTTAAAAAATATATTTAATTACGTCTCGTAAGGCTAGTTTTCGAAATGTTTTACAGCGGACCAAAACATTCCTTGAAAGTTGTGGACGGAGCCGCAAATGTATTCTGTTACAAATGTAATATGTGGTGTCCGCGTGTCCACTGTGAGTTAAGGGGTGGTTTATTGCGGACTGTGGACACCGTAATAAAGTGAACGCCCACCCTAATGTTCTAACATATACTGCAGATGAAACTTGAATTGCTACATGGAATTTATAGTTTGCTGGCAACTAACACCGTTGATACTAATCCCTTTGATTTGAATCGATAATAAATAGATTGTTATCAATTCTGCAGTAAGGCGGTGATCATTGGAGGGAGACTGCTATTTCGCAAAGCAACGCATGATGTTACCGCTTGGCAAATTGCTTTACCAGAGCAATAATAAATATAAAAAAAAAAAATTGGTGGACATTTCACAGCGCCATCTAGCTCCAAAATACCGTAATCAAAATATCAGTAATCTGGTGGCCACAGCACAGCTATGTTTAATTTGGAGCTAGAGGGCAATATGTGAAAGGTCCACCAATATTTATTGATTTATATAAACTATAAACAAACATGGGCCGAGGATTTAACCTTGTGGCACACCGGTGACAAATGCCTAGTTTAGTTTGATATAAAATAAGTGAACTGAGCTGAAGCTTCGCATCTCTCCCGTATTGTAACTACGAGTACAATGTTAAAAGTACCTACAAAGAAGATAAATTGAATTTGCTAAGTAATGGAATTATATCCAAAGCGGAATAATTTCACTTCGGACTGATATCGACAGAAATCAAATTCTCGGGAAATGATAGTCATAATGAAAGAGGCAGCCGGCTATTATAAACGAATTAGTGATAGTGTTCAGAAAGGCAACTGATGTTATTTCAGTTGCCTTTCGCGCATATTATGTAGACACCGCATTGTTCATAGGAAGTACATGAAATGTGATTTGATGAATTCTATCAAATATTAACCGATCTACAGTAGATAGAAACTGGTACCCTCAAAAGAATATATAAATAAATAATAAACTTTCATCTAACCCTAAACTGATCATAGCTTATGCTAGAATTACATCGAATCACTTAATACAATAGTTCAATATCTAACTGAATCACACTGAAAAACAATGCAAGAATGTGCACTAGTTCATAGTTCATTTATTCATAACATAAATTACAAGTCCAAGTGAATAAATCGATGTAATATAAAAATCATAATATTAATAACCATCAATCGAATAATAATATTATAACATATTAAATGTTTTATTAAAATATATGTTAAATACCTATATGAAATTTTATTTAAAATCTTTCTTTATTTTATTTTTTTATTAAACTTTTAACCAAAAAAATCATTGTCACCATTAAAGTGGTTGGAACTATAGATTAATGAAACCTAGGTTGAAACGAAACATGAAACACGATTACGTAAGAGTAGTTTGAAACTTCTCCGAACCACAGTAGCCTTGCAATTCCGAAATCCCGCCAATATTCAACCAGCATCGAAACCAAAAGGATAAACAAATCGAGATCCCTACAGCTTCCGTATCAGTTGTAAAATACCAAATGGACGCCGGCTACATTTCCATTTTCCATCCAAAACGGCTAAAGGAAGGATATTCAGGGCTATGAAATATGCAAAATGCTTTACGAACCAATATGGATGCAATGTTCCAATTAAAAGATTCAGCCAAGTGCAAAACATGCTTTCGTACTGAGGGTTCCGCTTTCCCGTAAAGCACTGGTATGCGGCTGAATTTTTGTGTTCCAAAACGTAGTAATTTACATGCTCTGCTCAACTAGCAAAAAGCAGGTGAATAACTATGCACAGAGCAGATTTATCCACTTTTATTCAGCTTAGATTGTATGCACGCTTACTAGCCCGGAAGAGGGCTTTTTTACACACATTCATTGTCTTTACCGTAGATATGTTACTACGAGCGATGGCTGCGAGTTACAGTAATCTTAGAAAAAAACACAAGTAAAAAATTTTATAGATGATTATTGATTTGAAGACCAAATTTCAGTGAGAGTGAAGTCATTTTGCTAGTTCTGCGATTGCCGGTGAAATTACAGGAACAAGGCGTATTGCTTTTGTTATGGTCGGGCATTGATAATTTTTCCATAAGTTCGAACTGGAGAGTTGATACCCATGAAATCATTAAAAGAATTGAAAGAAAAGAAAAGAAAGAAAAATACTTTGAGTGAAAATGTAATATTTAAAATCAGGAAAAGTTTTCATATACGTATTATGAATAATCCATGTTTTTAATTATTTTTAAGCACATAGGAAAACAACATTTTGCATATTTCGATTTACCTTCGGCATCAGAACCCTAAAAACATCATGTTTCGCTGACTCTCATGCGGTGGAACAGCGTAACGCGTTTAACCGCAGAATGTAAAATCATAAGACAACAGCGCCTTGCTAGAGGTAAATGAAGATGTGCATTGTGCCACAATGTTTGTAAATACATAGGTACTCTCGTACATAATATAAAACAATATCACCTGTACACATATATAGGTATATAGAAACATGTACTTTAGATATGGGTACTTTCAGATTGGTCCCTTAGAAATTTCATGGAAATCGGTCCAGTAGTATGGTTTTTAAATCAAAAAATCTAGAAAAACTATGTCATCCAAGTACGAGATACGAGGAATCATTCTCGTTCATTACGATGTAGTCGATTTTACGGTTTGCTACGCAAAGTAATTATTTTGGACCTCCCCTTGTTAAATTTCCTATGGTGAGGTTCAAGCCACATCACATTACGCCTTTCATTGCCTGTACAAGACATTGATAACTTTAGAGCGGTCAATATCCACCACCGGAACTGTACTTTTACTTACCACTACACAGAATGTTTGTAGAATGTTTTTCTATGTGTATTGTTACGGAACGAGCAGACGGCCCACCTGGTGTTAAGCGGTAACTTCTGCCCATAACAACCGATGCGACTTGCGTCCTCCCCTACTAGGTACGGCAAGACCCAAGTTGCATCGTATACGCCCGTAACTCTGAGACGTGTAGGCGGAATGTCTCATGTGCCTGTAATTTCACCAGCAACCAAACCTTTCAAACCGGAGCACAGTAACGTGAATGCGTTACTGCTTGGTGGCAGAATTGGGCATGGTGGCAGTACTTCCCCGGACGAACTTGGCGTGAGTTGTACTGCTCTTAAAATGTCTCTATGTAGGGTGAGATAAATCTGTACTCTGCGTGTATGGTATGGAAATGTATTGATGGATCGTGTACTGCGTCTGTGGCTCGTAGAGTCGTGCATGTTACGAGTGGATGACCACGAAAATTGGTCCGTCACAATATCGTAATGGGGCCGAGAATTATTAAGTTATGACGGCGCTGTGACTCATGAAAATTGAGTGCCATGAGTGGTTCTCGCTGAATATTATTATTGTAGGAGTGCGTGGTCTAGTGGTACGGACCCCGAGTTTCAATCCGGAGGTCACCGGCTCAAATCCCGAAGTGCACCTATGAGTTTTCAATTGAAAGATTTATGTGTGCAATTACATGTTCTCAAAACGGTGAAGTAAAACATCGCGAGGAAACCGACATGTCTTAGAACTAAAAATTCGAAGACACGTGTCGAGTGCACGAAAAGAGCCTCATTGAGGCGCACTTAAAATCCTTTCACCACACTGGTTCGAGAGAACTAGTGACTCAAAGAATTGTAAGATTTGATTGAATGACCGTTTTACTAACGCCCTTAAAAGCTAAGAATACAATGCAATAAGCTTTTTGGTCTAACTCGGATCATGCATGATTTGTACATGCCGACTATGGATGTATGGAACCCATCGTATATAATATAAAAATGGCATAAAAGTTTCATTATAGTTATATTTTACTCCAAGTAGCTGTCCTATGTGTGTATGTGTCCACAGTGGACTAACGTGGGTAGATAATAATAAAAATGTATATTGGTGGACATTTTACACAGCCATCTAGCCCCAAAGTAAGCTAAGCAGAGCTTGTATCTAGGAAACCAGATAACTGTTTTTTTTAATATATTTACATTTAACATATATTAACACCCAGACACAGAACAATTAGCAATTTTCGTCACATAAATTTGTGTCCTGGGTGAGAATCGAACCCACGACTTACAGCACAGTAGGCAGGACACTACCGTTGAGCTGTGCGGCCAGTCAAAGATAATGTAGCTAAAGTTATGGAAACTCTAACATGCGTTTAAAGATTGTTACTCACGTGTTAAGCTAATCATCTGATTAATTAATCATTAAGCTCTTAATTGATTATTGATTTAAATTAATATTTCATAATTTGCTAGGGATCGCAAGATCCAACCGCAACCAATTACACTCTCCAAATATCTTAAAGTTCACCACTAATATGAAGGAGTCAAAATCTATTGAACTGAGAAAATTGGTCGTTACTGAGGGCTGTCATTTACCCTATAGCAGTTTATAAATGCACCGCATAGACTCAGATTGGACACCGAAAATGGGGTCAAAATTAACAGTTCCAATTTTATCGTTGTTTAATTATATATTGTGGTTTAATAATTGATTTGAATTAAAACGACACTTCAACACATAATCCTATAATGCTAATATATATCAAGATGACCAAACATATTGATATAATAGCGGACTCGACATACGTCCTGCCCGAACGTTGGCTTGTAGTTTGGGTGCATAATTTGTGTAATTGTGATGATCTCATATATAGTATGTTTAAAAAATGGCATTAGAAACATCCTGGAACCCGTTCGCAGCGCCACCTATTGGGTCCAAATGTGAATCTAAACGATCCAGACTCAAACTCACAAAAATCCTTTAATATAAATCCAGCGGTTTAGGAGGAGTTCACTGACATAATTGAGTGACAGTGACTACACGTACAGAAGAATTATAATGATTTATGAATTTAAACATTTTAGAAAAGAGAATGAATTGATACGTAAGTTTTTATATGAAGCAATCCCTAACTTGCAGCTTAAAACTGAGCACCTGAGCACATATTTAACTGTGTTCTTGACATGAAAAGTTTCAAATATTCGTTTTTACAACAAAAAATATAACTTCTTACAAGAAAAGTCTGTAAAAAATACGAGTTAACGGGCTTTATGTCAAAACTAGTAGAACAGTAGAATTATAAATTATTATTATAAATAGAATTTTTAATTAAATTTTCATACATAGATGTACTTTTTTACATATAATTTCAAAAAATTACATTATGTGGGTATATGACGTATCATGGATGACCATGACCATGATAACTTGATAAGAAGAAATACGCTCCAATTTAGTGCATGCTGGCCCTAAGATATGATTCTCGCTCGCGAATATATCTAATCAATTAGTTTGATCGACTATGCAAGCAACGTGTTTTAAACTGTGTTCTAATTCCACTATATACATCGATAAGGGCTGATGCAAGGTATTTAACGTTCTAGAATCGATTTGAAATCGAATAGTGTTTTGGTTTTCAAATACTTTTTTCTATTCTATTCTATGTTTCAGTTTCAAGCGTGTTGTACTTCCCAGGACGAGGTTTTCACATACTTATTGTAACTTTGACTACGACTTAGCTATGCAAATTTGAAGAGATAAAGACAGTAATCCAATTCCGGAAAATTTTCACGCATCACCGTCACCTCCAACTTTACCTACAACTTTAAATAATGTGTGCGTCTAAACAAAATTTTGTTCCCAACTCCAAGATAACTTTGCCATTTAATACACCTACGCATCAGGATTTCAATTAATTAACTCGACAAAATTATGTCTTCGTATGTTAAATTCTATTGAGTTAAATTATTTACTTAAACCAGTTCCGTTGCAAAATATATGAATTTTTTGGTGTTATTGTCAACACATGCCTGCAACGTGAAAGGTTATCGTATAAGGTTATTAAGATCATGCTCGGGTTATGAGCGCTTGTGGCATGATTAGATTTTGCGCCCCCAATACTAATAAGACTCAAAAACGACAACATATTTGAGAGTATCCTAATTAGGATAGGCGTACATAAAGAAGTGTATGTTTATTTAAATGGTTTTAATCGAATTTGTCTTTGCTCTAGCGGCTGTGGGCCTGAAAAGTGCGCCGCCCTGAAAATCGCCCGCCCACCTGGCCACACTCTAGCTACGACGTTGATCGATCATTTGGTAGGTCGTTAACAATGGGTTAGATGTTCTAGGTTCGATCCTTAGCCGGGGCAAACATTTGTGTGTTGCTAATAAAGTTTGATCTCTCTTGGATGCTTATTTTGTGTACCTACTTTATGCTTCATGCAAAACAAGGAAGTGTAGAATAAATACTTTTGTACCTATTTATTCGGTTAAATTACTTTTATTCGGTGATACATTTTTGCTCATTGAATTAATGCTACAGACTTGATAACTTTTTCCTGCACTCTCTGTTGCCTAAGAAAATAAATTTCAAAGTTGTGTTTTTTTTAATTGATACAGTTACGGAATAAGCCGATGGCCCACCTGGTGTTAAGTGGTAACCTCTGCCCATAACAAGCGATACGACTTGGGTCCTCCCCTAGTAGGTACGCCAAGACCCAAGTCGCATCGTATGCGCCCGTAACTATGAGACATGTAGGTGGAATGTCTCATGTGCTTGTAATTTCACCGGCAACCATACCTGTCAAACTGTGTTACTGCTTGGTAGCAGAAATGGGCACGGTGGCAGTGCTTCCTCGGACGAACTAGGTGTGTTTTTATTTTCTTTTTTTTAGACATGTCACACAGCGCCATCTAGGCCCAAAGTAAGCTAATCATAGCTTATATCATGGGAACAAGACAACTGATATACATACTTATATACTTTTTGTAAATACATACATATAATACATACTAACAGACTAACACCCAGACACAGAACAAACTAAAACTATGTTCGTTACACAAATGTTTGTCCTGGGTGGGAGTCGAACCCACGATCTCAAGCGCAGAAGACAGCGTCAACCAACTGAGCTATGAGGCCAGTCAAAGAATTCTACTGCTCTTGTCCTAGATGTATTTAATGTATATTACGTGAAGTAATTTCTTAATTATTTTACACAATATACGTAATCTATAGGTTAGTTAAGTTCGACTCAATCATCAATCGGCAACAGCCGGCTCACTTTGAGGCTTTGATCGATCTACACAGATTCGATAGATTTATGTTTATGCCTTAGTATTTTGGTTGTATATTATGGTCGAAGGGTCGCGATAATCGAATGGTAACCCCAATAACTCAAAGTTTATGTGAAACGTTATGGTTTAAATCACTTTGACCAGAAATAAAGACACATTAATCTTACATTACGTAATACACAATATTTTATTTTTGCATTTTCGACTGGCCTCACATCTCAGTGGTAGTAACCCTGCTTTCTGCGCTGTAGGTCTCGGGTTCGATTCCTACCCGGTACAAAATTTATTTCTCCCTTCGACTCGAGGGTCGCTTAGATATAGTACTTGATTACGATGTAGGTAATAATAATAATAATAAAAATACTTTATTGTACACCAGACAACATTATAAATAACAATAAAAAACTTAGAACTTACAGGTACAATGGAAGGATGGAAAGGGAATTTAATAGTTGAAGAGTGGTGTGGGGTGTACAAAAAGCTAACAAGAAGATACAGTAATCAAATAAGTAGACCTACTTACATTAGTATAATATATATAGGTATATGAATGATTACTATATTATAAAAAATTAAAGTAAATCACATCCTTTTTCCAAACCCTAGTTCAAAAGTAAAACTTGGATTAGTATAATATTCCCGGGGTACTTTGCCTCTTGCAACTTCAAACTTCAACATTGCCGTACTTGTGAGATCTCGTTCCATATTTTATTTGTCTTCAATTCTACGATCTCGTATTATATTGGAAGTTTAATATCCTCTGTATCGTAGGAAAGAATGTGGGTGGCCATTGGATCTAGAATTCTTTGTTTATTTTAAAAATGCGCTTGGATGTGAAAAGGTATTTAATAAACTCCATAGAGAAATGATAATCCCTAGCGATCAAAATATTGTTTTCTATAATTTTGATAAATTTCTTTTCCGTACGTATCTATAACTTCTACAGTAAAATTCTACTTGAAAACGTGTTATATTTCGAGCGATGTTACGGAAAGAGCCTATGATCACCATGTTCTCGTGTATTTTTTGTACAAACGTTTACCTAGCTAGAGAATGAGACCAAACTGCGCCTGTCATTCTGTGAATTAAAATAGAATGTCTATCAAATGATGTAAGTTTCAGCCGTTCATTTCACCAGTTCTGGAGATTCAAGATGGAAGTAACGAATGTACTCAACTAATCTAACTAAACTCACACACTTCAAAACGGAACACAATATCTTTTTAATGTTGAAAAAAAAGTAACAGTGGGAAAAATTGTTTATATTTTAGTTACAAGATTTACTGACGATTCCTACAAAAGTGTTTTATCGGTATGGGCTAAAAAATGGGTTGTTTTTTCTAGTTTCTAATAGTTTTGGAGTTACGAATATGGGGGGTCACGTTGCTCGCGTCCGTAGATATGTGATTATACTCTGAATCCATACACGTGTCTTCCGGGTGCTAAAGGAGCAACCCAAAGTAGCAGTGGAACTTGTGCTAAGTTCGCGCGGAGAAGTACTGCCACCACACCTGGTAATCTACCGCCAAGCAGTGATGCATCCGTGTTGCTGTGTTCCGGTGGAAGGGAGTGGGTGCCGGGAAATTGCAGGCGCATGAGACGTAACATCCCCGTCTCGAGGTGATGGACGCAACGCAGTGCGACTTGTGTCATTTCGTACTATGGAGAGGACTTGAGTGGTATTGCTGTTGTCTATGGACGGCGGTTACCACTTAACATCAGGTGGGCCGTCAGCTCGTTCCTTCACTTAAGTAAATGACATATAAAAAACCTGTCAATATCTTCCTGGGGCAACATTTCGTTTGGTGTCTCATATTCAATTCTGTTCTCATACAAATGACTGAAACTGTCCTCAGAAAATGTATGATTGATGTGCTTCCCATATAGCACATGTTGCGTTCATCCGCAGAGCACAAAGGAAATTAATCATCTTTATATTCAACCCTATCTACAAGACATGCGGTGTTAAATATTTACTCCAAATATTACTGGTATAATTTCAACCTTATTTATTTGCTAAAAAGGCGCACAGAAGTAAGTAAATAGGAGTTCAAATGCTCCAACATTAACAATAGAAGTCAATGAGCTAAGCACACGCGCGTATGATACGGGATGACAGATGACTTTTGAGGTGAAGTCTTGAATGCGTCGCGCTTTTAATAAGCTATTTAGGTTAACAATATCTACACCGTACATGTGTTCGGCGAAGTATTCATAAAAACTGTTGTGTTTTAACACCGTTATTTTATTCTAAATTACCTACTTAGTCTACATTATTGCAGTTTGCTCTTACGCGTTTGTTCTTCAGATAAGATTACATAAGTTCTTTTAAGGTAAGATGCAAGATGAATTGCCAGCCCTATTTTTATTAGCTATTTTGTTTTATTGACTGGCCTCGCAGCTTAGTTGGTTAGTAACCCTACCTTCTGCGCTGTAGGTCGTGGGTTCGATTCCCACCCAGGACAAACATTTGTGTGACGAACATAGATGTTTGTTCTGTGCCTGGGTGTTAATATGTATTATGTATATGTATAAAAAATATATATATAAGTATTGTATCAGTTTTATGGTTCCCATGACACAAGCTACGCTTAGATTACTTTGGGGCTCGATGGCGCTGTGTGAAATGTCCACCATTATTTATTTATTTATTATTTATTATTCTAGTCATATCTGTAGTCAAAAGAATGTTTACTTTGATTCTTATATGACTTTCGAGTTCGATCCGACTAATTGACATGAATTATTTTTACATCGCAGCACATAGGAAGTCGAACTCATAAAAAACAAAAGGCGGTAGTTTTCTCACGTACCAACCCAATAACAGTATATCTAAGGAAACAAGCATTGAAGTGTGCAGCAACCTGGAGGAACAATCAAGTGAGTTCACCACGACCGCATCACCACAAAGGATGGGCGGATAGAAAATAACTTTCAATAGCCGGAGATAACTAAATAAATAAAATTGGAGTGTCTTGGACTGGACTTTCTTGAGTAGTATTGGTATCATTTTGTTAGGATAATGCTAATATGAGATTTTCAGAATGGAGGAAGGAACATTGAACGGTTTGAAAAAGAAGAATAACCTGGAAGAATAACAAAATTGTGAAGGAAATTTTGCCGAATATTTAGTCGAGTGTTCAAGAGAAATTTTGCACTTGGTAGCTACGAGTACCTTGGCTTGCAGTGAGAAAATTTAATATTTAATATTTCCTTGTTGATTGAACTGCATATTGTGTTCAATATATATAATATTGTTATATGAAAAATGTGTTGTATTTGTGCTCTATATGTTCCACAGTGTATAATGGTTGAATTCTCGAATGTGTATCTGAGGTATATCTATTGCCGGATAAACTTCCAAAAGTAGGAGAATTTATAACATCAACAAGGTGGGTGATTCTAGAAAGTTCCTTATTGCTTACCGGTTGAGAATTCGTCTCACCTTAGTAGGTAGGTATCGTTATCCCGTCGCTCGATAGCTTCCGGCACTGTAAAAAGGGACTGACAGTCTGAAGTTTGGATAGAAGGTAGTGTTCTATTTACTTCTCAATATCTTTGTCAATGAGACAGCGCTAGTATATAACGAGGTTTACTTGGAAAGAGATGGTCCATTGTAAATGTAAAAAAATATTTTTCCACACAACATAATAATATCTCAAATGAAAAGACAAGAAAACGTGCCTGTGAATCTAATACTCAGTAATTCATTACCCCTTTCAAGAATGCATACTGGGATGGTTTATTGATAACGTGGTCCTATAAATTTTAGGCAAATAGGAAGGTGGGTGTGCTTAGTGGAAAGTTATGGTTTACGAACACCCTTCGCCATTAAACCGTAAAGTTACATATAACTAGTCAAGTATGGGGCAATTACTGCGGGTTTACGATACTGATACGTTTAAACTGTATTCAACGTTTGTTTTGTTTTAATAAATGGTTATGCCTTCCCACGATCCCGCGTATGTTAGTTTTGTGTAAGCATAAATTTAAATAGATGGAAAGCCTTTAATGCTTACCAGATACTGAAATAGGTGCTGACTCCTAGAATAGAATAAATCTGAAATTTTGAGTTAGAAACATTGCTGTGTAGATGTAACCATTGAAGCGTGGTAGACAAACCATATATCAAAATTACGTCATCCTAATCCAAAGCTGGACATCTGAATTGGTCCTGAAATTAAACAATGATTATTGTTATTCATTTTTGTTCACTAAGAGGCTATCACTACTGGAAAATACAATATAGCTTTATTGTAAACCACAATACAAAAGGATAATTGTTAACAAAAACATTTTTGTGTTCACTATAATAAATGTGGTATAACAATGGACGGTCTTACTGCAATGAGTAATCTCTTCCAGATAAATATTGCATTAACCCTGGTAGCAAGGTTTTTGTAACGTGTTTATGGAAATCACGGAACTGATGGGTAAACTGAATTTCAAGAAGTTCAAGCCACTTTTCTCTGAGAGGCCTTCGTACAAAGTACTGCTAATCGCATTAATAGACACTAGCTCTATCGGAACCAGTGTGGTGAAAGGATTAACGCAAGCCTCAAAGACGTTCTTTTGTGTGCCTGGAACATGTCTTAGACATTTTCTAGAACACTTCGTTTTCATCACGATGTTTTCCTTCACCATCTTTAGAACGTGGTATTGCGCACAATTTATCAAGTGAAAAATTCATAGCTGTACGTCTGGATTTGAACCAAGAACCTCCAGATTTAAACTAGGGGTTTGGACTACTGGGCGACCAAGATCTCAACTTCACACAGATTAAAATAACTAAAACATTCCACATCCTGAATCTGAATAGAATTCCGTGTGAAGTAAATTTCAGGGACTACGAGCACCTACCTGGAAACAAAGAACGCAGATCTCATACAAATATTTGTCTCGCGCGGAAATCGAACCGAAAGTCAACCTTGCATCTGAGTCTATTTACCACTGAAACTACAAATATAACACGACAACATTCAGTCTCTTCGATAGTACACTGATCAGCAAGTGTAGCCTGATACAATTTTACGAGAATGCCAGTATCACATCCGTTTTAATGGACCTAGTTTGCACGTAAACGGGCTGTGACTATGTCTTAATTCTTAACGATCCTATGTATTAGAAACAAAAAAGTAGCTGATACTAGTATTGATAACATTTAGCTCCACCAATCTGTAAAATACTGTAAATATATATTTGTCAGTTTCCGAGTTATTTAGTTAATTTACGTCACATAAGTTAGCGCCGCATATCGCAAGATATTGGCTTCATTTACGCAAGCTGGCTGCAGTTAACCCCTAATTAGCTACTCAGGTACGTCTTAACTTTGAAGTAAACGGGTAAGCCGTATTGCGTTTATGGGTCATCGGAACAATGATGACTTTAGGACTGTCTTGTGTACACTATTTGTTAAGAAAATATTTTTTTTTGTTTGCATTTATTATTTTAAATGATTTATAATATCCATTACCTAATTAAGATATATTTTTGTTTTCAGTATTATGTATATTAATATACCTTAAATTCAGATACAAGATCTATGTTTTATATCATTTAAAAAAGGTTTATAGATCTATAAACCTTTTTTGGTCTTTATTACCTATTGTTAAGTTTTTCATTGGTCCTTACAGATGACGTCACGGGTGTGACTTGTTACTAAATTACTGAACTTTTTTCATCTCTTTCTTTGTGGTCTACATTTTATAAATAGTATGAATAACACAAGAATAAACACACACAAAGATAATATTTCCAAAAACATACATGCTTTGATATGGTTCTTAAATATATAAAACGAAGATGACAAAATCTCTCGAACCCATTACGGGATCAACATCTCTTAAGTAGTATTCTCTTTGATGTTCAAACCAAAAACGATTTTAATAGGTGAGGTAATATAGTCTGGAAATACACAAAGGACTGATGTGAGTACAAAGTAAAGCGAAGCTGGGCTTTGTACTCGATCAACAGAGAGCATCACATCAAAGGATTTGCAGAATTCTCCGCATTATAATATATGAACGATGTTATAGTATCCTGTATTGAACAACAAAACATCGATATGACATTATCTGCTACTTTCCTGTTGGATTTTTGTTATGTTGAAATTATTAGGGTATTTAATCTAAATAACAATTACGATAGATGTGTGATTGCGTAATTTTGGTGTGAAGACTCCGGCTGTAATCAGTTGTAGTAGTAGCAACCCTGTCTCAATGAGATGAATTCCTGGGTACTATTCGTTATTAACAATTTTCAATGTTTTATGGTTCCATGCAACCCGCGACAAATTATTTCTGTGATATGAGTGTGCAAGTGTCTTTCCGTTGTTTTAAAAATGCATGTAGAAATGCACTAGTAAAGCACTACAGTGCTTAAATTTTTTTCAGCCTTAGCTTATAATCCTGGCCCACATGAAACTCACTGTTAGAAAAAGGTGAGGTATTAATATTTTGCATAAAAGGTCTGCATCAGATCAACATGAAGACTACGAGTTATTTTTTTTTTTACCTAATGTTTTCAAAAAATATTCTTGTTACTCGTATTTCAGTGTATTTTTATGTCTTTCGCATTTTTATTATATGGAGATTTTGAACTGGCAACGAGGCGTCGCTACACTGTTTATCTTGTCTCTCGTTTTGTAATGAAACCTTCGAGCTGAAGCTCATTTGTTAAACTTTACACACAGCTGAAACAAAAGTTTAAACGAACCCACACAAAGAATTCTGAAAGCTTTTATAAGTAGTATTTATCTTTTGTATAAACTTTGCTATGAGTATAAACGTCTTCGATTCACAAGATCTGTACAAAATCAGTGACATACTTTCAGCTTGAAAAAACAATTGGTTAAAGCTTCAACGGGGAACAGGAAAAATAAGGAAATTTAATACATTAAGATATATTTTTTAATTCCGATTATCGTCACTAGGCCAGCCATCCAGGCAGCATTACTACCGCTTATTCGTTTCTACCTCCCTCTTCTGCAGGTGAGGTAATTATTGGGGATGCAGTATATGGTAGTTCCATTCTCTCCGTTTGTATTTTTTTATGACAGTGACGTCATGGGTTTCTTCAACAAGATAGTATTTTAATTTGAAATTGATCTGTTAATTTAAAAAAAAATACTTATTGTTTATAAAAGAACTAAAAAATGTTTTAATTGGAGGAAAAATATCAAAGGAGTCAAGTCGGGATCTAAAGTTATATATTTAAACTTTTGACGAAGTTTCCACTGAATTGATTACTATTTTTCGTTATAATATATATTTGGATAGAGGTCGAAGTTCATAGTGACTCTTTGTTTATTAATAATAATATAATTAAATCATTATTTAAATTATTAACTTATTTATAAAATATAGGTTACCTAAATATAAAATAAACATTTCACAGGACGATGTAACGGACATCCAAGTCTTCACTTTGGAAGTTTCTCAAGTTTCTGTTATCTTAAGGAAAAATAACTACCCATTTAATAATAGCTGTTTCAGAAGTTTGGACATAATATTATACTAGTATTCAAATCCTAAAACCAATATCCCACAATTGTTTTTATAATAATTGTTACGAATAAAAAATCTAATAACAGAAAGACACGGGAACACATACAAGCACATACACACATTTTTAAACTATATGTGTGATTGATGTATGTAATATAACCAGCAATACAGATCGCTCACGGCGTTAAACTCATGATCCAAAACAGCTGCACGCAAGCGGTAGAACTAAATGACAGAAACCAGACCTCAAAACTGAATTATACTGATTGAATGGAAATTGCGGCAAAAAACTGATAGGATCTACGAATTAGAGCACTTTTGATAGGATCGGGAGGTAGATGATGAAAATTGAAAGGCGTTGGGAAAATCACGTTTAAAAATAGATTCTGTCACGATTTTGGTGCAAGTGAATTCTATTTACTACCGGCTCACAGCTCAGTTAGTAGTAACCCTGCCGTCTGCGCTGTAGGTCGTGGGCTCGATTCCCACCCAGGAGAAATATTTGTGTGACGAATATAGGTGTTTGTTCTGTGTCTGGGGTGTTGATATATAATATATTATATGTATGATTCCCATGATACGAGCTATGCTTAGCTTAGGGGGCTAGATGGCGCTGTGTAAAATGTCCACCAATAATTATTTATTTATTTGTTATTTATTTCAGTGGCGCGTCAGGTCAGGTAACTGACATGCAATTTTTTTTTTTACCTTTTGTCAGGCCGATTTTAGGGAACACGATCATCACGTTGAGAATCTAAACAACCAGGCTTTAATGTGTTCACTCCACAGAAAATAACATTGCTTCTATAGAACTGGCGTTGCTCGAATTAATTATGATAATATGAGCTTAAAATGATCAAAGCGTTTTGTTTGTGTGTTTATGTGGGAATAATTTTCTTTAGGTAAATTTGTCTTCACGAATGAATATTATTCCACATTCTAATCCTTAAACATTCTGTACAATTTACAAAATCGTTCAATGATCTGTTTAACGTAGCATAAATTTTCTTCTCATTTTCAGGCTTCCATATTAATAAAGTATAGAAGCGAATCACATTCTGAAACCAAAAGACGCTTGCATGCTTACGTGCTCATATATGCCTGCATGCATAATGACCTGATATTGCAAATTCAGGACATAACATTATAAATCACTGCGCTGAGGCATACTGCGTGTTGCTTGTTTTAAATATTGGTGTTAAATTCAGCCCCAACATTTCGGTCCCCATCAGTTGCCTTAGTCATCCCGCATGGACGGAACTTGAATCTGCAACCCCTTCCTTATGCGTGCGGCGTATGCTATCCAACACCACCCAGCAGTCTATGTCACTCGTGAAATTTCGGGATGATAAACAGTACAGTGTTTCGATGTCTATGGAATAAGTTTCAGACCAGTTCAGTTTCAGTTTTAGGAGCAGTAGAACTCACGTCAAGTTCGTCCGGGGAAGTACTGCCACCATGCCCATTTCTTGCCGCCAAGCTGTAACGTATTCGCGTTACTGTGTTCCAGTATAAAAGTTGTAGTTGCCGGTGAAATTACAACCACATGAGACATTGCATCTACACGTCTCAGAGTTACGGGCGCATATAATGGTATAATGGTCTTCTCGTAGTAGGGGAGGACTCAAGTCGCATCTGTTGCTATGGGCCGAGGTTACCACTTAACACCAGCTGGGCCGTCGGCTCGTTCCGTAACAGTATCAAATAAAATAAAATGTGACTTCGAATAAAAAACCTTAACCAGTCTATCAATAGGAAAGGTGGCCATTGCTGCGCGCAAAAAGTAAGGAACTCAAATCTTGGCATCCAAAAATGTTGAGCGCTTACAAGTTATCACGCTCTCGATCAGTATAAAGATGTTGATTGGAAACCGAATCTCGTTGGGCCGGAAACGATAAAAACTTTACGGTCCATTCTGCGGAAACTCACTCACCGGAGCTCACAGGAACTGGGAACACTCTACTGACTATCCAATCATTCGTCTTACTCAAGAAAAGGTAGGCTTGTAATGCTATTACGAATTTTGTGAATTCATGAAAATGGTGAGTTCATTTAAAGTTTAAAAAGAGGAAGTGCCTCAGGTACTAATAATTTTCAAATAAGATAGTAGTTTTGGTGTAATGCGCGGCCAAGAAACAGACAGACAGACAAAAATGAAAAAATATAGTTTAGGCATCAGTTCCGTTTATAGATCCATCAAAAAAATGTTTTCGTAATATCTTCAATGTATAGAATTGGACCTCTTATAGTTTTATTATAAGTAAAGATAAATATAACAAGATATAAACAGTCAAACAAACATATTGTTTGATAAAAGTCACGTTGCTTTAGAAATCGCCACCTATTATCATCGGAACTGTATTTTGTAAACACTAAAAATAAAAACCTTCATGACGCAGATTAAGTTTTAATAATTTGCGACTTTAATACAAACAAGGCTGTTTATTAGAAAAACTCAATTGTAGATCTCAAAAACCTATCACGGATTTTCGGAAACTAAGAGTTTACGTTTTCCCCGAAATATTCCACTGGAAGCCGTATAACATGATCTATTTATTTATTTACATACTAGGTACGTACCTAATACGTAAACTAACTCTACGTAAACTAATAAATGTAACCTGTAAGTGCGTAGGAAGAAATGATCTAAAAAATAAAGAATATTTCACAACACGCCTCCAAAACAATTCATCAAAAATTCGGGCTTTCATTTACCGGGCCGCAACAAAACCACACAGTAAAATAAATTATTTTAACTTTTAATTCCGCGTGTCTTGACTAAATAAAAGTTTAAGAAATGTTTTGTTACTTATATATTTACTAAATATTGAGGTTTCCTTCGGGTCTTATTTACAAATGCCAATCCAATTTAGCCCTGAATAAAATCTAAATTGGGAAGTCCGTAAAAGTTTTATGCTGGGTGTCCCTTTTACGAAAAGATTAAGATTAAACGAAAAAAAATGACGGAATTTAGACTCTAGATCTATTCTTTTGTCTCAGAGCACGTAAACAGGAGACTCGTAAAACAGGACAGAGTTGCTTTTATTTATTAGTTGTTTACATTTTGGAGAAGGCTTCAAGAGTGAGTGTAAGATCCACATTTAGCACCGGATTTCTTTCCATCTTAGAAAATGTCACATGAATTTAAAAATCCAAAGAGTTTCCAATCCTCATAGCCAGTCGAATTAGTTGGTCCTTGAAAAAAGTTGAATAAATTATCAATCAATTAATAATAATAATCAATTTTTGTCTGTTTGTCTGTTTGTTCCGGCTAATCTCTGAAATGGCTGGACCGATTTTGACGGAACTTTCACTGGCAGATAGCTGATGTAACAAGGAGTAACTACTTTTCCGAGGGGGTAAAATAAGGTGAGTGATAAAACCGAATTCCACGCGGACGAAGTCGCGGGCAACAGCTAGTACTATATAAGAACTAGGCACGGTTTTGGAATATTTTTCTCAAAGTGGCGACACAATACGTCCAATTTCCACTAATAAGCCATCCCCATAAAGCTCAACAAGGGTACACATAACACTGACATTGATTTTGTGTGTAGAACGTGCTAAAGTGATTCAACCACTTTCCTAAGCTTGTAAGTGAATTACCGACCCATTGATGTTATTAGGTCCAATGATTAGATATAATTTTGTCCATAAAGTCCAAATACAATATTTAATCTTTCAATAAGGCTGTTTAAATATGTATTGTGTTTTTTTATGTTATAAGTTTCGGAATTAGCAAGACGTCCCAACTGTTTTATTGTTGTGGTTAAACACGAAATAATATTTGAGGTTCCCCGATAATTGAACTAAATTAATTTTGCTGAGCTACATATTACCGCAAGCTGTTGTTCTAGACAAGTACATAAGATCAAGGTCATATAAGTTTATTTAGAGTTTAGAATGCGTTGGTACATACGTATTTTGATTAGGATAAACCATAATTACATCCTCCGCATTAAAAGTTGTAGGGCTTCACACTAGCTATTTGTAATTATTTATTAGTATCATTTGATTTCTCTTTTTCGCTATGCAAATTTCAATAGCATCGGCGATCATATAATACAATCAGTTAATAAAACTATGCATTTTACATCAATGAAAGTGATTTGTATGGTCTTCATCACTTCGGAATAAAGTCAATTTTAGTTAAATTACAGGTGATATCATAATACAATTATTTATATATATATAATATTATTTTTTTCAGTTCATAAATAGAACATTTCGGCCCCAACTGGACCTAAGTCGGTCATAATTAAAGCGTTAGGCATTTTTTCTTTTGGGGTATACATTTTCTAAGTAATTAAATGTTCTGTTTTATGTAGATGTATTAGTCCCTAGTTGCGTCACTTTCAATCACACATGCAATCAAGAATGAATCCCCTCAATCTAAGGGATCAACTATATTAATTGTTTTGGGAACTAACACAGCCCCTGAGGGCATCGTGGGCACGATGTGGTTGAAGCTGAAATTATCCTGATTAGATGCGGTTCATAGCAATCATAGTTGATTAAATAAACTAGGTAACGAGTAAGTATATTAGCCATAGTATTGAAAATATTTGCGCCTCAATTTTCTTCTCTCTTAACTAGCCTCTTTCACCTCTCCCTAAAAACTGGTCACACTGGCCTGGAAGCTTGGTAACTTGCAACTTGTGCCTCGATATCTCAAAGGCTTTTGACATGGTTTGACAAGATAGCCTTATAAGTAAGTTTCCAACGTTAGGCCCACCGTCGACATGACTGTGTATTTGGATAACAGAATTTCTAAAAAGCAAATCGATCCGAATAGTCCTTGATACTAACTAGGATTACCATGACACTTTTGTCTATTTTTATATGTTTATATTTTTTTGATTAAGTACCTTTATAACCTGCAACAAACCAGTTGTATGAATAAATATATATTGGCAAGGATTACTTCATATTTAACCTGAATTCTTAATAACAGGACCCCGATATGTATCCCTAAAACTTGTCCAAGAAGTATTGAATCATTACTAATTCCGGTCACAGAAGAACCCTAACAACGTGACTATGCAGATCAATTTCGAAGTCGTGCGCTATAAGATCAATGGAAAAATTGGCAACCTTGGCGTGCCCTCGGTCGTTTTCGTTCCATACCTTAGAGCATTAGGTTACTGGACAAGAAAATAATAGCAACATTTTAATATTAACTATCCCAAACAGTTGTGTGAACAAATATTGGTTATGGAAGCCAGTATTTTTAAAATAGAATAAGATACATATTTTCTTTGTTTTTTCACGGCACCCAACACAAAGCTGACGCTGGCTGTCTGTCGGACCTAATCTTAAATCGAATGTTTAATGGGTCCATGAAACTTGTTTATGATTTTTTTGTTATATGCTCTGCTGTAAAAACGGAAATTCATACGCATCTTATCGTGATAATACTTTTCAGACAAATGATCGCAATGGATTCGATTTGGATAGATAAATGAGTCAAATGAATCACACATGCTTCAAACCAGAACATTAGAATGTGATTGCACTATGTATGTAGCATGATTGAATTCTTTTTCGTTATAGAAGTTTTATTTGTATACGAATATACAACGAAAGCGTTCATTCGAAGTTACCAATAAATTTCCCACGAAATAGTGATTCCAAGAGCAAAACAGTCCCAGATCACAGACCAGGTGTGTTCCAAATCTCCAATGAATGCGAGTTCAAATTGGTTGAAATAATAATTACAAACTGTATAGAATTCGATACATTATTATAATAATTTGTTTATGGAATGTCCATGGTTAAATTACCAAGGCTGTGCTATTGAATAGTGAACTTCCATATTACATATTGTGTGACTTAACATAATATAAGACTCTTTACTGTCTACAAATACAGTTTATCAACTGTAAATTTATTTTCATAATTTTTTATTTTGTTTATTTTATTAAGTGTCAGCAAGAATCCTACATGATGATTAATCCTGCTAAGTATAGTTAGAAGACTTTAGGGAGTCCATTTCCAGGCCCTATGTAAACTGTAATGTTAATTAATTTTAATTTCGAATACCGACAAAAACTTTTGATGACAGAGACTAGGACAGAGTTTTTTTTTATATATTTGTTACCTCATATCGTCATCGTTTGTAAACCGATTTCAAAAATTCTATTTTGTATTTGAAAGGATATACTTTTAGATTTGTCCAATAGAAAATTCATGACAATCGGTTCTGTCGATTGTCTGTGATGAAGTCGAATTTTTCGTTCTACTGCGTAAAATAATAATAAATTTCACGCGACTCGTTCTAGTTTAGCTGAAAATTTATTAAATGTTGCGATGTATCGAGCCAGTAAGGCCCTTGTAGAGAGAAAATACACAGAAAATATTGATTCAGTTTTGACAGTTTGCCCCTACTGGTACACCATTCAATTAGCACCAGGTCAGACGATTGAATCGATGCACGATGTATCGTTGCATATTTATCAGTTACTATCTCTCACGCTCTCACACATCTGTATTCGTTTTTTTGCTGTCAGCGCCTGCCTCAATCATTGCAATATAGTGAAGCAGCGTGCTATTACCAAAATTAAAGGCAAAAGATTTGTTACCGTATTCATCACATAACCGTTATTAGTCATAGTCGTTATGTATTAAATTACTTAACCAGTACATTATTAATGTGTGTATGTTTTGACTTTGTGGAGTTTTGACTTTGGGGAGCTTCGACTTTGGGGAGTTGTAAATTTGAGGCTTTTGACTTTGGGGACTTTTAATTTTCGGGAGTTATGGCTTTGAATTTAGATTTGAAAAAACTCTTTGGTGTACGTTAGGATTTGAACTTTGCATTAAAACTAGGGGTCTGTACCGATGGCCCACCTCGGTCTGGCTGTGAATTTGTCGGCCTCTTTTCATACACCAGGGAAGAACATACATGGTTTTTTTTTCCAAGAGAATCTCCACCATTGTAAATTTCGTGTACCTACTCAATTAACAATACAGCTGTATGGGTTGTGCGCAAGGTTGCAACCAGTTCCGTGTCCACGACATTGCGCAACCGAGGCCTTTCATAATCGGATATCTTTGACAGTGTTCGACCGAGTTCTCGTTCTCTTGTCTCGGTTACTTTTATTTTTTATAAAAAAAAAAAAGATTTATCATGGATTTAATTCATATAAAGATTTTAATGTTATGTATCCCGCATTTGTAGTTTCAACTTCATCGTTCTAAAATTATTTTTTTGGCAGAATTGAAGTAAAAAATATGTAATTCTGAAAGGTTGATCAGGAAAAGCTTCCTATAATAATTTGCTACAGAACGCTAAAATATAGAACGTCTGATATCTGATTTTATATACTGAAATAAAACAAGAGCTTAAATTTATGTTTTCAATATTTCTACTGGTTGACGACAAATTTAGTAGAAAATTATGTCGTTTGTAAAATCGATTGAAACCTAATTATTTAAGAGAAGAATAGGTGCCTATATTTTACCGATGATTTTGTTCTAAATATTTTATGAGGATACATTTTGATTTATCTTCTTTTATATTTTATCTTAAGAAAACGATAGTTCTATTAATATAGTTCTATGAATTATCATAATTATTGCATTTTTATTCCAGTGCTTAATTTAGTGTGTAATTTAGTGCTTAAGTTACACCCTTTACTGGACAATTTTTTATAAGTATGCATTATAGTACAAATATTTTCAAGTGACAAAAAGTCACGTAACCAATTTAACACAACTTAAAAGCAGTCTCCGACGGACCTCATTTTAACCTGTTTGTAAGTTTAGTAAATACCCATTTCAATTACAACAATTAATAAAGCCACACATTGTTTTGCAACCTAAACATTTACCTACTTACCCATTTTGTAAGGCAATTATAGGGCTGGGTACAAATGATGTTATATGTTTTAGTTGGTCAAACAACATAGTTTGAAGCTAAGAAGCCGTTCGCGCACTACTTAGTCTTAAGACTTTTGCTCACTTTGTTTTTAGTAGATTTTAATAGTTTGGTTTGTGCATAAATTAATTTTGATGAAGTTTATTGGAAACGTGCCATCGCATGTGAACAGGCATCGCATTATTTAATTTGTTTACAATCTTCCTTGTCTTTATTACAATGTAACATTATTTGCAATTATCAAGTGACAAATTTCCAGTTAATTTTATCTATAGATAACAAATTCCGTGGCACATTACAATATAAAGCACTAATTTCAGATTACCTAAAACTCATACCATATCTTACCGTAAAATTCTGAACAAGCATGCAACCTAATAAGTTTAACTTTCCAGCTTGATCTGTTTCCTGAGTAATTCCGTTCACAAAATTGTGGACAATAATCCGTTTATTCTACACTTACTAATTTTGTCTGGGAACAGCACAATTCGTACCAGTTCTATTTACGAAGAAGAATCCTTTTTTAATATACTTAATATAATTATTAAAAGTAAAATGTTATACGCAATTATTGTAATTCATTTTAAAATATATTTTATTAACATGTATTAAAAAAAACTAACTAGTGTTTGGCCAGGTTCGATCCAGACCAGGGAAAACAATATTATAAGTTGAATTTATACAAGTATTTTTCTTAGGTTTTCTATGATTGTATTCTGTAATAATAAAAGAGCGTGTCTTTGTCATCTAAAATGATTACTTGTTAATTTTTTCCATTAATTTTAACCTTATAAACTATATCCTAAACAAATCAGAAGATATACCTCAACATTAATATTCATTTGCCACATCCAGCGAGCGAGTGGTGTGAACATAAAAAAACAATACAAACAGTAAAATACTCAGTTAAATATTGTTAAAAACAAGTAACTAACGAGCTGAACATGCTCCATCGTTAGGTAAAGAATATAAATTTGACTGTTTTAAATTCCTGTGTGTAGGCGTGTTAGCTAAGTTGAAATGCGTGCTTAGTTAGAATAAGAGAGGTGCGCGATGCTATTCTTTATAAAATATTGAAATACTAAATTATAAATAAGCTTTACAAAAAACTACAATCCCTTCCCCAACTAGATGGCTTGAACTGTTTTCATTTCTTTTGTCTTTGTGGCGCCAAATTGAAAATATTCGGAATTCGGTTCTATGTTGATTTCATGCACTTGTCAACGCAGAGTTTTCATTTCTCCGCACTGGTTTGAGAGAACCTGTGATATCAGTAGCACGACTGACTTGGGCGTTTGTCCTAAATAAATTACTTTTTTATACAAGCTGACGGCCCACCGGATGTAAAGAGGTAACCGCCGCCCATAGACAACAGTAAGTGACTAAAGTCCTCTCCACCAAAGTACGAGGTAACTCAAGTCGCATTGCGTTGCGTCCCTCATCTCATGCGCGTGCAATTTCTCCGGCAGCTCTCCCACCGGAACATAGCAACACGAGTGCATCACTGTTTGGCGTCCATTACCAGGTGTGGTGGCAGTACTTCTCCGGGCGAACTTAGCACAAGTTCTACTGCTACTTTGTTTTACTCCTTTCGCACCACCCGGGGGACACATGTAGGGATTCAAAGGGTAATCACCTACGGACGCGAGCAACGTGGGTCCCAAGTGCAAACTAATGAAAACTAATAATATATTATAATACTTTCAAATGCAATAAGGAAGAACCGAATGCATAATCAAAAGTTACCAAAGTGGGTATTTAATTATGTACAAATAAATGGGGTTGGATGTAGTTAACCAATTATTATTGAATTCGTGATAGCATTTCTTATAGTTTAGGCGCTCGCGTTGAAATATGTACTCAATACAGTTAGCCAGACAGTATTAGAACGTTAGATTATTGGCGGCGGACGTTATTTCCGTACACTCTTGCACTCTGCCATGAAGCCTCGTATCGCACCTTTGTCACGTCGCAGGAGAAAATGGACATCTGTTGCTGTACTTATATATAACAGATAGAGTTTTCAGGAAGAGACTTGACTGGAGTTTGTGCCACATTCGTCCAGGGAATATACGATACCTTGCCAGAAGCTGCACTTGCATTACTGCGCATTCCGGTCTGAAGGGTGCCGGTGAAATTAAAGTCATTTCACACAGCGCCGTCTAGCCCCAAACTAAGCATAGCTTGTACTATAGGAACCAGACTACTGATACAATACTCATATACTTTTGTAAATACATACCTACATATAATAACATATTAACAACCCAGACACAGAACAAGCATCTATATTCGTAACACAAATGTTTGTCCTGGGTGGAAATCGAACCCACGACCTACGGCGCAGAAGGCAGAGTTACTACCAACTTAGATGTGAGGCCTGTCATGCCCATGTCTTATATTCTCCTAGAGTGCAGAATATAGTGTTTGAGAGTTTTATATAAAAAATATATCTAGAAAGATAATTCACACAAGCTGATGGCTCACCTTATGGTAAATGGCTACCGTCACCTGCAACACTCGAGGAATTGCCAGTGCCGTGCCTATCAGCTATAGGCTTATTAGATTTTCAGTATCACATTCGAGTGAGGGAGCTTGAACTAACCATTGCTTATTCAACGTACGCAGGTTACACAAGTTGAGTACGCTCTACGTATTGCGACATGTAATTAATTAATAGAAACAGTGACCAATCGGACTACCAGCCAAATTAAGGCAACCATCCACCAATCAGACTTGATGCATTAATTATTTTCATTTTATTCATAAGCACATACATACTAAGAAATAACTTACGGAATTGGTATACGGATTAATAAACCCTAAAGTGCTTCTTGGCTTACTGAAACGCCATCGGTACCTATCCTGCGATATTTCCTTCCAGTCCGTGATTTGGAAGCGGAGATCTTCTGCACCTCAACCTTCCATCGGTATCTGGTATCCGCTTTTCGGCTTACGAGCTGTCCTAGAAATATCCGTTTTGCGGCTAGGTCTCCTGCCGTTCGCTCAAGTTGTCGGGGCAGCGAAGCGAAGTGGTTTATTTTAACACCTAACATGCGGCTGAGACACAATCCCTCGGTACTTCCTCAGTCTCCAAATACCATCTTCTCGTTGGACCGGGCCCAAACTTCTCTATAGGCCATTATCTCTGTAACTGGGTCATATGTCATTCCCAGGGGATTAGAAAATGTTCATAACTTCTGACCTAATAAAATAAGAAATTTTGCAGCAAAAAAGTCTTTATATTTTATGAGCTATCCGCGTTACAGCGTAGCTTGGCTTGTTATTATCATCATCTGTTAGTATATTTTACTAATCGTAGGAGGCACTCTTCATAAGTAAGGATGTACTCTTAATCTCGCTACGAGTAGTAGTAGTAATAGTAATTAGTTGTTAGTAAGCCACGAGAAACGATTTCAAGGCAGTTTAAAATTTCTGTCATACACCTTCAAACTGTCTTAGCCGTATTATAAAAAAATGAAATAATATAATACGAAATACTCCCCTAACTTAACAAGAGTTGCAAATATATTTCCCCGAAGGAAGCGCGTGTCACGCACAATCTATCATCACGGAAAAGGAAAATGACTTCTAATCTGGGATACCTTTTAGCTTTGGGAGGAAAATTATCCCACTTCAAATGAGATTCATGTTGGATAGCTTAGAAAATTACTTACAGATTGTACAATTACAAAAGCTTTGATTAATAAAACCGAAACTAACTTTTAGTGTTAAATAGATAAATATTAAATACGTATTTAAATGATAACATAAAATTGTATTATAATGTTCCCACGATTTATTAACTACCACTAGAAGCTCTAAGGCTCTTCCGCCTTTTCGGGGAAATATGAGAACGTTATTCTATGTTTATATATGAGAAAACCGAAAGAATAATAAATTCTCATTGTAAATTCTTTTGGGGTTATTCGACGTCGAGCATGTAAATTTAACCATATATAAAGCAAAAAATACCGTTTTGTAATGCCACATTTTAAATACAGATTTCAAATGTGCCTTTGAGTGGATGAGTCGTGGGAAAATCCACAAAGAATCATAAAAAGTACCAAGATCAGCAGACGCATACGTGATGACAAACCATCGATGGAGCAGAATTCCGATCGACTCTACCAACTTTTAAATTAAATTCCAATAAAACATAGCGTGATCAACGGCACTTCACCTTGCACAAAACCACGGAAACATTCAAACTGCAAATGATAAAGTTTTAGACTGTCATTATCATAGAACCTAAACGATTGAGCAAGCTATACCTTTCAAATAATACAAAGCTAAAGCACGGACTTAACTTAGAATTACAGAGACTCGAGTTCGGGATTTCCTGAGGCTGTGCTATATCTGTCTCGTTCCCTCCCGTATTCTCGGGAGCTCTGGGTGTTCTGTTTCGTTCTAGCTTGAGAAGGCTTGCGCGGAAAGAGAATGTGGGTAACGAACGACCTTTTGCCGTTACGGGCGAACAGTGCGACCCGTGCGTTCGTCGGGAGCGGTACACTAGGCCGTATCGAGTACTACATCGCGCGGACAATATGACAGACTGAAAAAAAAAAACGTAAATAATAAAACATTCACGCATTGATTCTGAAACATATATAGCCGCCGGAGACCCCTGGACTCGACTTTAGTGCGTGTCTCGTGTCCGCGTTTTGTTTGATTGTGTGATCTTGTTAGACCCTGGTGATTTTATTTTATTATATTGTTTTCGTAATCTTCCCGTGTGGTGTTAACTGTTATTTCCCTGTGTTCCCTTTGTGATTTATTTTCGCCTGATTGGATTGTCACAAGTTTTTGGTGAGTATTGAATGTTGTCATGTGTGTGTATATTATTGTTATTCTAGCAAATCTAACGTTCTATACGTTTCTAATTATTTTTTAATTTCATTTAACTCATTTATTTCTGTGAACAATTACTCTGCATGGTTTGGGAACGCTTTTATCGAGATACTTAATTGTTGCGTATCTCTCTGTACATTTTTGAGTTTCTCTGTATTTCCTGTTTTAATCTAGAAAGCACGTTTTATTAAATATTGGGCTTTGAAGCTGTGAACAAAGTAATGTCAATATTTTCTAAATAAAACGTATTTTCCTTCGCATATTCTCGACTAGAAAGGAACCTATATCACATTCATTCGTATCCCATATGGATCATGTGAACTATGTAGTTATATTTGACTTTTCTTGTATTATGCAACCGGTTTTCACCAATGTCTGATAGTAATTTTACTTGTGTTACTGATTTTTGAGTATTTCATATGTGTCAATATCAACGATTATTATAATTTCGAGATTCATTGTTTCGATACGGAGTTTTTAATGCAATATCAAAAGTCAAAACACTTTATTCTTTTAAGTATTAGGACCTATAACACTCGTCGAATGAATGAACCGATTGATCTTATCTTATTTATTCACTAATTAAATACTTTATACTCTCGCTGTTTGAGTGTAGAGAGAGTTACAGAAAAAGTATGAAAAAGTAATACAAAATATTAATTATTTAAGTCAAATTTACAAACCTTTATTCAAACTTGGGTACAGAAGGCAAGATACTGTAAAAACAACACAGCACTTCTTTCACTTCCACAAAAGTGAACAGAAATGAGGATAAATCTTCCCTAACTAATCCTAATGTAAAAACCGTAAAAATTGCATTATTTTCGTAAGAAATATTGATTGAAATGTCCCAATCATTTGGAAAAATATATAAATTCTATTTCAGCATTCGTGGAAATTGTGTTAATAAGATGTGGGGAGGTAATCTTTGAGGGAAAACATTTTTAGCGAATTACCGAAACCAGGGCTTAGCCCTATTTTCCTCGTGCGCCGAGTTATTTATTGGTGAGCAGGTAGATATTTCGTTTACCGGAGATACAATCTCTTACATAATGCAACTGAAAATAAATTTGGAGATATAGAACAGATTACTTACGAGTATCTATCACTAAGGCCTGGTTTTTCAATCGTTTTTATCGAGTTAATAAACTATAGATTAACCCAATCGAAAATAAAATAATTTTACTTATTCTACATTGAGAAGGCACCATTTTTATGTATATTATATTACTGTATTATAATCCTTTAAATATCTTATATCTCATTATTGAAAAACAAAAACCTTACTTTACTTATGTGTAGTCAAGATTGTGCTTGTCTACTGACCAGGAAAAGAGGCAAGATAATTTTTGAATGAACCTAAAATATCATACCACTTCACAACATTTTAAAACTGTTAGGAAAATTGCTGTAACAAATACGTAAAGTATCAGCTAGATACCGATGACTATAAAGCTTTGCAAGACTTCAGAATGCAATGCAACCTTCCCATTGCAAATTGCTGGAGGTATCATGTGTATGGAATTCGACCTTCCAACAGCCTGTCGAAACCGGATGGAGAACAACAGGCTTTTTTCAACGCCACACGGCTGAACTGTTCATGCATACGAGCAAAAAGGTCATTCATGTCTTATTCTGTCCCTATTATGAAAGGTAAAATTCCAATAAACGAAAGACAAAAACGGTAATAGAAAATGCCACAGGTTTTTTACGAGTAACTTGGACGGCTATAATTTACGACTATATTACTACGGTTACGGATTCGAAATTATATTCGGTACGTGCATTTTTGGGAATATGAGTCAGACATGTTTCCGTCATCCTTCGATGTGTGAGATCACATAACTTGTTTTCAAACAATGTTTCGAAACTAATTATCTCATTAGACAAACAATATCAATAGGTAAGCATGATCGGAGTTTGCTAATTGTGTTTCGCAAATAAAAACAAAGTAAATTAACAATATTTCTCTTTTTATTTACTAGCGAGTCTCATTTTCTCTCGTGAGCCTAAAATTTGTTTTAGTTTTTTGAATCCCCTCTGTAGAGTTTTTCTGATTTTTACTTGTTTTTTAACAGAATACTATATAGGCAACCAAAGGTGAAATACGTTTAAATGTGTCTGTTATCTTTACTTGAAATGCTAATACTAGACTCTGTACCTACGAATACATAGGAAAAACATATTTTATATAAATGTATTAAAATGATAGGCGTATCCCATACAATTAGTAGGACTTTAAAAAGATCTATTCTGCACAAAAATGTGAAAGTAATTTAAAAAAGCTTACCCATAAAAGCTTACCCATTAGACGTTGCGTAACGTAATACTTATAAAAACTATAATCGATCATCATCTTCAAAATATTTCGTAACTCACGAACTTCACGATGTTCTGCTTGATGTGGTAATCAAAACACGAGACTTTATTACCTCGAATGATTATTAAATTAGTCATACAATATATCATCAGATTGAATTATGTATGATAATTAATCTGTGATTAAAATAATAATAAAATCAGGTTTTTTCTAAGATCCGGCTTGGTTTTACTTATAAGATGGGAATGATAAAGGTGTGTGTAAAATAAAAGACCTTTCCCCGAAGACTTAGCCGAAAAGGCCCACTTTTCTTTGTGGGTCCCAATATCGTATTCAGTATTATTTTCTTGTTAGATAAATATCAAAGAAATCTTTATTGATATTGAAATCGAAATTTGACATTTTTTTGTCCGAATCCAGCTAGATTACATTTCAGTCACGATATTCTTATATACACTACATGAACTTTTTGTGGATAAACATTACTTCAGATTCTGAGTTTTTTGCTCGATTTAAAACGTTGGAGCGAATTGAATGCCCAAAGATTAAATTATTTTGCTTAGAATTCTGAAAGCAAGTCTCTAACAAGTATTTTCACTGATTTCGCCTTTAAGTATAAATTAATAAAATTGGTTCAAGAATTTAAAACGAAATAAAAAAATAATAATTCAGTTAGGTATCGTAATATATTCATTGTTTATTTTTATTACAGTTAAAGAGAACATTTATTGAGCTGTACAAATCTCTAGTTATTTTTAATTAATGTATCACGCTGAGGTTTTTTCGTCTGTCTTCATAGGCAAATCTCAGATGAAAAAGCATCATTCCGAGAATCTTCGTCATTAGTTTTATCGTTATGTTTCACGAGATTATTTTACAAGTACTAAGTATTCAATCGCCTAAATATTCAATGGTCATGCAAAGGTGTAAAGGTCGCTAGTAAACATAATAATTTAAGTGAAAATGCTCATATTCCCTCTGATTTTTTTAATAGAACAATATTGGTGGACATTTCACATAGCGCCATCTAGCCCCAAATTAAGCATAGCTTGTACTATGGGAACCAGACAATTGATAGAATACATATGCACTATTTCTTTGTAAATACATAGGTACATATAATACATATTAATTACGAACATATTTCGATATAATACAAATACAAATACAAATGTTTATTTTCATCAGCTTAATATTTAAAACTATATAACTTATAATATCCATGTTTCACTTGAAAAACCCATTGTATTTTCGTAAAGAAACCAATAGCCGTGTTTGACGTTGTAGTGATCAAAGCTCACCGGTATGTGGGCAGATTTGTTCTGTCTAAGGACTTTAACGCAGAATACTCAATAGTGTTTATAGGTAAAGTTTACCCGAGTGAGTGAGTCACATGGAAATTGATCCGAGGCCGCCCGACATCCGCCTTCAATGCACGCTGATTAGCTGGCTGTGTTTTGGCAATGACGCAATTGGAACTTTAACAGATTTATTTCTTTTTTGACCTTAAAAAAAATAAAGTATCTTTTTACCTTTGTTTGGGTCAAAAATACTCAACATGTATTTAAGAAAAAAACTTTATTTCCATATATCGGCTAAGATATCTCTAATTTAAACACAAAGAAATTCAAAGAAAACTCATTCGATCGCTAAATAGATGTCACCACTCTACATTGCAAATGAGTTTCGAAACTAACATCAATTCTCGTCTATTTAGTCAATTAAATGGTAATTCAAAGTTAGTGTTCGCTTATTCTCAGTGGATTAATTGTCTGTATATATGATTCTAACATTTCGGTGTTCATGAAACAAACAGAGGCCTAAGGGTACCAGTCGTTATAGCAAACATCTATTGAGTCAACTATACGGTAATTGAATAAATATGAGCCAGCGGTAAGATATGTGAGAACCAACAGACAAATACCTAGAGGAAGATTTTAGTATAAAAGATATTCACCACAGAAAATATTCTTCGGGATAATATTTAAAACATGTTTGCATTCGATACTGCTGAACGCAAACTTCACTTACATTGAGTTTCACTTTAAGTTATAAGTCTGTGTATTGAAAGGGATGCGAATCGTAGAATCACAGAGCTAATCTGTCCGCTATGAGGGGCACAAGATATGTGGAGGTAGATAGAACTAACCCACCCGATAAAAATTAATAAAAAATAGGAGATAGTATTAGTAAAAATTATTAGTTTGACATAAGGTACGTTGACATACCTTATGTCATACTTATCTCTATCAATACATCAAATTCCAAGTCCAAAAGTTTATGTCCATGGAATTCATAAAAAAATGGCTTGGAAACTTCAATAATATGAAAATGTCTTATCCTTATGTTCGGATTAGATTGGACGTGTATCGTATTAAAATTAATTTCCGTTCCAAGTTTAATATATTCGTACAGTGAGTGACATAAATATAAACTTTAATTGTGAGAAATTTAATAATCTTTTGAGTTTTTTTGAAGACTTTTTGGTGATAAAAGTCTCAAGAAAATGATTATACAAAAGAGAATTTCGTCAAAAATTGTTGGCATCATATAGCCACCGGCTACTCTCGTAACATGAGTCTGTATAAGGTAACCCGGATCGATGAAGATGTCTTCGAATTGTTTTATTTGGTAAATACATATGTGCTATAATTTTGCTCGTGATATTATCTTACTTATTTAAACGAGCAATTCTTGTATATATATATATAATCTGAATCTCGGAAACGGCTCCAACGATTTTCATAAAATTTTGTATACAGGGGTTTTCGGGGGCGATAAATCGATCTAGCTAGGATTCATTTTCAGAAAATGTTGTTTTATTCGTGTTTTCAATAATCAACTTAACGACTGCAACGCCATCTCTTGTAGAGTAGCATAACTGCTTGAACGTAAACTCTATAGTCGTATTTTTAAATAGACGAGGCCAACTGACAGTAGCTAATGTCACTTTGTAAAATAATGTTGCCATATTTAAAGTAATAGTGATGCGTTCAGTTCTCGTTCAATCAGATGAATGAACAATGAGTGTGAATACGAATAGATAATCATTTCAAGCTATAAAAGAATATTATTTCTATTTTACAATAAAATTGTATAAAAGTGCTCTGATATAAATATACAAACAAGAACATTGCGATAAGTATGTTGTAGACGAGATGGCAGCGCAGCATGGGATAATTGTTTTACGTCTGCCCCCATACCACTGTGAGCTCAATCCCATTGAGTTGGTATCGGCGCAGGCTAAAGGATATGTTGCAAGAAATAACAAAACCTTAAAAACGCCCTAAAAGAACCTTAAAAACCTTAACCTTAAACCTTTTATACCTAAAAACGCGTGAATTCTGGAAATTTCGCGGCTTACAGTCTCACTACTGAACGCTAGATGGCTCTTTCTTAAAATGAGATTCTAAACCTTTGGCTATTCATTAGATACATTTTTTCATGCATCATTTCAATATCATACCTTTAATATAATATGTTTCACCTTCAAAATACAAAATTTTGAGTACGATGATTGTTTCACACCTTGTATCTTATATATTTAAACGAGCAATTCTTGTATATGTATATATAATATAATCTGAATCTCGGAAACAGCTGTAACGATTTTTATAAAATTTAGTATACAGGGGATTTCGGGGGCGATAAATCGATCTAGCTAGGATTCATTTTCAGAAAATCAACTTAAACATAAACTTATTTTTTTTTATTGAAAGAAAATAACAAAAACGTGGCGTTTCTTCTGTCGGTAAGATCGAAAAATATTATTCATATTTCATCATTTTATCAGTATGTACTTCGTACTTAAATATAATTTCTACAAAACACAATTTATCAAAAAAAAAAATATACCGAGCAAAGCTCGGCCATCCAGGTACTGATATTATAAATAAAAAACTCGTGCCATAAATTTCTGTTACATTAAAATTCGAAAACGCAAGCTTCTGATGGATAGTTTTCGAAATTAACATTATTGACTCAAAATAATAACAGTAAGAAACGTTTTCAAATAATATATTTCATCACATTATATTGGGCCTCACATCGCAGTTGGTAGTAACTCGTGGATTCGATTACCATCCAGAAAAAACATTTTGTGTGACGAATATAGATGTTTGTTCTGTGCCTGGTTGTTAATATGTATTATATTTATGTATTTGCAAAAAAAAGTATATATGTATTCTATCAGTTGCCTGGTTCCCATAGTACAAGCTATGCTTAGTTTGGGGCTATATGGCGCTGTGTGAAGTGGCCACCAATATTATTATTATTATTGAGTAGTAGAATGTTAATCACAGTTATTTTATCTATTAAATAACAGAGTTCATGAATGCCTCTATATTCTCTTCGACCCCGGTATATATTCCATTTTCCCTTAAATATCTCATTTTACTCGTTGACTCTATTAATGTTAGCTCGTCAGGCAATGAGCGGAACGCGTTTTCACCTGAATCACCACGTAGAACGTGGAAAGCGGCGCATCTTTGTCACGAAAAGTCATGCACTATGCTTTTCACGATTTGTTAGGCTATATTACTTTTTGTGCCTACATTTTTAGTCAAACGTTTGGCCTTCATCTGATGGAAAGTAAAGATGCGGTCGACGATGAAGCATGCTTGCATAAAAGATGACTTCACGCTCCTCTTGAAGAATCCTAAGTTTATGTGGTCGGGAATAATATACAAGTAAAATATTCTATACTCTCTGCAGTAGCAGTTTTCTTTTGGTTACTTTCACGAGGTTATAAATCTCAAATGGAAAGGGTTATTTCAAACAATATCTTCTAAAAACAATTATTTTACGGTTGAAACATTTATGTGATTGGATAGCCTATGTAACTTACCTTTTTTTCTATTAGAGCAATAATATTATCAAGGTATTTTTGCCCGAAATAGCCTCTCAATATTTTTTGTAATGTGGAACTCTACAATAATTTGGGAGGTTTGGCAAATGATATTTGATTCTTACCGACGCCAAAAATAGAGAATGTTTCTAACAGAGATTGACAGCAATTTTTTTCTTTATCATTATTCACTTTAAACCTGAAAAATAGGATTGGTGCTCTTAGTGAAAATAACATAGGTGCCCTAATGTACTGTACAAATAGGTGCTCTACATACCTCTTTATTACTGGTCAACTACCAAATAACAGTTAAGCAAAGTTGCAGGGCCACAGCAATCGAGTGACCAACAAATATTTATGCGTAACTAATTAATCATATTCAACTCACACGCCAGCTCTAGCACTAACTGAAAGTAGCCCACGTAGCAAAGAACGGTATGTGATACGTGACAAGAATTGTGGCGTACTGGACATGTCCTATATAGCGCCACCATTTTGGAGGTGGTTGTCGTTGGCAACATCAGGTAGTCAGGGACCGATTTTGACGGGACTTTCACTGGCAGATAGCTGATGTAACAAGGAGTAACTTAGGCTACTGTTCCGAGGGGTAAAATAGGGGTGCGTGATAAAACTGAATTCCACGCGGACGAAGTCGCGGGCAACAGCTAGTTGTATATATTGGTGAAATTAATTAAGTAAAAAGATATTTTCACCACAGATCTAATAATAGACATGTTATAATACGTACGCTCGATACCAAATAGAGTGTGAACATACCGCAACGCACCCGCTGCGTAATAAACAAAACCTCATTACGGACCTTGTTGTATCAACGTTGTAAAATTTACATGAAATTATAAATTGCGCTGTTAAAATATCACTCGTTATGTTTTCGTTGCCGCAAACAGTTAATAACTTTTTTTTTATAAAACCGCTAAATTAAATACATAAATTTGCACAGGTTTTGCAGAAAACAAAGCTGAACTTACGGTAATGAGCATAAAAATAACATATTTTGGTTTCATTTGCATAACCGACATCTTTTTTTTGTGTAATTAAGTGAAGGCAGGTCTGTCTAATACTGAGTGGTGTCGTATGCCCATAACGACAGCAATATTGACTGGTCTCATAGCTCAATTGGTAGTAACGCCTTCTGCGCTGTAGCTCGTGAATTCGATTCCCAACCAGGACAAACATTTGTGTGACGAGCATAGATATTTATTATTTCTGGGTGTTAATGTGTTTACAAAAAAGTATATATGTATTATATCAGTTTTCTGGTTCCCATGATTAGCTTACTTTGATGCTAGATGGCGCTGTGATGACCATCAATATTATTGTAAACGTATTATAATATATTTTTTATAGATTAAGACACCAATAATTAAATTCAACATTTATATGTTGAATTTAATTATTGGTCCTTTTAACAAAAACAATACAAATTTGATACTTAAAAGGTTTCAAAATTGTTTTTTTTTTTTTTTTTTTTTTTTTTTATTATTGGGGTAAACAAACAAACAAAAAATTGTTGTTATTTTTAAATATTAAGCTAATTAAAATAAACATTTTGTGTTTTGTATATTTGTATTTTATTATTAACATATCTGTGGATTACCAATTATAAAGTATGGGAAGACCCAAATTACATCGCGTTATGATGAATATAGAACTCTCTTATATGTAACTTCACACTTGGAACCCGGTTTAACCTGGTGTGCAAGCGATATACCGTAGTTCCCTCAATTATTATTAAACAAGTTATCAGAATTCAATCAAGTGCATAAAAATAATCTTTGTATCTCTATATCCTTTCTACCTTAAGTTAGCAATAAACCTTAAGATTTTTACGTTTCTGCTTTACAAAGCCTCTCACGCAATGACATTGGCTCCCGTCCAAGATATCTTGCCAAGGTTCAAAGACTTGGGACGAGTTTTTTGTTCAGGGTTTAATGCTATCATTCTCCTTGAGATAAGGCTTTAAACGCCACTTGGAAGCAAACCTCATTTCTTTTCGGAAGACACTGCAGTCAAAAATTTCAAATATGGAAAATAATAACTGATATAGTTGTTACTCTATGCCACAGTCTTCGGAAGTATGAAAGTCTATGGTAGGTATGCTTACAAATTTGGCGGGCGTTAATTTATGGGGTCAAAAAGAACTTCTTTCGTAATGCCTAGTTCCCATTAATACACACATAATATATTCTGGTATTAAGGATAAGGATGCATATTCTTATTATATTTAGGTATACCATTCGCCCCCAAAATATCAAATGACCTATGATATCATCGGTAATTTTGTGATCTGATATAAAATAAACTGTTTGTATTTTACCAGGCCCATTCGTGTTAAGGTCACACAGGTACTAAATTTTTTTACTACTGACTGGTTGTGATTGACCACATATCCACTGATGGTTAGCGACTATGTAGCCGATCCAATGATGCCTTCACGCAATCATTGTACTGGGAACTGGGTCTCAAATGAGTAATTATTAATTTTATTTATTTAATACTTTATTGCACATAAACAATGTACAAAAGGCGGACTTAATGCAGATGCATTTTCTACCAGTACAACCAGTCAGGTAGAAAAACAATTTAGGCACATATAAATAATACAAATACAAATAATAATAATAATAATACAATTATTATCTTTTTATTAATACAGTTAAGTCCCATTTGCAAAGTGTACTATGAATAAGTATGTATTAAATATCTAAAAGAAAAGGTCACATATCTTTGAATAATGATTTCAAATAAATCTTTCAACACATTTTTACCTGTAAGGACATATTCAGGACGCTAAAGGTAAAACATTCTTAAGATTTATTTGTGCAGTCGTGTGCAAGTTGCGTGGGTTACGACACCGCGATACGACAAGTCGCCCTTGTGGCGCCCGACATGTCCTTAGGCCTCCACCTGACACAAACTGAGCGGTGAGCGGATTACTGGGAAAGATTACGAGTATCGCCTGAACTTGTTGGTGATGTTGGTATAAGATTTGTTCTGGCTGTTGGACAGTTACCTTAGGAATGATTTACCGGAAGAATGTGTTAGATTAATCATTCGTGGGAAAACTATGGCGGCGATGAGGTCACCACTTGTCAGTTCTACAGTCATATGGTTAACCTATAAAGTGGCTCAAGACACATCTAACACCTCCGGGGAAAAATTGCGTGAACCTGTGTATTATCACAAGTAAATTGAAGGATTCTACTACATAATTAAATAGCGTAGTTTTAAGCTATATTTTATATTCATGATAATACAACAAACACCCGAGTGTGTTACTTTTCGAACAACTCAACAAGATATATTATAACAGCGCTGTCATACTTGGGTTGAATACAAAATCCTCATCTTTGCCCGCATTACAAAACATCTTTGAAGGAGGTTACATTAATTATGTATCATAATCTGTATATCACTCCTTATTAAAAAGTTTTTGATGTGAAACATCTATAGCCGCACGTAAAACCGATTTCTGGCGTGGCGACGCGTCGCCACAGCATGCGTTGCATATTACTTTTACAAAATAATGTCGATGTTTCACATCTGCCAGGGGTCCCGTGACGGCTCACATTTTTTTTTAATTGTTACAAAAAAATACAATAAAAATTCATATCACGATATTTATCGAAGAGTGTGACAATATAGCAAAAATTTATAAATTAATTCTTCTTTATTCAATAATTCTAAATTTTTAAGATTAAATGGATAACTGATTTTTTTAAAAAGTAAAGTATCGTATTAGTGTTCTGATTCGCTTTGGCTTGAGTTGGTCCACAGACAGCCAAATATAGCAATAAGTGGGCGTGAACTTTTTGATTTTGATTTGATTTATTCAGTTTCGTTTTCATTTCCTAAATAATTTATAGGCTTACCATATATTAAAAAAAAAGTACGTTCAACGCGACTTAACCCTTACGAGCGTCATGTACGCGCGACATTCCGTCTCGGTCGGATTCCGGTGTCCGCCCCCTGTGACCCGACGGCGCCGCACAATCCTTTAAAAATTCAAACTACACGCTGTAATTGCTTTATTTCATCATTTGCATAATTGTACAACATTATATGTGCCAAAAGGCCTGTCGAAAATTGTTTGCTTTGTTTAGCGAGTAATTGTTTAATATTTGAGCAGGTGTAAATGAAAACGGGGAATAGTAAAAAATATTGAGCCCAAATGCTTGGATATGGTTGTGGGACTACAAAATCAGGTATCAAAAGTTTTAAATAAAAAGTAAATAAATATTGGTGGACATTTTACACATCGCCATCTAGCCCCAAACTAAGCATAGCTTGTATCATGGGAACCAGGCAACTGATAGAATACATATGCATTTTTTTGTAAATGCATACATATACCTATAAATATATAAATAACACCCAGACATAGATTAAATATTCAATGCTCGTCACATAAATGTTTGTCCTGGGTGGAATAGAACCCATGACCTATATAGCTCAGAAGGCAGAGTTACTAACCAACTGAGCTGCTAGGCCAGTTATGTCACCTGTTTAGAAATAATCTCATTATGGGTTCGGCAATATCCTTTTTTAATCAGTTTTTTTACAGTAAGTGTCTCCGACATTATTTTGTTGGAATAATAAATCATACTGCTCAAATGCGGAAAATACAAGATTGCTATTATGTAAAACTGTATTTGAAAAACTTCCCGCACTAACCTTCCATGTTCCATTGTTGCACGTTTCGCAACGTACAAAACATTTTCGGCAGTCGTAAGAATTGCAATACACTTAATTGCTCCATCGGAATACATTACGTCATTATTGACAGATTGTTTTAGGGTCCCCAAATCAATAGTGAAAGTGAATATACAGGTTAGAAAGTATTTTGTTGGTTCTATTGATATTTGCATTAGAAATCTGAGAATCACCAGTATTACTTTCTCACGGGGATTCATCGCATCAGTAAGCGCAGATATTTTTAAGTTGCGTTTGTCAAATTGTCAGTTTCATATTATTTTAAAAGTAAAATGTAAACCTAAGTCTCGAAATCTTGACAAATTAAGATATAAATTAGGAAAAATTCGTAAATATATACGTATAAGCAGCAAATAAAATGGAATTCACGAAAGAAGGGCGGTATTGGGTTGGTACCTACTTTAAAGTAACCGATTGAGTATATAAGTGATATATAAGTGAAGGAAATAAAAATTATTATTGGTATTCCTGACCTGGAAGCTGTAAATTATCTATTCATACATTTATTCACCAGACTCATTAAAAGTCAGCTGGCGTACGATAAATGGGGTAATGTTCCGTGAAATATAAACGCTTTAAACGTTATCGATCATATTAATATACATAGAAAGTGATGCAGGAAGAACCTTTTGTGAATGGATTTATATAAAAGAAATTTCTCTTATCTGAGTCAAGTTTATCCGAATGTCCCAAAGGAATGTCACAAACAAAACAAAAGATTCAAGAGAGTTGAGCCGTATTCGGAGGAAGTGTTCTCAAAACGTACCGCCTTTATACATTAACCGTTTGTTTTCTGTTGCGGTCTGTAACTGGTATTTAAAATTCATCTCTCGTTTAATCCGTTTTCAACTATGCCAAAAGTTTTGTTAAAGAAAGTATGTGTTGTTCGGAATTTTAAAGGCATCGGCTTTGGCAACTCAATGTTAATTTATTAATCCCTTAAGTTTTTAACGAAAAAAAATAAAAATAAAATATATATATATATCTAAGAATGCAAAGGAAATAAAGTTTCTTTGTATGTATATTGTTTAATTGTTGGGGTTCACGTATCTAATATAAAATCACAGACACACTGGTCAATTCAATATACCCGTATTATATTCCAATCTTGTGACTTGTCATTGAAAATAGCAATAAAAAAACATCTTGAGGAAATGTATCAACAAAGCTGCAGAACAGCAGTTTCTGAGTCGTTGTTACTTATAATGCAAACTGAATTCAGTCTTTAATTTACAATTGTTTCAGTTCTTTGTTAAGTTATAAATCTAACAGCTATCAAACTATATAAAGGCATTCTGCAGCAATACAAGGTACTATGAAAGTTTAACTCGATTTACATCAGCGTAATCTGCCAAAATTGCTGAGCCATTGTGTACAACCAATCTGCCACTAGCCATGAACTGTAAGCTGGGTCAGCGGATATAATCGATTTAAACTTACCCAATAAGCCTGTGAGGTCACTACTGTCACAGTACTTTTTCCGGGTCCCTTACTATCTGACAGGACTTAGTTAGGCTTAGTGTCCCGTCATGATAGAGTATATCCAACTATAAAACCTTTTTACCATGAAAAAAATGTAACTCCGTACAGTTATACTATATTTTTATGCGGTTTTCGGTTTTATCACGCACCCCTATTTTACCCCTCGAAAAAGTAGCCTAAGTTACTCCTTGTTACATCAGCTATCTGCCAGTGAAAATCCCGTCAAATCAGTCCAGCCATTTCATAGATTAGCCAGAACAAACAGACAGACAGACAAAAATTGCAAAAAATGTTGTTTTGGTATATGTACCGTGTATACATCCATATGCACTTAGTAAAAAGCGGTTATTTTAATATTACAAACAGACACTCCAATTTTATTTATTTGTATAAGATAACTTGCTTTGCCTACATTTCGCTTAGAATCTGTAAAGGATTTGTAAAGTCGAATGACAGGAGCATGCTCGGCCATAAATACTATTTAAAAACTGTTGAAAATGGTTTCCCAAGCTTTTTCAAAAAGTAACTTAGTATTTTTCTCCAATTACGCCCAATCTCCAGTGATGTGGCGAATATTATTTTTCCTTTTGAAATTCATTGACGCAGAAACTTGTATGACTATGTATAGATTGTCATCGGTCAAATTTTATGTACAAACATCACTGAGATGAAGAATTTTGTTGAAACTGAAGCATTCCATCCATTTGTTTGATGAATGATTTTGTAAACGTATTATTATCGCTTGAGATAGTGTGCAGTCACACCGAATTGATTCGATTACATCGCCATTATCTTGATGTGAAGCGAACACAATATTGATCAATGGTCATTTAGACAGATTCGATCATCTTCACATTAATTACATTTACCGGTACATTCATGCGATAATTGAGTAAGGGGAAATTGATTGGGTATTCCTTTTGTGACATGTATATGCGTTTGTGGCCTAGATATATGCTAAGACCTATGCAAAGATGCACAAATATTATAAATTGCACTTTCCTATAAACATAAAAAAGAAGTTAAGCACCCACAAAATACTTTTAAATGTAGCAGAAGCGATGATTTTATCAAATGGCTCCCTTAATGTTATGCGGTAGGTGACCTTTATATTGCAGTAAATTGCTTCAACTATTCGCCATCGAGGTAATCAGTAATGCTAGTTTTCAATAATATACGAATAGTTGATTCCATCCGTTACTAAGATTACCACGACTGTTTGATATCACATAAAAAGCCTTTATGTTGCAATTGTGATACTGAATTTGATATAAATATCAATTTAATAATCGTTTTTTTATATATCATAGGAATTCATATGTTCCTATGATATTTAAGAAACCATCTGTACGTATCTTAAAACAACTATAAATCATCTATGAAATCATTTTTGTAGATGAATAGAGAAAGCTAGTTGGCACTTTTAAGAAGTCCTCCAAAGTAAAAGAAACCTGAGTAGGTAATGAAAAAGTGAATTATTTACACTAAAGCATATTTCACAACACTTACCAGCGCTGGCACTTTTTAAATAACTGCTTGAAAGTTTTACAACTTAATTGGGCATTTGCACCTGCAAAAATAAAAGTATAGAAAATTTAAAAGCACTTAAAAATATTTTGAAACAGAATATTAAAATAAGTTTGAAGAACCACTGTGAACTATTAAAGTAAATGCAACTTTTATATGAAAAATAGTCGGAATAACATGAATAAGATTTATAAATTAGCCATTTTAGAAGCACTGCATCAACATTGAATTTATAAAATATGCATGAAGTTAAATCTAAAAAGCTAGTTATTTATAAAATATTCAGATGGTTGCAAATTGCAGATTATATTAAAATACTATTTACTTGTCTAATGTTTGCCTTGGCTTTTGCATCCATCGATATATTCAAAATATTTATTCCACTGGTTTCTATAATAGGATTCGTCACCGGCGGCTGACAAGTAAGAAGCGGACAAAACAATACATAACACGTATTTGTATCGCAATGCGGCCACATTCACCATTTTTCTCCTGAAATGGAACACATTTAGAGAACGTCACAAAAGTTGTAGCACAAAAGGTAGGATTTCCGGAGAATAATATTCTCTGAAATTTTGTGGACATTCCATTACTAGAGACAGGTATTTTTATTTAAGTGCATAGCGACACTTTAAAAATGAAGGAAAAGAAACATTTATTTCAATATTTTGATTTAGAATGAAGGTACAGACATATAGCTAGCGGCTAATAAAGTCATGAAACTGAGCTTTCAATCACAGATCCTTTAAATTTAGCAGCGTATATTAGCTAGTCGTTTTTCAATTAGTTTCACTTGGATTAAACAGAGTAATTTTCAGTGGCGCACACAAAAGCAAATTACAGAACTATTTGGAGCAAGAAAATTAATAATTCCAAATATCATTTAAACAATGTAGGTACACAAATTTTTCGAAGTCTGTAGTTATCAACAACAGGGTTGTTTTCGTTGTTAAAATCATCTCTAGACGCAAGGCATGATTTACATACTAAGGAACTAGTTAGCTCGTCAACAAAACTTTCTCATTCATCCCGACTTTCATTCTTAGTCTTGGTTTTGTGAAATATTTAATAGGACATTTCTGTTTGACAGTAAGGCTTACCCACTTCTCCAGAGTTGAAGGTGAAATCTGCCTTTCCAGAGGAAACTTTTAAAAGCTAGCGGATTGGAAAGTTGATTAAAGTTTCAGGTGTCGAAAACAGGAAAACATTTCCTGTTAAAATGATTAGCTGATAAAGGAAAATGCTCTCAAGTTTTGTTCTAATTATTGATTAGAAGCAAGCCACAGATTAATTGAATCCGCAGCTTATAATTATAGTACCCTCAAAGAATTATTAATACTCGAAAATTTCCTATATTTACTTTATTTCTTACTCAAGGTTTTATAAATGAAGAATGTTGACTGAATAGTTTATTTCGAAAGTGAAAAGTGTTTCTGTGGTCAATCCGTCGGATGATGGCACCTTTGTAAATGTCAAAATATATTGTTAAGTAACTTTTTGACATAGAACAACGTTTCCATTATCATCTCGCTAAGTACTGATGAAAGCATTTGTACGTATTTAAAATAATTTCTAATATTTGAAAAGGAATCAATTCGATGATGCTACTTTTATATATGACATGAGAATATACAAAATTTATTAGTTTATTAGTTTATCATTTTTGTATACAAAATTCAAACAGATTTGCATACGAAATGAAATTTGATGATAATTTATAATTAGCAATAATCAAAATCTTAGTGATTCATTCCAAAGGAATACTGAAACGAAATTGCACATAAATACGTATACAAGCAAGAAAAATAAAACGGGACATAATTAAAACATGATGCTAATGATTGCTTGAATAAACTCAAAACAGAATTACACCCACCGTTCTGCGAGTGTATTCGGCAGTCACAAATGAACAGCAGGCATCAGTGATTTGCGAAAATAATTGGACGAGAGGCAGGTGGCGCTCACCGGAATTTCCTCGTTCATTGTCAAGCGTTTCCCATTAGCCGGTGTCTGCTAGTGTACACTCACACGCCAAAGTTGCAAACAATAACATAAAAACAAGATTTTTGTATTCGTGGATTATAGACCTTATTAATATTATTACCATTAATAATAATCGAAAATTAACTCGTAAATCGAAGATTTAACTCTTTAGACTAGACTAGACTTTAGACTTAACTTGAGATTGAATTTCAAAGTAGGCAATATTTCTCAAGCTATACAAGGTAACTAGGTACTATATATTTTGAAAGTGCTTGTACGAAAACTTCTATTTTACAGAAGGATGATTTAAACCTGATGAATGAACATTTAAATAAAATGAAAACTTATTTATTTATATATTTTATTATTTATTTATTTATTTCTCGGTTCCTTGATATGAACATTTAATCTTCAAGTGTTTTTTAAATGTACGTAACGTAACATGTTCTTGCGCCGCTGCCTGTCCAGTTCCCGTGACGAATCGAAAAATCTACAAAGAGTATACTAGTTATTTTGTATTCTGTGGCCGCTGTGTTGCTAACGACATTGGGAGCGATGGCTCCAACAGCGTGACTACACGATTTTGGTCATCATAGACTTCAATTTACTGGAACAATTGACTATCGGGAAATTAATTGGAGAGTACAAAATAAAAAACGAAATTCGGTGACAAGCGGGTGCGGAAAATTAGCTTTGGATGTTGGCAACACTTGTTTGCACACAAGCTGGCTGCAAAATGTTTTGTTCCATATCATGCAGGACAAATAGAAAGAGACATTGTAGAAGTTCTCTTCGCCGGAGTTCTCTTCGCCGGTTTAGATTTAATTGGATTTTGGCTATTGCCAAAATCCAATTAAATCTAAATATCTAAATTAAATCTAAAAATCGAAATATGATATTTCATGATTTTTCTTCAAACTTCGTTGACCTAGAGATCTACACAAATGGCTATAAACACATCTGTTATGTTATCAAGTAGGTACACACAAAAAAAAATAACATTGTGTTTTGACGTGGTATTAAAAGTATTTACTAATTTCCAAACTTATACGCATCGTGCTTGGATATTCTTTGAGAAGCTGATGAAATTACACTAATAATGCTTTCTGCGAATATCTTTATGAGGAAATGTTTTGCATTTTTCGCTTGCTCGTCCAAATATAGTAAACGAATATTTTGTCGAATGAAAAAATTTTTAATACTAACTTGTTAAGAAAATTTCTTCTAACCCTATTGGAAGAAATTTATAATATGACATTAAATGAATACGGTTAATTTTAAACAATTAATGACAAGTACATATTTCCATTATACGTGCACCTTCATATAACTTCTCATAGAGTAACGTCCAATTGAATAATGTAAAAAAATCGTCCACATTCATACACATTTGTTTGTTCTACGAACGAAAGCTATCAATAAGCGTTCGTTCGTTCGGTATTCACTTTTTAGACCCAGCTGTTGAGGTACTTTACGTAAGTAGGAAAATGAGTTTTATGTTTCAGGTTGATTGAAACCTCGGGTTGTATTTGAATCGTTGAAACAAAGCTTTTGCCTGTATTTGTTTCATTTATTTATTAAAAGACAAAAGCTCGTTGTGGTTCATAAGATTTCAAATAAAAGTAACGATAAGGAAAAAATGTTTGGTAGGATATGTTTTGTTATTATAAGAAGTTTAAGTAGTTTTATTAATTCTACTCCTTGGAATATTTTGACATTTGTGTATGTATAACTCAAATTATTTTGTATCTTATAGAATTGGCTGATGACTGGCCTCATAGCTCAGTTGGTAGTACCCTACCTTCTGCGCTGTAGGTCGTGGGTTCGATTCCTACCCAGGACAAACATTTATGTGACATTTGTAACAATGATGTTTGTTCTGTGTCTGGATGTTAATATGTATGTATTTACAAAAGCAAAGTATATAAGTATTATATCAGTTGTCTTGGTCCCATGATACAAGCTATGCTTAGCTTACTTTCGGGATAGATGGCGCTGTGTGTAATTTTCACCAGTATTTATTTATTATTTATATTATTTAATTAAAATTGTAAACACACAACAAAGTCACCAATCGACATTGTGCCATATACGATAGCTGGCGTGACCAATGCTATTCGATTAGAAGCAAGTTTAGATCGAAACCAGCTCAGACAGAGTAATAAGAAATCTTAAATTATTGACTTTAGAAAGATGACTTTGCCAAACTCAAAAACAGTGACTGAGCATTACCGACCTTAGGGAGGAAGTTAATCGAGAAATTCAATCACACAAAAACCTGATACATTTCTGATTATTTTTCCCAAGAACTGAGACTAACGGTTATGTCCTTAGTCAGCACATCTGTTCTGGAAATTTGTTATCGAAAACTTTCTCATAAATATATAAAGGAATTTAAGGCTTAAATATTGTTTGAGTGACGTAACTTTGAGATTGATTACCCCATATGATTTGATTTGAATATTTATATACATACTATAATTCCGTCGAAACTTTTAGATAGCCATGCATCGGAAAAGGTTGCAAAAATGCGTTTGGCGTACAAGGGAATATATAAAAGAATTATTATAGGGTAATATTTTTTTATAGTGATGGATTAGACTGAAACATTTATTGCTTTTATTATGGGTACCTCCTTAAAGATAATTGTGCACCGCCAACGTAGGCAGCCCAGACGGCTTCCGACATGGTTTTCATCTCCGACCATTTTAGTAGCCCTCCGAAGCTTTGAAGCAGTCAGTTTTATATTAGTTAAATATTTTCATGAAATTGATGACTGATGATGCGTGTACGATGAACGACCATATTTGTAGGTATGACCGAACCAGTTTAATTTGGTAGTATAGCTACATACCAGTTCTATTATATTCGAGTCACTGGTTCTTTCGAATCAGTGTGGTGAAAGGATTTGAAGTTTTAATTTTTAGTTCTAAGACATGTCGGTTTCCCTCACGATGTTTTCCTTCACCGATTTGAGAACGTGGTATTGCGCACATAAAACTTTCAATCGAAATACTCATAAGTGCACGTCGGGATTTGAACCAGCGACCTCCGGATTGAAACTCGGGGTCAGTACTACTAGGCCACCACGCTCTCAAATACCACCCTATGATTTGGGCGATCGATACCCGGCCTGGAAAATTGATGCAGTTTTGTAGTTTTATATTTGTGGTTTTCGGGTCTTAGCTGTTTCCATTTTATACTATGTGTGTTCATGCCATCTTATCCCGGTACGACTCTTTTTTATAAGAATTCTAAATTGGTTTCTTCCGTTATTTTCGTTCATAGTCACGAACTATAGCCGGTACATTATCACTCTGTAGCCAGTATGGCATGTGACTGGCTAGGCGTGGTGGTGTCGAGGTCATCTGGTTGCGAATTGAAAGTACGGGCAGCGACAGCCGTGCTGGTTTTAACGTGTAATACTAAAATCATGCCTTGGACACTTATATTTGAGTTATAAAAATGTGTTATGTTTTTTAGTTGGCTAAAGTTGGACATAAATACATTGCAATCCAACGTTTGTGTCATAATTTTTTTGCAACAGACTACGCAATGGTTGTCTGAAGGCTAAAATGGCACACCTCATGTTAAGTGGTGACTTCTGCCCATAAAAAACTTCGGTTTTCTCCTACGTAGGTATGGGAAGACTCAGGTCACGTACTATTGCACCCGTAACTCAGACGTGAAGCTAAAATTTCACCACCGTTTCTTCTTGCCCCAACCACACCTTTCACACCGACCGCAGGAATGCTACTTGGTGACAAATGTAAATATTTAAGCATCAGAGTAAAATGTTTGCACACAAAACAATTATATGATGTAACTAGCTGTTGCCCGCGACTTTGTCCGCGTGGAATTCGGTTTTATCACGCACCCCTATTTTACTCCTCGGAAAAGTAGCCTAAGTTACTCCTTGTTACATCAGCTATCTGCCAGTGAAAGCCCCGTCAAAATCGGTCCAGCCGTTTCAGAGATTAGCCGGAACAAATAGACAGACAGACATACAGACAAAGATTATTAAAAAATGTTGTTTTGGTATATGTACCGTGTATACATCCATGTGCACTTAGTAAAAAGCGGTTATTTTAATATTACAAACAGACACTCCAATTTTATTTATTTGTATAGATAATAAATATATTATAGCACCTGGATTTTTTTATTATGAGTTAGAGATGAAAGTGACAGAAATTTAGGTTTTTTTTTTAACAAAACGTATAATGAACGCTTAGCCATTACAACTTATAGCTTCTGGTATACGACAGTAGTTTATCATTGCAAACTTGGTGATTAACATATTTGTCTAATGATTACAGCGACAGTACCTGATCAGGAAGAAATTCTTACATTAGCAGCTTTTCCTGTCATACAAGTTAAGGTTAAGTAGGTTTTTTATTTGTGTAATGACGGAAGGCACTTTTGCTACCTGATATTAAGGGACGGGATCCCCATAACTACATAAACGTACCAAATTATGTGGAGTTTTTTTAGTGTAGTAGAATTAACGCCAATTTCCTGCGGGGAAGTACTGCCACCATACCCATTTATGCTGCGAAGCAGTAACGCATTCGCGTTACTGTTCCGGTTTGAAAGGTGTGGTTGTCGGTGAAATTACAGGCACATGAGACATTCCACCTACAAGTATTTTTTTAACGTTAAAAAATTAAAATATTTTTTCTATATATGATAACATAATATAGAAAACAAATACGAATTAATAATAAATAAAATGTTTATATAAAATTATATATGAAAATATGAGTGATAATTAGTACAAATAGTGCAACCCTTTTCTTCCGACTTAATTGATTTTTCTATGTTTTGGATTAGGGTTTGATTTAGGTCAATTATTTTATTACAATTAGTCAAGTTTACTAGCTCACTTCTGTGGTTAATTTTAAAATGTTCAATTACATGCTGCAACGTATTTGCTCTTAAAAAACTCCGCTCAATTTATTTCAAAACGTTATGCCAACAAAAGAAGGGGTTCACGATCCTTCAAATAAATTCAACGCTAAACTAAGTGGTGTCATCATCATTATTATAAAATGTTTACCGTTCCGGGCGCAAACATTTTACAAAGTACCTATACTATACCGCCATTATAGCCTATTTAGATTTTTCACGTTTCATTTTCCTTAGAAAATAGGACGTAATTTTTTCCGCCATTTACCCTCCAATAAAACGGAGCAAACTTAGCAGTTTACCTTTTTACACAGGAATAACTTTGTTATTAAAGTACCTACCCCACATAACAATGCTATATCACCATTTATTTTTTCATCCGGCCTTGTTGGTAATTTCTTTGGTGTACGATTTGTCGAATTATCCAGGAACGATTTTCTAATAAAAAGTGCTATGTAGCTGAGTTGTTCGTAGGAAAACAATGAATGTAAGCAAACTCAATGCGTGACCATATATTTTTATATTACCTACAAATTAAGGTTTAGACGCCAATTTTTTGGAAATAAAGTATTTGAGTTTACTTTGACTTTGACTATAGTAAAGGGACCTTATATAATGTAATATATTAACATGATAAATGTATACATAATTACTTATATGACACATAGCAAGTCAAAACATTTTTTGTGCGAATACCACGCACCTTTCCACAAATTGCTGACGCTACGCAAATGGCAAAAGATTTATATAACAATTTTCGCCGTCGACAGCTTATGCTGCGTTTACACCAATCGAACGAAAAAGTTCAATAGAAAGCCAATGTTTTAAATAATATTTATTATATTAAAAGACGAATTCCATAGTTTAGTAATCCATGGAATAAAAAACCGCAGTACCCACAAAACCTTATTGACACTTAAATAACCTACATAAATTATAGAGAAGAATAAATTTAATACACATAACTTTGGACATTGTACTTACTGCTGGAACGCCATTCGTTCGTTTGTTTGTTTAAGAAGCACTAAAGGAGGCGGATTTATAAAAGTTTCTTGCTATTACTCCGAAACTTAGCTAATATTCAGGCGGTTATAAATTACCGAAAGTGGTACTTTACAGATTTCATTAGAGATATTATTTTGGCTGTGAATCTGGGTGGAATTTGTGGCACTAAAAAGCAGACGGTTCGTTATTTAACTTAAAATTGAACCGCTATTTATTTTTATGAAAGAAAAGCCTTCGTTTATTTAAAGTTACATATAAGAAAACTGTGTACATTCAGTTTTGTAAACAGATACCAATAATGAAAAAGTAGTTCTCGCCTACCCCTACAAGTGACAGGCGTGGTATAGGATTTAATTTTTTCCCCGTTTCATATAAACTACATTGATATTACATTGATAGTATGATAGTACATTTATATTTTTATCTTGTTTTCATACCGTGAAATCTATCAGCTATTTCAAAACCCCATTTGCATCAAATGCTCAGGGTGCGGGAATCAGTGAATAGGGTTTAGCTTCATATTGGCGCAAATCCAATGAATGGGATCCCCTTAACTCGTGGTTACTCCACTAATTGGACGCTGGGAAACGTTAATTTGATAACTGGCAAGTTTACATAAATTACGCCGCGTTATATAGATGTCGCTCGTTTCAACAGTTTGCGTCAATTTTGGATGTTCTGTTGTCGTGTAATGGTGGGCAAAATAGAGCAATCACCAGAATTATTTTAGAAATGTTAATAGCGCTACAGTGTTGCCACAAAAATAAAAATTTAATTAAATTTATGAATATCCAGGCATTGACTGAAGGATATTATAGATTCAACATGGATAGGTGGAGTTTTCAGCATTAATTTCACCTGTGGAAGAAGTAAATTTTAAATGACGCCCGAACGCGTCATTTGTCCTTGTTAATATTTTTTGGAGAATACTAATTTAGTACTATCGATTGTCTTATCGTTCATAAAATCTGCTAACCATTGTCACGCAGTGAGTTACCAGATTTCTCAACTAAGAATTTGCTACAAACAAATGTATTTTTAATCAACTTCAGAAAAAAGGAAGTTATCTTTTTCTTTCTTTTTTTACATTTGTTACCTCAGATCTCCATCATTTATAAATCGTTTTTTTTTTTTTTTTTATGTGAAATAATGTAATTATACTGCAGTTGGTCCCATAGAGTTGGTTCATCAAAATCAGTTTAGTAGTTTGGATTTTCAATCATAATAACTAGATAACGAGGAATCATTTTCATTGGCGGTTAATTAGGTTTTTTCGTTTTGTTGCGCTAAGTAATTATCATTATTATAGGTTAGAAGTAAGATTAGAAATGAAGATGTTCAGTAGGTACCCCAAAATACCAAACGTCTTGTATAAGACAGACACGACGTCGAGCATAAGAAGGTGATCAAGTGACATTTAACACGAACTCTTCCGCAGGTTGTCATATTTCGTGCCATTTGCAAAGACCGGTCCACGCAAGCCGCCATTTTGAATGTCCGCGGCCCCTCATACAGGCCATAAATCCAAACAATTAAGAATTAAATTTTGTATTGTGTAGGAGCTAGTGAAACATGACGAGAATGTACGTTTCACTGAGTCCATTCAATCTTCTATCTCTAGAGAAAACTCGCTTACGACTCGTCACAAAATCACTGAGACCGAAATTTCTGGCTTCCATGAGGTTTTTTCTCCCATAACCCACTGTTGCGTAATAGTTTTAAAGCAGGCAATCGTTAGTCTATCGTTACTTTTCAATCCGTAAGTTATTATGAATAAAAGTTATTTATTTATAATATTATTTATATACGCTATAGGGCACCGATGTCAATATTTATTCACATCTTTAACAAGTTTATTTTCACGTACCTCGATTAAATAAAAGTTATTTATTTAAATTTATCCCTATAAGCTCTATAGACCAGCCACCAATGTCAATATATATTTACATCTTTAACAAGTTAATGTTCACATACCTCGATTAATGAAATCGTTTTTGATGGCATACGCTCACATATAACCTTTAGCGTTAAAGTAACTTTAATGGAGCGACCGACGTCTTGAGTAATTAAAGCCAAACAGATATGTTATGTATGAATAAGTTTAAAGGTCACGACTCCATATTGAAGCATATTATAAAAATTGCTATTTTAGAATATCATCTTCCGATTTAACGTAAAACTGAAAATACGGTGATATTCTAATACTCGATTTCAATACTCAAATCTATCCTTTGCTTTATGGTTAATACTATAATAAGTTAAATATAAGTTTATATCAATTTAATAAGCAAAATAACTGTTCACTAGATCTCTTTGTACGCCGTCGTAATTTTGTTAAAGTCAAGTTAAAGTCACGAAGTTTATTTTTATGGAATTTATAAAGAAACGGTTTGGAGACTTCAATTTAACGAAACATTCAGAATATAAGGTTTGATAAACCAATACAACTGTAGAACTCTTAGGTTTCATAGAACCGTAGCAGAAAGATTGGAAAGTCAAACTTGCTGTGTTAATAAAGACTACGAAATAAAAAAAGACGTGTGGCACTCGGAGACTGCCGCGGTAAAGCTATTGCGCGTGATATTTCAAAAAGTCATTAAAAGTTCTGGTATTTATCGATAGATGGAAAAACTAAAAAGTATCACCGCTGTGCCGGTCGGAGTGGGGGGTGTTAGGTTTTTTCGTTACGGAATTTCTGGATTCGGTCTCCACGCTCAAGGCCCGCGATAGAAGCTATGCAATAGCTTAAAAACTTGCAACTGTGTAACACACATTCCGGAATCAGCAACTTACTCTTCTTCCTTATCGCCCAATCCATTAGTGAATTTCAAATCCCGTGTCATATCGTCGAAATTCTTCCCTCGGTAATTAATTTAGCATAATTGCCTAAAATATTTGTATACAATAGACATATTATTTGCATTTTCAAGACGTCAGAACACCGGAGATGGCCGAGGAAGGCCGGGCGAAGCCGAGCTCAGTGAAAGTGAATCGAGGGCGTCGTCGGTGGGGGAGGGCAGGAGGGGGGCAAGGTTGCGAACCGGCCTAGACGTGCTAAACAACACGTTGAGTAATAAGTAATAAGGATTGCATTAGCTGGCTTAATGATTCGGTGATGTATGGTGCCATTGCCGAGGCGACGCATGACGTCTCGTCAGGTTTAATTTGATGCTGTTGCGAGTTGGGAGGGTAATTTTGTCGTGATAACATTTCGTGATCCGTCAATCTTGCTATTTTCATTTCACTCATGTTATATTGTGTTGTGGGATAAGCATTTAGAGGGAAATCTTATAATAAATCTAATTTGAAAGCTTCATATAGGTGTAAGCTAGCTACGTAAAACAAATTAGATTTTTTTATATATGTCGATAACATATTTTTTTAAATAACTTAGAAATTTATCACGTTACCCGCAAAGCAGGTTAAATAAAAACTTCTAATAACGGCATACAAACAAATCAAGTTGATTACAAACTTGTAAAAAGAGATTAGAAAATCTTTGTTGCTTTTAAGACTAAAGAGGTTCAATAAAACCTTTGTGAACAGATTAAAAAAGTGTATTGAATTATTTTTGACAGGCGATATCGAAAATAAAATGACACATTGTATTAGTTAGAATGAACTTTTATCTTCTATGGATAACCATGGCATCGAACCTTAATTTAAAAAGTAAAAAAAAAATGTTGGTCAATAACACTTTAAAATCAAAGTAAAATATTGTCTTGGTCAAATTATCTGATTATTAAGAATGTAAGGCACCTACATAATCTAATGCTACTTATTATTTTAGTCTTGAAATAAGGCCATTTCCGTTCGGAAATCGTTCGCCGGATATATGAACACTCCAAACTCGGCTCTACCTTGTATTTACATAAAATCGAAAGCCCGGGCAGGTACGCCTGCGAAATGTTACAGTTTTTGTTTATGATCGACTGGACGAGGTCATGAATTCGGTATATTTTTTGTAGCTATTACCTACTCCTTTTTTGTTACTACCAATCCAATTCGCAAAACAGTAACATTTAATCTACTGTATTCTTGCTATCCGCAATATATCTTCTACCTAATACATGTCCTTTAGGTACATATAGATATAAAAATAAATAAAAAATAAAAATAAATAGGTCTAAGTGGTGCTTAAATGTGCTTAAAGTGCTTAAAAATGCTTAAAAGTGGTCTTCGTGATCGTGTGAGCAAATTAAGATTAATTGATATGATATTAAATTGTATTATATTTATATTATTGTATGTGTTTTTCATATTTCACTGCATATATAATATACATGATTAATGCAGTGAAATATGATGTTTTTCATATTTCAAAATATGAAAAACTAATGAAATATTTTGATGAATCCCTAAACTAGGTACTGTGAGACTCTTCGGCAACGGTCTTCCCTAACGCTTATACACAAGTCCCAAACTTGAATCTTCTCTGAATCGTACTTTTCGTCATATAGGTGCAAAAAATGTATACGCTCTGCAGTGATATTTCACAGGCAACATGCTAGCATTACTAGAAACGATCAAATAATTTATTACGCTCCAGTTGTGTGCGTGCGCACTCAGTCGTACAACTGTTGCGTTTTGTTTTGTATTAGGGCATCGGAATACTAATTGTGAAATACCTAATGGATAACCACTTTATGATTGGTCAGTGCAAGTTATATAAATACAGTCGAAATACGAGTAAGGATCGCGCACCAACCAACATTTCCGGGTTTCCTTATTTGTTGTTGTATTTTAGAGTTTGAATCACACCACCTTTTTTTGACTGGCCTCATAGCTCAGTTGGTTAGTAACCCTACCTTCTGCGTTGTAGGTCGTGGGTTCGATCCCCACTCAGGACAAACATTTATGTGACATTGATGTTTGTTCTGTGTCTGGGTGTTAATATGTATTATATGTATGTATTTACAAAAAAAAAGTATATAAGTATTATATCTGTTGTCTGGTTCCCATGATACAAGCTATGCTTAGCTTACTTTGGGGCTAGATGGCGCTGTATGAAATGTCCACCAATTTTATTTATTTATTATTATTACCTTTGACGCTTAACACGCATTATGTACTATTTTTATGATAGAGCAAAGACTACAAAACAAAGACCTAGTAAAAACACATTTATAGAGCAAAAACAAAGACCTAGTAAACACATTCATTTTAATTTTCTTGTCTGTTTTTTCTGAGAAAATTCGTCGTCATCGCATATTCTGTGAAAAGTTCAGATATATCTGTGACTGTTAACAAAATAATATATAAAATAATAAACTTTAAACATAAGACACACAGAAAAACGTAGTAGATAACAGGATCCAGTCTTCTGAGTACCGAACAAAACACATCAAGGTTCATTTATTAAATCAAGATTGTGTAAACATGTATATACAGTGTCAAACGGGCCTTCGTTGAGCTATTAACACATCATCATACCTTGAAATTGGTAATGTACAGCGTCCTCAACGTGTTAATAATATTCTAATGCCATAAACATATGATTATTGTGTCAGGGTGTTTGATCCTATCTGTTTACGGCCCTCGACTCGCGTCTCAAAACCAATCAAACTAAGCCAGAAACAATATTTACTGCGGTAATAAACCCATTTACTCACATTACATCCATCGTGAAATTATTGATTAACGATCTCGGATGTGATTTCTACTTCAAATTATAATACAGCTTCAGAGCTTATCTTTATAGATTCTATTAGTTTATTCATAACTCTTTCTTATCATATATTTTTTCTGACTACTCATCTTTGTATTTAGGTCGTGTTTTCATCCTTTGAGACAAAGACTATTAAAAGTTATGCTAGAAATAGAGAATGCATTAAAAGTTCTGGGAAGTTTGCTCTCAGCGGTCTGCAAACAATAGATTAGATTCACGTGCAGAAGTAAACCTGCAGGTAGTCTAGTTGAATTTTGAGAGAGTAAATTGCAAGGCGTATGTACGTGGTTTACTTCTCTGTGCTCATTTTTTTCAATCTAGAGCGAAGTAGTTAGTAGTAAAGTAGTAAAGCTTCACCAAAATGATTTATAATAAAAATTAAATCTAAGTCACTCATCACTTATTTGAATACTTAATAATAAGGTGTCAAGTCTCCTCCGTTATCCTTAATGGCCTGGCGTCTTCAAGTCACACTTTAGGCAGGATTCACAGCGTAGTCACTATTATGATTTCCATTTGGCCTTTAAATCGCGAGTAAGATCTTTGACTGCAAGTTTTTTCCATGAATTTAAAGCTTTCATCATTTCTCAAACTAAGTATTAAGTTCGCTTCAGAAGATTATACGGGCCAGCCCAAGATCTCGATGCCATTATTTTTTTCCGGGCTGCGACTGTGCATAGACGCCTTCACTTAGCCTTCGGGCAGACGGTAATAATGCTTTCTTTTTGTTATCTTAGTATAGTCTGCATGTTACTTGATGATATGCCTAGCTTATACGAGGTAACTTAATTATATGCTTAATGACAAGTGACAAGTACCTACCCGTTTACATGTTCGTAGATGAGGTAAAGGTATTAAGTGACACGATATCCATATTGAAATGGAATTCTACCGCCGCAGCGCTATTTGAAATTGTTAGTTATAGGTCTTAAAAGTGTTAGGTAGAATAGAAAACCTTATTTAGATTGTACCAACCCTTCCATTATTTACAAGTCTTATCGGTACCTCACTAAACAATACCACTCCTGAAAAAATAAATAGCAACTAAATGCTTTTGTTGTATACAGAGATGATCTTAAAAATTCTATATTTTAAATGACTTCAGATTTAGAAAAGTACTGGCATGGTAGTAATCATGGTATTCTACTGTGTTAAATTCAAGAGGGAAGTCATTTTGTCTGGAACGTTATTCTCAAGTATGTGTTGAACAAGTAGTTACCTTCACTGCGGAGGTCCGAGCGTGTCTGAGGAACATTTGAATTGCCTATTGTGGAGGTTACAACACACTCTCACGGCCAGGTATTGTTAGATTTGTACTTATATGGATACCATACAGAGTACAGACAAGTCTAAATATGGTTTCAGACAATTTTTTATTAGTACTACTAGTCGAGTCTCAGTTTCTCTCGAACCAGTGTGGTGAAAGAGGTTAAAATGCGCCTCAAAGAGAGATAAAGGTACGTTTCGCGCAATTTTTTAGGGTAGGAAAGTAATACACGACTGTACTCAAGTGTAATAAATATTAGATGTACATGGTTGACATTGGTTTAGATATATATTTTTGGATGCGTACTGCAACCGGGCAAATGAACTTCAATGAAATAAATTGATTTTATAACGAAATACTCAGCAGCGGCATTAATTTTGAGTTGTCTATTTTTGTGATGTACCTAAGTTATGTTAAGCTTGTGATTTCGTCTCAGTTATCATATTATTAAGTTATCCAAGATCACAAGTAAACGTGTAAATATTTAAACTTAACACAACGTATTGAAAATTAAGTCATCCATCGCGTTATTCTTCCATTTTATCTGTATAAGGGTAATCTTGGAAACTACCTACTATATAGATTTCGCTGCGGTTCACAATTAGATAGAAGATATGGCAGAATAATTCACGAGGATTATTTGTGCGAATAATTAACAAGGCGCCCGGCACCAGATACCGTGCCAAGCCTGAACAGATCAGTAGTTTTTTATAGTTCAAGTAATTATTACACTAAAACTGTTTTTAAATAACAATGTTATATCCGTTTTTTAAGTAATTTACTTTCCTGTGTTTTTCTTTTTATTTCTGTTACAATTTTAAATTTCTGATTGTATTATCAAAATGAATGTATCTTAATATACGTAATATTGTTTTAACTCAGTTTGCTTCCACTTTCATAATGCGGACAGCCCAAGAATGGAACTCCTTGCCTGCATCTGTATTTCCTGGGAACTATATCTGGATGTCTTAAAGCGGAGAGTGAATAGGTTTCTTCTAGGCAAGTATGCTACATCGTAGACCGCGTCGTCACTTAGCATCAGGTGAGATCGCAGTAAAATGATAGCCTAACACAAATAAAAAAAAAAAGGTTTTAAACTCAGGTCTTACTTCAGATTCGTTAATAAATATTCTTAATTGTAAACCCTTTCTTAACGCACTATACATTGGATGTTGTGCCGATGTTGAACTTCTGTATTCGACTGTACTCTTTTGGCTTCTACAAACACTTTATACCAGCAAGTTGATAGATAAGTTAAAATGTCATTCTGCTAACGACATGGTTCATTATGAGTTTTAATAAAAAAATATTGCAATATTGTATTCACAAGGTTATTTGTTGCAATACTAATTTGTCCGCATGAGAATTTTAATTGTTTTTTTAAGCATACCTCGCATTTGCTGCGCCCAATTGTATTATTAATTGACATGCAAGAAACGGTCACACATCAACATTTTGACCCTGAATTTGTTTCACCTGCATTTAGCAATAACGAGGGCCTCTATTAGAGAGCCTCCATTTGTTGAAATGTATAAAAAAATATAGTTAGAATATGTCGTAAGCATATTTTCTACGAATACTTACGAGTAACTAGTTAGATGATCAATAAGAAAAAAAACATTAAAATATAGAGACTCACTCTATACTCATATTGATAGCACCATTTTGTATTTTTTTATGATATTTGATTATACGCGGAAGGTAGACTGCTTGAAGTTTTGAAAACAGAACGATTTAAATAATTTTAATATCTGCGTCTCCTTAAAAATAATAAAAAAAAGTCACTAACCTATAACTATAAAGTTCATGTCAGTAAATTGTATCTTAAACATTACACAAGTGAAAGGATTTCATCCCACACTAGATCCACTACTGAGTTTTTAATGATGATGAATGTTCTGAATGAAAACGAAAACTATTCGATCATCACTCTTCACATTGTGTTGTGAAAATAATTGTCATGTCATTGTATTGTGTTCAAGAATACGCAAACAGTTTTCCCACACATAAGTCTCCTAATATTAGAATTAAAGATCCTTATTGTGCTATTGTAAACTTCTAACATTAGTAGTATCTTTAAAAATTAAATAATTATGAAGCCAGGACATCTAGTAAACGGTATTTTTATACCGTTTACTAGATGTAGTAATACACCATGTATTACTTTAACCTAAATATTTTTCTTAATCAACAAAGTCGGCTCCGTGGCTAAGTTGTTAATTTAGGAGTATGTAGGCTAATTCCCTATTAATGCCTGCAAAGCGATAGGTTCCGGGTTCGATCCCCGGCCGGTGCTGACTTTGTGGTAGTAAGTATAATGTGTTTTGTTATTGGTTTGGGTGTTGTTCGTGTTTTTGTCTGTGTTGGTCATGCCACCTGCTATACAAGGAATCCCGTTTAAAAACCCTGTAAAAATCAATAAAAATAAGTAGATATTAGTTATTCACTGCTAAATTAAGAAATTGACAACGGTGGAAGGGATTGGGTGCTGGGGAAATTGCAGGGGCATGAGATGTAACATCCACGTCTAGGGCTGATGGATGCAACATAATGCGACTTGATTCATCTCATACTCTGGTGGAGTGGGCTTGAGTCGTATTGTTGTTGTCCATGGGCGGCGGTTACCACTTAACACTAGGTGGGCCGTCAGCTCGTTCTATTACCTATATCACATAAAAAAACACAACAGTTTTGAGTTTAAGAGATAGCAATATTTGCTTGTTTAGATAATATAAACTAATTAGGACGATTCTGTTTGTATAATTGCAAGCGCATAAATATAATGAACACATCTTAACGTTTTGCGGAATAATTTACTTGGATTAAGGCTATTAAGTTCAAATAGTCGCGCGACTGTACATTTTGTCGCGCGACGCTGCGTGTATGGTATTTTCACAGCGCTCAACAAGCTCCCATCTATACAAATAAATATAATTGGAGTGTCTGTTATTAATATTAAAATAACCGCTTTTTACTAAGTCCATATGGATGTATACACGGATATACCAAAACAACATTTTTTACAATTTTTGTCTGTCTGTCTGTCTGTTCCGGCTAATCTCTGAAATAGCTGGACCGATTTTGACGGGACTTTCACTGGCAGATAGCTGATGGAACAAGGAGTAACTTAGGCTACTTTTCCGAGGGGTAAAATAGGGGTGCGTGATAAAACCGAATTCCACGCGGACGAAGTCGCGGGCAACAGCTAGTGTTACTTATAATCAGCTCCTTTGGATCTTTATGCGCATGTAGCCATCCGATTGATAAATTGTGGACGTTCGTACCATTCGGACCTAGCCTAATTTTGTAACCTTTTTTTTTATGTTATGTAGTTACGGAACGAGCCGACGGCCCACCTGGTGGTAAGTGGTAACCTCGGCCCATAACAACCGATGCGACTAACCTTATGTAAAACTCAGAGTGCGCGCCGCCGTCTGAATATAAACTGGAATCTTTTGTAACACTCAATCAAACTTTAATTAACCAGCTAGTTTTTCTGGCAACCTTGTTGCCTTAATTAGGCATCAGACTGTGGCTTACCGAAAATCTCATTGTTTTACTAACGATATCACCATAATGAATGGCTAATTATGCTGTAATTTATGCAATAACCGGTTCGCGATTTGAATCACAATTACGGTAATACAACATTTTGGTGCTGATTCTATTGGTACAAACGAGAATTTCTATAGCAAGATTGGTAAGTAGCAACTACAAAATTTATGTGCGTATTGCCTTCCTGTCCAAGTACGGGGATAACCCTAAATTATGGAACGTGAAAGCGTCACTCCCTATCCTTGTACTGCATAAATAAACGATCAAAACAGTAGATTTCTTACAAAGTCGAACCTCAGTTTTCACACCATTTGAAACATGATATATTAGTATTAAATAATAATATAATAAAAATACCTATATTCTATTTTTTTTTTATTATATTCATATTGATATTCCTATACAACAGCAACGTCTCCTAGTTAATTCAAGCTGATGAACAAAATGGATATGAAATAATTTATCTTAAATATATAAATATTGGTCGACATTTCACAGCGCCATCTATCTCCAAACTAAACATAGCTTTTAACTGTGGAAACCAGACACTGATTGAATACTTATGTACTTTTACTTTTTACTACTTTACTGTACTTTTTACACAGAATTAACAACTGTGTTTGCAAACAAATGTTTGTACTGGGTGGAAACCGAACCCAAGACCTACAGCTCAGAAGGCACAGTTACCGCCGGTTCTTCCCATTCCCACTTCTCCATATTCCCTTATCAGAACGATGCGACGACTTATGTGCTTTGAAAATAACGAGTGTTTAGATCAATCAAATACCAAGTAACGAACCAATGAACAAGTATATCAGAACGTCGGCTACATCACAATGCGTCAGGCGTGGTGCTGGCGATGCGATAGAAACTGGCCGACGGGCCGGAACGCCGCTTTCACGAGCTCACACGTGACGTTGCCGTGACGTCACGTTACGTTTCACTACCTCCGATGTACACGGAGCTGTGTACTATGGAAGTGACCACTGGCTACATAAAAAAGTATAATTTAAAAGAGACTTTCCCTTTGGTAATGCATTTTCTTCGTTAGGATAGAACTTTTTGGATTTAGTCACCATTTTAGACACAAATTCGACCACTGCTGGACAAAAGCCACAGTTGTCTTCATTTGTTATCCCTATTCCATAAATAAAAATTACTTCTGACGTAATTATCACTTCAGAAATGTACTGTTAACTATAATAATTAATAAAATAAATACTGTTACTGTAATTGAGACACCTAGTAAGTAAACTTACTTTCTGTTTACGTAGGGACTAATTAATAAAGTCAAAAGTGACTTTCAGTAACATCTACTTTCAGGCCTTCAAGTTTGAGGTGTCACATAAAGTTAGTATCGAGCGTGTCAAAACTTACCCGAGGACATTGTTAGAATATAATCTTGAACATAGCTCCGCTCAGTGACCCTCAGCAAACTTATCAGCAAAGTTTTACCGCTACCTGACACCTCGTCGAGCTCAGACACAGAAGATATAGTTTACGAGCAGTAGTTGAAGTTATATATGAGCTCTAGAATACTATAATACCATCGTATACTTTTTGTCCACAAAAGCAATCCTAACTAACTCAGTTTTAGGGATCAGTAGTCAAAATAAGGGATCCTATTGCTAAGCATACACTGTCGTTTTTCTTCAAAGCGCTGTTACTTTTGAACCGTAATGGGTAGCCGGATGTTTTTTTTTTCAAAATATGCGGTGTCATAACGGACTTCGTAATAAACGATACAGAAATTATGGAGTTCCTTACGCAAGAAACATGTTTTTAACGTCTGTTTTTGCAGTGTTGTATTGTACCAACAATTGTGTAATTACAGTGAAAACTCAAAAGTAATAAAAACTGGCCAACTACGACGTGAAAATGTGATAAGGATCCCGAAATGAATGAAAAAAATATAAGATTCTCGCATGGAACCCTCAGCACGCGAGTCTGACTCGCACAAGGCCGGTTTATTAGAGTGTGATTAGTACTCTGTGCTAGTCGAAAAACAGAAAACGGAACAAGCCGTCTAACATCGGCATCTTTTTTTAATGACAAACTCAGTCAATAATTTCTTAGACATATTAATATAATTGAAAAGCGAACTCGGTAAAATTTTGTGTGGATTTACGGTCACATATAAGGTAGGTACAATAATTTGTGATGATCCCTTGAATTAATAATGTCGTCCACTGATGACGGTGGCAATTATTTTAATAAGGTGAAAAAAAAACTAGTATACATAAAAAAGCTCAAAGTTAGCTTTTATACTACTTGTAAAAGCTACATTGTTACTCTGGAATCTTGATTGGAAACACTCCATTTTGGGCTTATTGATTACTTCTAACGAGCTTATCTACGAACTGTTGAAACACGGCCAAATATGGTAAAAGATAAATCTTTTGGCAAATTTTCAGTACCTGCTTACTAGTTATTGATAAAAAACAGCATTTCACTAGAAGAGTAGAATATATAACAATATAATAAACCCGATCTACATGGTACTGCGAAGGATAATTATTTACTTGTTCTGCATATTGCAGATATTTTCAATATGTCTCCTAGCCGAAGTATCCAGAATTTATCAATTGTTATTAATAAATTCTGGAGATTTCTGCTTCATATGAAAATAGACGCATCCAGTCTCTTTATTAAATTCCATAACGTAATGTTTGCATGAGCAATTATAGTTTCAGTATTTTTAGTTACATAGCGCTGGTAACCTACTTTTGCTTCGATAGTTTTCAACTTTTTACTCGTTCTGTTATCGTTTTATTGCTGTTTACTTTACGCCGTTTAGAGAGCGTAGTGATTGAGTCGTTTTTACGTACTCCAACTTTCAAAGTGCCATAATGAGCTTTTCCTATGAAAAATATGTGCGCTATATACCACCTCTCTCAAAACGGTGAACCATGAAACGGAAATCATCATGAGGTAAACTCCTATGATGATGATCATGATATGCCGAACTCCTCTATTCGAAGATTTTCACACACATCAAAATCAACATATTTTCAAAATTGGATTCCTGTCATTTTTTGAATATGCCCCTTTATATATGTCCCTGCTTCCAATATTAAAGGCTGGTATTGATTATATACGCCATACTAATCTGGATATAATAAAATCAACATACTCGTAATTTTTGTTTGTGATCTGTGCTCCCAACAGCTTAGTAGATACATTGTTATTTGTTCGAATGATTACTTATCTGTATTAGTCGATTTTCCAAATCTTTGTCTCAGTTACAGAAGCCGGCAAACAACTTGAAAAATATCATTCGATGCGCAGAATTCATGTGTATATGCGAGAACTTTCCCCCACTTCGCTTACTCATTTGTACTCACTGTATGTTAAAAGATAATATCTTACTTTTTTCTTAATGTAAAACTAAAAAATCTTAATAGTATATATAGTTTTATGGTTGCATATTTGTTACTATTATGGACTTAATTTTAATTGAATAAAAATGTATTAAGGTACTTAAATCCCAAATGCTGTCCATGCCAAATTGTAGAAAAATGTGAAAAAAAATGTTTATTTTCCTTGTTTCAGATGTGACGTTGATATGCCGTAGGATGACCGTGCCAATTTCTTCGATGCCAAAAATGGCGTTCTTCTGTACTCATGGGACTTTCGAATAACTTTTTAAGTTCTTGATGACGTAAACGAATCGTATCCGATGATACGTTAAGAATAAGTTAACGATATAAAATGGGGCGACGACGTTGGAGAGTCGTTACGATTGCAGCGTTCCTGCTATTTGTTATACAGGACGCGCAGTGTCAAGGTAAGATTTTTCACTTATATTATTATATATTAATAAATAAATAAATATTGGTGGACATTTCACACAGCGCCATCTAGCTGCAAAGTAAGCTAAGCATAGCTTGTATCATTGGAATGTACAACTGATACAATACTTATATACTTTTTTTGTATATACATACATGTAATACATAATAACACCCAGACACAGAACAAACATCTATGTTTCTCACACAAATGTTTGTCCTGAGTGGGAATCGAACCCACGACCTACAGCGCAGAGAGTAGGGCTACTAACCAACTGAGCTGCGTGGCCAGTCATACATAGTCATAAATAACATAGTAATCATTAAAAAAATACACAAAAATCACATTTTCAAAAGAACGCAGAATATGTGATAATGCGCAACTTCTGTGCCCTTTAAATTTTAGCATAGTGACGGTGAAAACATGAATTTTAGATGAAGAGTGCGTACCCACTTTGCATAAATACCGAGTTTAAGTGTGCTTTGCTACACTGCTGCCGGAGATTATACTTTTGTGATGTCTCATACGAAATACTCGTTAAAACAAGATGCTTAAGTGGCCAGCAACTTATGTAACCAAGTTCAGCAAATTAAAATGAAAAATAATGAAAATTCCCGAGAGATCATTAATTAATAGGTAGAAGTTATACTAACATCTCATTTTCCGCAACCATGATTTACATCTGCCAGATTGCGCTATAAAACATATGGTTGTCTATAATTTTTTGATGCTTTTGTTGTTTATAATTTTCTTTTCAAATCATTATTTTTTTGCACAGCGCCATCTAGCTCCAAAGTAAGCTAATCAATCATAGCTTGTACCATAGGAACCAGACAACTGATATAATACTTCTATACTTTTTTTTTATTCATATATTTTATCACCCAGAACAAATATCTATGGTCGTCACACTATTGTACTGTACAATGTATTCTAGAATCTGAAGATGTCTCGGCGTCCTATTTCAATGTAATTGGGCATCTGCCTGCATTACCATTAGGCTCTGGACAGGCAACGTAATAACTGAAACATGACACAGCTGGCGACACCAAATTGTATGTTGGCCTAAGATTTCTCCTTCGGAAACTAGTGATGTTTGCTTACTATAAAATCGAGTAAGTTTGAAATGAAATGAAATGAAATTTATTTTCGCCAACAAACATTAGTTTAGGTACTAGCTGTTGCCTGCGTAATTCGTCTGCGTGGAATTCGATTTTATCACGCACGCCTTTTTTGCCCCCTTTTACCTTTACCCTTTTTTGACAAAAGTGTCATAAGTTATTCCTTATAATATAATATCAGCTATTGTCAGTGAAAGTCCCGTCTCTGTCCAGCTAATTCGGAGATTAGCCGGAACAACAGACACACAGTTTTTTTAATAAGTATCGTGTATACGTTCATATGCATTTGTTATTTTGAGAGGTTTAGTGGTGCTGACCCTGAGTTTCAATCTGGAGGTCGCCGGTTCAAATCCCGACGTGCACTCATTAGTTTTTCGATTGAAAGACTGACATGTCCTAAAACTAAAAATTCGAAGACATGTGTGAAGTGCACGAAAGGAGCCTCTTTGAGGCGCACTTAAAATCCTTTCACCACCCAGAGAATTCAATGGCTCGAATAGAAGAATTTTGACATTACAGACAGAGATTTCAATTTTATTGATTTATGTTTATGTAAAGGTAGGTATGGTTTCACAGTAATTATATACTGGTACAAGTATTACAAGTTATTGAATTTCATCAAGATTTTCCGGTCGCAGAGTTTTGAATGGATCTGTATCACCCAAAAGTAAGTTATCATTTTATTAATTTTGTCTCTCATTTTGAATACAGTCTCGACCGACATTTCTAATAAAAATTAAACAGTTTTATGTTATCTCATCTTTATTCTATGAAGTTATCTTTGTCTACCCCAATTTCATGAAAAAAATTAATTAAGTAGGTTATTACTGTTTCAACGTAATCAAAGGTAGGTACTTATTTTTTAATTATAAAACAAAATTGTCTTTGATTTAAGTATTATTATTATTTGGAGCTAGGAGTAGTAAATTATTTAAGTAGTCCAATTATAAGAGGGGCTATTTAGGCCAGAATGAAATTCGAGATAATTGCAAAAAACCGTATTCCTTCTTCTATGGCATTGGGTTATTTCATAGTCAAATAGAATGAGACTTTGGTACTACTACTTTGGCTATATTTTCAATTTATCACGTAGCTATTAAGAATATCTTTTAATTTAAGTCACTAACTCGCATCCGGCCTAACTTAGTAATAGTAGCCATGTTTGCAGTAGGACTATTGGTAAATAAAAAACAACTACACTGTGTAAGAATTATAAATTCCCATTGATCAAAATATAAGCCATTTACATCGCACTTTTTCATTATAACCTTCTGTTTTCATTTAAAACTTCCCACGGGAAATTAATTGTAGTAGCAACGTATTTACCAATATTCTTGTTGTAAGACCATTTATTGATGTGGAGATTACCAACGTATTTATCCGTAATTTAGTGTTTACCCGAGATTAGTAACTAATGCTTCGTATTACTTACAATGATAACTTGCGTTTAAACATGATAGATTAGGCATAATATTGAAACTACAGTGCCAGTGAAGATAGTTCGATTCTACTTGTATTTACTTAGCGACAAGCTCTACCGCAATTATTTACATCACAATTTATTTCGAGTCTTGTATTTTCAGTTCAGTTTTGAACGGATCGTGTCCCCGCTACCTTTGTTCTAATACTATTGTGCCATTAGAAGTGGAGAATAGATATTATTTCTCAATAATCTTGCACTAACAACAACTAAGCTTGTGTGAACAAGAAAAAGGAAATCTAGATTGATTCTATATATAGATAAAATAACATTTTCCTCAAATATTCCAATAGGGGGGGTCTATTCTTCTTAGTTACACTATCACGAGAACTTAGACGTAGCAAACAGTGAGCTCATCGCTGCAATTTCTTTTCTAATAATAATTAAACTCATGCTTGTTTCCGTAAAAAAAGTTATCCGCTGTTTCAATATACTTTACATTTTCACTCTGTTGTTCAATGCCAACCGTAACTTTGGCCGAAAAACGCTACGAAGGTTATAAAAATTATTTATACATACGTTCATACAAAATGGTATTTCCAGCCGCTGTGTGACGATGCTCCAATACCTTATGTAGCCCACAATGGTCTAGAAAACGTCAATATGCCAAACTAGTACAAAAGTCTGTTTAAGGACTGAGTGGGTGGTGTGCCCACGTACCCGTATCTTTGTTTTATTTAATTTAGATCAATGCTGTATATTTGTTTTTATATTTGAATACATTTTAGTCCTTCATAGGGCACCCACAACGAAATTTGTTTATTTTCCAGGCAGTATTATGCCGTCGCCGAATGCGTTATTTACATAATTTATTAATAAATAAATGTGAGAAGAAAATGCTCGTTGCCCGCGCAATTATTTTCACACAGCAATTAAAACCCACGCCTCGTGCTCGTTATCGAAATACACTTAACATTTTCATACACAAATCAAATAGTACCAGACAAATAAATCTTCTGAAATATAAAAGTAAACAACATTTTGGCACACTAAGCCTTTAATGTTATTTGGCAACGATAAAAATGAAATGAATGATAAATAGAGACTGGTCGCGCATCGAATACAAATATTTATGTTTGGATTTATTTCAATAAAACTTCAAGTACTCCAGCGAATATTGTAATTTCATAAAATTGTGTCAAGTATTTGCGTGATAATAATACCTTTTTCCGGCCTTAGATGTTCTTGTTGTAAGTACCATAAAGTGTATCATAAAGAACATTTAAAAAGAAAACAGTGGACTTGCAACGAATATGTTGCTGTTTTGGACTAACTTAGTAGTTAGTAAATGATATTGAACGTATAATAACGCCACCTAATTTTATTACTTACAATTTTGGAAACATCCCAATTTTCAGACTTTTCTCATTAGTTGTCACAAAAGCTAATCATCACTTTAATTGTTTTCTTCCCCTTTTGGACCGCCTATCTCGACAACCACCCATTCACCACCCTAATCTTGATTTAGCTGAAAAACAGCATCCATACTGTGCCAGCTTGACCTACACCTACAAAGTTTATGTTTGGATAAACGGTTTTCTCCTGAAATACTTGTACATACATATACGTAACTATATACCCACAATTCCGATTTGCCCAAGTTGATTTAGGAAACTTTGCTCGCTTGTTTTATTATTTCTTGAAAATTTAACTGTCTTGAGAAATATAATTTTTGATCGGAGAGGTGACGATATAGAAAATATATTTGTGTATATTTTGAGTGTTCTAAGTGAGTTTCATTTTTATTGACAATTCTATCGATAAAAAAGAAAAATAATTGTTTATTGGGAGGATTGTATAAATCTTTCAAACTAAACAACGCTACAGGAAAGATAGATAGAAAACTCTTTATCGTACGCCACACAAATACATACAAATAAAAAAGTGAAAAAAAAGACTAGAGCTTGTTTATATATAGTTATATATTTAAAGTGTTACTTGCCTTACAAAACAATTTTACATTATTACTTGAAAGTTGCACTGAGCCCAATCTTGAGAAACAATTTAATGTAGAGCGGAAAGTTGGCGATGTGGAAAATATCGAAATGAATACGCCGTTCATTCCATTACGTCTCTTCTATTATTTCATAAGTCTACAAATGTAACACAATTACGTTTAAGAATTACTTAACCTTTTTGTGTTTAATGTATTTCTGGTTGAAACTGTTAGTTTCATCAATCTTTTTGAATGTGATTGAAATAGGTCAATAAGTACATTTTTTATACAATATATTTCAAATGCAGTGCAATCTAATTCCTAGTTGAATTAATAATATTCATACCATGGAAAGAAAAATTGCCAACAACTTTTTTACTTCGATCTGCCGTTGTGAAGTATCAGAAAGACAATTCGTATTGATTACCTATCTTTTTCATAGAAATTGGATAATTCCGCCACCCCAAAGACAGAATATTTGGAATAATATACCCCTTTCAAAATTTATTTATAAGACCGTTCCATATTTTACATGAATGGGTCTATCCCATCAGTTGCCTTAATCCCGTCAATTAGTACTAAGCCTTCAATATTCATTTCAATAAACGATCCCCTGCCTAATTCAATCTTAAGGTTTGTGTTCACTGATTCATATCTTGGTTATTTGATTGATTTGTTTTTAAAGTTAATTCCTTCTTTGTCTTTGTCTGCCACCTAGATTATTTGACTAACCTGGATCATCTGGACCAAGTGATTTTCCGTGCCTTATTCACGAGACAGATTTATATATCATCTATAAAATATGTATAAAACATAATTTAATACACACTTAAATGATATCACACAGTTCAACAACCAGCCGAGTGATGTAAAAGTTTTATTACTTCAATACCACATGTAAAAAACCATGCTTTACAATACGGTTTCGTCAATACGGTCGTACAATTCGTATAATTCATTAATACTCTTATGTATAACATGCCAACGTACATACACACACCCCGCCAGCGCCAGTATTGAATATAATGCTGAACTAGTGGACGCACAACTTAACAAGGGGTTTGTTTGCTGTAATTAATTTGACTTTTCGATATGCTCGTGTGTATGTATATGGTCCATAGTGTCCCTTGTCCAAACATTATGAAAGGTCTACGTGAGGGTCCCCTAATGAGGGATGAATTGACTCAAGGTGAGATACCGTAAATATTGGGTTTTGAAACTGCGACAAGAACAAGACCTTATAATGTTTCGCCGCTTTAGTGTGTCCACAATTTTATATTTAGGGCTTCGATACTGGTATTTTTATTGTGTCGACACTACTGCGGTAAAAATTTGGTTACCATACCCGAAACTTATTCAAAGAATTATTGATTCAGATAACTAATATCACAATACCATTGCTTAGTTATATTCCTGTGTAAAAGAGTAGAAATAACGTTCATTAAATAAATGTGTTATAATCATTACAAAAAGAAGAAGTTATATTTTGTCAATCTTCATTTCATCAACTTTGATCTTTCAACTCGATAACAGTTTTAATTAACAAATAAACCAAGTAAGCTGATATTGGAAATTTTGTGTTTCTCGGCAACATTTAAAAAAAATAAAACGCCTACGGGCTTCATAAAAAAATAAGCCGCCCACTCGCCTGTCCCGAAACTTTTACATTAGCGCGAATATTGAAAACTTTTTCGCTTTGTAACTTCCCGTGAGCGGAGAAAAAAAGCTTTATTTTAAAAGTACTAGAGAAGAAAGCAGCTTAATGAAGCATTAACGTAAAACACGGCGCCCTAATGTTACATTTGCCCAGTTCGACCATTCGCCATAATGATGGCAACACTGCTTTTAAAAAAAAAACTGCTTCATTAACCCTTTTTACCCCTTCAGTATAACAAATTGTTATTTAAGCACTTCAAAGTCCCGCAACCGAAACATAATGGTCATTACGTTGGCAACTTTTAATCATACGAAATGGTGTGGATTTTTTATTAATTAAACGATTAATGTAGTTGCCACGAATAAAAATAAGGTTCCATATCGTATTCTGAAAATTATATTGTGATGTCGTTAAATTTGGTGTATGTCAGTGATTTAAACGTTATTTATTTATATTTTTTTTTTGGGGTCCTTGTTGCTCGCGTCCGTAGATGATAACTCTTTGAATCCCTACACGGGTCCCCCGGGTGGTGCGTAAGGAGCAACCCAAAGTAGCAGTAGAACTTGTGCCAAGTTCGCCCGGAGAAGTACCTACTACCTCGTAAAATGCCTCCAAGCAGTGATGCACTCGTGTTGCTGTGTTCCGGTGGAAGGGAGTGGGTGCCAGTGAAATTGCAGGCGCATGAGATGTAATATCCCCGTCTCGGGGTGATGGACGCAATGCAATGCGACTTGAGTCATCTCGTACTTTGGTAGAGGACTCAAGCCGTATTGCTGTTGTCTATGGGCGGCGGTTACCACTTAACATCAGGTGGGCCGGCAGCTATTGACTAGACTAGACTGGCCTCACAGCTCAGTTGGTAGCAACCCTGCCTTCTACATTTGGCAGTGGGTGCGTTTTCCACCCAGGACAAATATTTGTATGTCGAATACACATGTTTATTCTGTGTCTGGGTGTCAATATGCACGTCTCAGTTATGGGCGTATACGATGCGACTTGGGTCCTGTCGTACCTAGTAAGGGAGGACCCAAATCACATCGGTTATGGGCGGTGGTTACCACTTAACACCAAGCGGGGCGTCGTCGGCTCGTTCCATAACGTAAAAAAAAGACCTCTTAACTGTTGAGTTATTGATTTTACACAGCCCAAGATTCTGTGTATTCTTCATCAGAATTTACTTAATTATGTAGAAACACACAAGCTGTACAAACTTATTTACAGATCAAATTACAGAGAAAGCCCGTTTAATATACACTCGCCCACTGTCCTAAACAGAATTGACCTCCAAATAAATAACGAGGCAGGCTCACCTGAAGACTGTGAAACCATACATGATAATAATCTTACCGCAACCCATATGATAATATTTAGCCTAAGGCTCTCACATATCCCTTTTATATCCGAAACAGTAAAAATTTTACGACCCTTTCGGTCACAAAAAATATAATGTTTATTTCTAGCGGGTTCACCAAAGTACATCAGTACAAAGTGGTTGTAAGCGATAGGATTTGGCCACACAGTGTAGCACATATAGTACTTTTAAGACTTTGACAGATGAACTAAAGGCAAAAATGTTTCAGCCTAGATTCTTCACATCACCATTTGATTATATTGATTCTACGCATGATATTATATCAAGTCAACTCTTTATTTATTATGCTGAGAATAAATAATGTTTATACAGTTAAGATACAACTAAGAAAAAAAACAGTTAAACAGGAGATTAAAATCAGGCAAGTTATCTGTTCTTCGGTTACTTGGCGCGGCAAAACGAAAAAACATATTGTATGACATATTTTTACAGTTATTTTGATTTAAAAACCAACCACTGAAACGATTTTGATAACATTTTTATGCAACCAATCTGAAAGATTGAATGGATATATTTATATCTAATAAAAAATAATTTTCCAAATTCGTTTACAAATGACAGAGATATAATGTACATATCACAAATATATAACAAACATAACAACAAAAAAAAGACTCCTCCGTTTTCTAAAGTCGGTTAAAAAGTGTGATATTTACAAAAGTTAGATTTTTTTCAGTTCTTTGGCTTTAATATACTCGTAACTTATCTCTTTTCTCTCATATCGCAACCACATCAGTGTAAGAACAGCCTTACATACATATCACATAGCGGTCGGGACTGTAATGCGCATGCCTAATTACCTGCGATTTACGGCACGTGCCTACCCTTATATTAATAACGACTTATTGTAGGTATGGGATACCGCATGTTTTTGTGCTGACTAAACGCTGTAACGGAATGAGCTAACGGATTAAATTTAGACTTCGTTACATTTTAACCCCTGTCAGGTTATATCCTGCTCTAGTCTAGCAAGGTATATTATAGGATATAGTCGTAACTTTTTGTGATATTTGACTCATATTTTCTCAGACTACAAAGGAAAGCCTATTGTAGAGCCATGACTGAATAATCCTATATTATTCATAATAGTTATTCAAGCTTTTGTTTTCAACGGTACTGTTACAAACTCAAAGTTAAGGTAATAGAAAGCCATAAAACAATAATGCCTGGAACTATAATAATTAGCTTGATGTAAAGAGAGTCAACAATAAGGGAACATAAAATACCGGGGCAGTGTTCCTGTGGTCAGCATAAAGTTTGTTCTCTCTCTTTTTTCTTTCGTATGTAATTGTTATTTATTTAAGATATTTTGAATGAAACTTATCCAAGAGATAAATATAAATGTTAAGGAAGTAAAAATGTTAAAAATACACAACATATTTCAATCCATGTATTAATCATAATTTTTCAAGGCATCCCAAATTCTGTAGATAGGCTTAATCAAAATCGCATGATATTTTACAGAGATAAAAGATTATTTATTTATTCGAAACAACAGTACTACATTAAAAGAAAAGGTTCGCCTTTGTTACGGAATAGCCTTATACAGAAGTAAATAAAATATGCAATCATCTCACTCATCTCAAATTTTAATAAATTCATTAAAAAGTTCCACAGAATAAATTTTTAACGTCTTTTATTCTTTTTATATTATTTTATCTTATTTAAAGGTACAGATAGGGTTTGAAAAGGCACCAAACAGGCAAAATGTTTAATTTAATTTACTTTTCCAACACAAGTAATTACGAACACAATAAAAAAAAATGAGTCTATTGTCTATTTGCAGAATCCAACAACGGGAGTACACTCCTAAAACAAATTCTACTGCTGCTCAAAATATATTTTATTCACCATATTTTCAACAAATTGCCTTGAATTATTTAAGTAAAGGTGATAACTGTCCTTCCTGAGTGGTATTAAGAGCACCGTAATAGTCCCCTTGAGTGTTGATATATTTTTGTGAGACAAACAATGGAAGTCATAATAAAGCAGGCGTCGAAAAAACCTACATTTCGATAAAGGTATCTTCTTGCCGGAATATAGCCCACACACTTAAATACTTACTATCAAGGGCACTTTAAAAGGGGCTAGAGCCCCATTGTGCCTGAGCCAAGATCAACATTGACGACAAACATCGACACCACGATATAGCCACAAAATTCGACCAAGTCTCAGGGGAAATTTCAGTTTCTGAGAAACCAAGTTCATCAGAAAAACACGACCAAGTTCGAGAGGAATCGTGTCTCGAGGGTTCTTTGCCATAAAACACATACAATATCGCTCACACTATCAGAATTGGTCATAACTATGGAACTATTACCGCCATATATATCGCGTCCTAATGTTAATAATTCTAGTAATCAATTTTGTATTAATATAAATTTTACACATCATATGAAGTGTTTTTTTTTACGTTTGCATATATACCATTTATCCAAGTTTTACTAGACTTTTACTAATATGAAGTAGTGGACCAACCCTCCTCTGTACTGATGCGGATACGAATATTGCAGCTGAAAATATATTGTATATGTATCGAAGTTAAATAAGTACGCCATTCACAAGTAAACCCAATCTAGTATACTAATCTAGTAGACTATACAATCTAGTATAGTAATCTAGTAGACTATTAATTGATATTTTCGATTAGAATTTAGGTATTTGCAATTTAAAATGCATTAAATTTGAAACGGAAAGTCTGTGCCTATTTCTTTGTAGCCAAACTACATACTTATCTTTTCGAACAATACCTAAACTATATTTAGGTATTGTTCGACGATACAGAATGAACTAGGTCTTTAATCAGGTGAACCCTCATTATTGGACAAGTGTTATTACTTCGATAAAATGAATACGTGCGCACCTAAGCATTCCTTGTTTGTATCGCAATCTAGGAAAACTTACGAAACTCAAGTTTGCGATCTAATCTTAAAGTAAATTGAATTGTGTATAATATTTGGTAATATGAGCGGGGACTTTTGTAGTTTTTTTTCCACGAGCATTTAGTGCATGACGAGATTTCAATTATATGAAAACGTTTGCCATCTCGATGGTAGGAATCCCTGAACTTCACGTCACATAATATATTCATAATGTCACTACGGTTTGATAAGAATTCCGGGTTCTGGAAATAGCGCCTTTCAGCGCCGCTTCTATTGTATCACCCTTCTACAGCATTAATTATTGTGGGCTAATAGAAGTGATGAGAAAAGGGTTTTAATATTCTGATTTTGTATCTGTTTCTAACAATACAATGAACAAGTCTATGCGGCTGCAATGCCAACTTCAAAACGCGTCAAAATTAACCCATCCAGTTTACAATGTCATCAGATGTGCCTAAAATGTTATGAAGCAGCTGTGAACGGTACTTTGCATTTCATATTCAAAATCGTTGTAGATCACTATGGTCTATGTTCTGATGCATTTATTGTCAACATTCCTATCGGAGATAGGAATGTTGACAATAAAATGTGAAAATTATAGTTTAGTTACCAATTTTCCATATAAATGTGTCCCAAATAAGGAATTTTCGAGAGAAAAACTATTCATCGGGTTTATTGATAACATATTCTTGGCTGGCATTTCCTTTCGCTATGCAAAAATTATAAACACGGAAACTTGCCCTGAATATTTCCATGTACTCCCAACTCCAATTATTATTTACGATGTTAATATCGATTTTCTATTACCTTTAGCTCTCACGACGTGATGAAAACCGCCATTCTTAATTAGGGGTATCATATGATCCGCAAGAAAGTAATTTCGCTGAGATTATCTTTCGATGATATGGAGCCTAACCGAGTGTAGTAATCCACTGAGTAATATTTATATATGTCGTTAGATGTTTGGTTGCGTAGAGTGAGTCAAAGAAAAGCAAACGAAATCGCAACTTCATAGTATAAAATAACATCCCCTTTCGCGTCTGTTTGTCTGTACTGTACACTTTTCTGGAAAATAAACAGTCTCTTGCCACATTTGATTGTTAAATTTTGCCACATACAACTGAACTGATTTGAGCCTTCTTCATAAACTTACATTAGCGATAGATAACCTTATTTTTGTCGAAAAAGGCAAAGTAATTGACTAGTCGTTTGCTAATATACGTTTAAGTATAAAGCTTAAACTGTTTGACTGTTAGGGTTGTTGTTTTGAACATGTTTTTATACCAAAATATAGATAGATAGATAGATAGATTAACTCTTTATTGTATACACCATAAAACATTTTACAAAAAATAAATAAAAAATACATTAAAATATTAGGCACACAATGGGCGGCATTATCACTAAAAGTGATCTCTTCCATGCAACCTTTGGATGGACAGGAAACAAAGAAGTCACATCGGCGGTGTACATACGTAGGAATTATATAATTTTAAGTTAACAGATTGAAAACACGTTAAAAATTTATAAATGAATAATTAGTTACTTAACACAACTATAAATACATAAATATACATACACAAATAAATAAATATATATGTATAATATAATAAAATATAAATATATATTATATGTAGGTAACCAAATAAAATAAGCTAACGAAACTTATGGAATAATATAAACTTGTTTTAGAACTTGTTTATTTAGACTTGTTTATTCCTTTAAAATAGTAGGGAAGACAATTTCTTAATTTTGTTAAAATAATTTATTTGTCATTGCAGCTCATTTCGGACCAGCAATTTGTGGGCCAGTCTTGGACTAAGCCGTAGGTTTAAGTGGCAAATAAAATGCAAATTTTCAGTGCATTAAAATATTGGATTAAATTCTCACATCCGAGCGCATGTATATACTTCATGCTGACTTCTGACGTATTAAAACGTAGAAATTGATTACTTCGTATGACATATTCTGCTTAAACTGCCATTAAAACTGTGAATATCTCCAAAGCACACATATAATTATTTTATGGGCGTATATGTGTTTATTAGCCAAAGGCAGTCCTTCTCTTACTTTCTCATTACTCTCATATAAGTAATAATAAATTGGCTTGGTGATAAAATTATATTAGCGAGCGTATTCCAGAGAGTAAACACATTAATTTTGCTCCCAGTATTAGACGAAACAAATTTCAGGCAAATCATTTATGTTTTTAATATTCGTTAGGTTATTATGAAGGTGAGTAATGAGTTTTGATTCATTATGGAATGAGCTGAAGAGCTACTTGATATTAAAAATAATAACAGCAATAAAACTTCAGTACTCCCTAATCAGAGTATGAGAAATCCTAAGCAGCATTGCATTGCACCTATCATCTTATTCATGGATATGAAAGGTAGCAATTATTATAACAGGCTCATTATTAATTAGGCCAACTAAAATTTGCAGTAGCAAAGTAGCACATATACCTCTATACTGGGATTAGCAGCTATCATGGACAAATAAATACTCAACACGAAAACTCGACAAGCTGAGAAAAACTTTACCACTTTTACTTTACCCAAAGTTGCTCGACCGGGAATCAAATCCGGGAACACTTACTTTGCAGAAGGGTTTACTTCGACTTGGATTCGTCAGTAATGCAAGTTGATCACCGGCGCCCAAACTCATCACAAAGCATAACAAAGGCTTAAAGGGCTATGCAAGTTTTTGATACTCAACGTTTTTAGTGACTATCTTGTATCTGTCATGTATCTATCATGTAGCAATCATTTGCATATCACATATGTATCTACCTGACTTGGTTACCAGGACCACGCTGTATTATAGTTTGTAGGGTAATGAATTGTAATCACCACAGAACAGATGAAGTGTATGAAAAGATAAACTGCATTTTGTTTGTATAAAAATAATAAAACTTCAAATTTAATTGAAGTATGATGAACTGAACATCCAATATCAGTACTACCGCATGTAAGCCAAAATGACTTATTTATTTGATCAATAATGATGTTTACTCCCAAAGGGAAACCTACCGAAAAGTTACGACTACCTTGCATTCTCCGACAACATTCCAAACGGAACATTCGGAACTCCATACCTAACCCTAAAGAATCATAAAGATTTGTTTTCGCAGCGAATTTCGGAATCTTGAGAATTCTTAAAAGGGTAAATTGAATGTTTGTAAGAGCAAGTAACTTAGAAAGCTACTGAATAAGCCATATTTTGTGCATCATTGGATGTTTTTGAATTCATTTTGCTGGCAGACCCTAGATTTGTATTTCTTACGGGTTTATGAATATTTGAATACTGGATAATAGCGCTTGCTGAGTAATTTTGGATAATGCAATATCTGTGATAAAGCTAACTTATACAAGGTCAGGTGAGAGAGCTCGGTGGTTAGTGGTACAGATCCCAACGTTTAATTTAAAGGTCGCTGCTTGAATCGGGAGGGAAAAAACACCAATAAGTACCAAAAATGTATGCGCGCTAAAGTACGTTATAAAAACTCCCGTGGCAGATTGGAATTGATAAATCCTACTTTCGCTTGTCGAGAGTAGACCTGTACTCCTGTGGGATCAGAGTCAGGTCCAGCTCAGGTAGTAGAACTATTTGAATAGGGGAAGGTACCAGACTTATTTCAGCTGCTTCCAGCAATCTTACACTCGTATTACGAGTCCTGGATTCGCGTAGAAGGTTGTATATTCGATCGAAAACATAATGAAGAAGCTTGAGCTTGATGTCTTCAGTCAATTCTCTGTCGAAACTCTTGATATTTTAAGGAAAACGAATGTATTTATTTGCATAAAATTTAAGGACCTACAAGTTTACGTGATGTGAACCAAAAATATATCTTTAATCTTTTGTTTAAACTTCCATATAATGAATATTGTTTTTTTTTAATTGCCAAATTTTATGGTTTGATAAGTTAACTTTGATCGATATATTGTGTATATTCAAGAGGAAATTCCTTCCTACGAAATTATCAACTACTCATCAGTTGATAATTTAGCAGAATAGCAGTTATCTAAATTGAGTTAGGCCATGAACAGACTCGATAAATTAAAAAAAATTACCTCATACATTGCACATTTTGTGATTATCGTATTAAAAGGACATATTATTTAAAAATATATAAATTTAACTGGCCTTAAAGCTCACTTGCAGTAACTTTGCCTTCCGCTCTATATGGTCGTGGGTTCCATTCCCACCCAGGACAAACATTTGTGTGACGAACATAGATGTTTGGTCTGTGTCTGGATGTGATGTGATATTATATGTATGAATTTACAAAATATAGTATTATATCAGTTGTCTGGTTACCATGATACAAGGTATGCTTAGTTTACTATGTGAAATGTACACAGTTCTGAAAATAAGTAAATTATATAAAAATATAAAATTGAATAATAAGTATTAGTAAATAATAACATAGAAGTAATATAGATTTCTTTTTTTTTCAGAAGATGATTTTTATTACACACCAGTAGAAAGAAGTTTTGCTCAAGTTCAACCGCCTCTATATCCGAACAATCAACAACCATCATACTTTGAAAATGGAGGTGACAACTTCAGATCAGCGCAGCCATCTCACCAACCACTGTACAATGAAGGAAATGTTAGATTTCCAAGTCCTAACTACAACCAAAATCCTTCACCATTTCAGCTACCCACTGGAAGGAGTCAATCTGGTTCACAGTATTATGTTAATCAACCCGAATTTACACCACAGCGACAGCGATTCAGGCCAGCGCTTCCCTACAACTTTCAGCTAGTCCATTCAGCATCGACGAAAAGGCCTGACGTGTCACAAATTCATTCTGTTGCCTATCAAAATGATCCATCAAAACCGGAAACGTTTTTGGGCCAAATAACATTGAACAACCCCGACATTGACTACCTTCAGAATAGTAGATTTAAAAATTTACCGTTTGATAGTAATAGCTTGAAGAGCAACGGCCAAACTGGTCACATAGCACACGAAGATGATGCCATTGAGAACGATAACCAGGATCTATTTGATCAACATAGAGTGACTACTTATAACCCTAATAAGTTTTCGGGTAAACAAAGACTTAATATTAAACCTACTGGTACACAATTCACTCAGTTTGGTTCAGTAATAGGTGAAAAAACAGATTTTCGCGATACGCCTAAAATAACAAAAAATAATATTAATGAACCCCAAGCAAATGCGAACGTGTACCGCAGCTCTTCCACAGAATATAAAGCATTATTAGACATAGAACCATTGCTGGAAGATGACATCAGTGACTTGAGTTCTTTCAGAGAACTGATGAAAAACAAAAAGGGTTCATTTGATGTTGAAGTAATAAAATCGAATCACTCCGATTATACTGAATCTACCGATGATAATAAGCCCGATGCAAGCTCAATGAACACTGATAATTTTCTCAAAGAAATACCAGTTGAGACAGCAAGCACAAAATCGACATCAACTACAACTACCAGTACAATACCACCTAAGCAAGATGACACAGATATTGACCAAGTTGACACTGAAGAAGAATATGTGGAATATTATGATGACTCCGAAAGCACGGAAGTCAAACCTACTACGCAAGCACCGCAATCACTTTCTACGGAACATGAAGATATCTACGATGAGTATGATTCAACAGAGGAGCCAGAAATTGGAACTGAAGAATCACAATCTAAAACTAAGGAAAACTTTGATGTGCTGGTTATTAAATCTGGTAATGAAACAGTTAAAGACGACAACTTTAAGCAGTTTATTGATACAGCTGTTATTGATCAAACAGAAATATCCATTAATCAGAACAAACTATCAACGCCTGTTTCGAGAAAAGTTCAACCAGAATTTTCTGAAGAAGATACAACTTCTATTGAAAATCCTTCTATATTAGGACAAGAAGTTGTCTCCGTCGTTACAACAAAAAGTGTCGTCAATGGAACTATTTCTATACCTGACGTGACTTACGCGCCGAGTACGCAAAAAATAAGTTCCGAAGCAGAATCAGCAAACTCTCCAAATGACACTGATGATGGTTCTTTTCCAGTAACAACTGACAACTGGAGAGTAGTTGCATCTGTACAAACAAGTAGAAGTGTTTCCGGAGCCCGGTTCCTGCCATTTCCTACAGTTGAGCAGGAAGAGAAGAAACAAGTTTTGACTGATGAAGAAGAAGAAGATGATGATTATGGTGAAGAACATGTGACAAGAGATCCACGCCAAGAAAACAGTAGCTCTGCTTCAACAGAAAACATTAATGACAAACTGGATAGTATACAGTCTGAGTTGTCAAGTGCTGTATTGTCTGGATCTTTAGATAAAGAAAATAAAAACATTGAACTTATTACAGAATCAACTACAGAACAGAGTACAACAACGTCAACAACTACTACCACGACTACAACGACAACTCAAGCTCCACCAAACGTTTTTACTTTGAAGAGCACAACTGCAGCTTCTTTTACTGAAAAGTCTTTACCAGATCCCCTACCTGTGCAAATAAAGAAATTTGCTCATCGTGTTTCCACTAGCTCCACTACACCCAAGCCTAGGAAAAAACCTTCTCTCGTTACAGTAATGGATGATTTGACTGGCTTATTACCACCAGGTTACAAACCAAGGCTATCATTTAAAGACAAACGAACAAGTACCACAACAACCACTACCACTAATGCACCAACTACAATAAGTGAAATACCGCTCGTCATCAATGAAACTCAAGGACGTTCATCTGGTATAAATTCCAAGAACAAAGTGATTGTACTCGATGATAAATCTTTACTCCCAAGAGAATATAGACCAAAAGAACACAAACCTCAACAGGAAGATCTTATTAAGAAGTTCCAAAAAGATGATGTAAGCAAGTTGCTGCCTCCTGGGTATAAGCCACCAGCATCAGAGGCTTCTGAAAACAAAAATACTACAATTGCAAGCATTTTAGATATGGTGCAGGAAGTAAACATATCAGCAATTTTGCCTAAAAACTTCAACTTGAGTGTAACTTCCACAGAAAAAACTAAAGTGCACCCAGTCGTCAAATTACCGGCCAAAGCAATATCAGTTGACATTACAGCGTTACTCCCTCCAGGTTTTAAATTGAACGCTACTGAGAAAAACAGCGACAGCTTACTCGATAAAATCAAAGTAGCTGATGTTTCAAGTCTATTGCCTCCTGGTTTCAAACTGAATGAAACAAATACTGAAGAAGAACCAGCACCATCAACCGCTACAACAAAAGCGCCAGGTGGCATCAAGTTGGTTTTTCCTTCTCGACCTGGCGGAAAAGTGAATAGGAAAACAACTACACCAAAATCAATGGGTCCTGCTCCTGTCACGAAAAAGATTCAGAAAGGGTGGCCTACAAGGTAAATAATGTAAAAAATCAGTTAAAACATCATCAAGATATCTCATCAAATAATTATTAATTGCATATACTTTACGACATTCTTCATAACATTATATTTTTCAGACCCTCTACGGAATTTACTGGATGGCCTTCTCCGTCTACAACACCATTCTCTATTGAAAAGTTGTTAGAAGCTCAACGGAATGCTACTGCCACTAGTCCTTTGCCTGACTACACTGAGATCACAACAAGAAGAACAACCACTACTAGTACGACAACGCCTGTTCCGCCACCACCTACCACTCCCGGAGTTTGCAGAAAAGATTGTGATATTGCAGCAACGATCAAGATTGTATCAGGTGAGGTTGATAGATGTGTAGCTAAGTTGTTTTTTGTAGAAACGCAGTCTTGGGTAGTGTAGAAGTATATGTAAATAACCTAAAATATGTTCTTGAGGACAAAATATAACATTTTCTAATAATTTTTAGGAGTACAATGGGTACCTGAGCTTTTGGATCATCATACAGACGAATGGCAGCGTTTAGCAAACGAAGTAAAAGATGAGGTGAGTAACTCTCTGAGCTTATCTATTTAATAATTATGTCATAAATTAAGTGAATTTGCCTACTATTACCACTTATTAGTTTATTTCTACTTGGCAACCTGTCCCGGCTTCGCACGGAAGGTACTTATGGGCCATACACCATACAGCTCCTCTTTCAGTCTTATCTATTAGACAAAATAAAAAATAATGTAATTACAATATGGAATAATTTTTCTAGGATATGTACAAAATAACATAAACGTTAATAACTTATATTTGTTTAGTTTTCTTACAAGTAATATGTATTATTCTTATTTTACAGCTCAATTCTGTGTATTCAAAATCAAATAGTCTACGAAAATGGTATAAAGCCGTGCGAATTGACGGTTTTAGTAAGGGATCTGTGCTTGTTGACTATTTCATCGAGCTGAATGATGTTGAAGAAAGGGTCGATACTTTGGACTTGAAAAAGATGTTCCACAAATCACTCCATGAAGCTAAGCCTGGATCTGTTGTGGAAACGGTTGAAGAGATAAATGAAGATGTTTTTGATCCTGATGTTATGCTAGGTGACCAGCCTGAAGAAGAGAGAATGAAAAAAAGTAACGCGAAAATGACGAAAACTATTGACAAATCAGCAGGAAAACTAGAAATCGGGAAGTTCATAATGGACCCTGCGTATACGGAATTCATTGGTAAATTGTATTTCATTTTAATAAAGACAAAGATGTATTTGATCGAAGTTTTTCCTATAAAGAAAATATCCATACTGTTCGTAAAGGACCTTTGTATCAGGCAGTCTGAACAATCTCATATGCGAGAATATTAAAATTGGAAATTAAATGGTCATGGATTTGATGGCACGATCAGTGCATATCACCTAATAAAATATATATTTTTTCAGTATTACCAAAACGTGAAGGACCAACGCTTATAGTACCCGAAGAAGAATCCTTGTTACCTCAATGGGGTATCGCTGTCATCGTCATAGCTATGGCATCTCTACTGTTCGTCGTGATATTTGGAGTCACAGTAGTAAGTACAGCCTTCACTTATCTCTTACTGCTTGACTTAAAACACTTTTAATGCAATACTGTCTCATTTCAGTTGGTGAATCGGCAGAAGAGTGCCAAAGCAAAGCAGCCAATACCACTGAGTGAAGAGATGCTTAGAGACTTAGACAAGAGCCATATGGGAGGCTTTGATGATCTGCATCAAATGAAAGAACGGGATCTTCCATATCTTCCTCCTGGCAAGGTATATTCTTTTGTCTGCAACAAATTTTCTAATATTTTTAAGCATAGTGACTCATGCAACCTAAGTATTTCTGCTGTTCTAAGAATAATTATTGTATGTCGCTTAAAAGTCGCAGCATGTCTTGCACTGAATTTAAAATTATACTACTGCTAGGAATCCTTATCGATCCGTCTCGTGAAACTGCATATTAATTACTCTAGTATGACAATAGAATATCATTATTCAGAGAGACCAATACTTTTGGTGCGTGTATTCACCTGAATAATAAACAGAGAAATGGCCCCCATAACCATATCGATGGAGACTTTGGTTTTGAGATATATATTATTATAGTTTCGAGGCATACGCCTGACCAAATGTTTTGTATCGTAATCGATATTAAAGGACAATGTCAGAATGTTTGGTCCCACCCCGTCCACTAATCGATTACAATCATAACAGATAGACCATTATATCGCTGTTACTAAATCGAGGAACAAAAGTAACTTAAATTAGTTACACTTCATACATAGGTGATTCAAATTCTAAATGGAAATGTAACGACACATGAAAAAACCGCATTAAATCAGTCATTATAAGCAATAAAATGCTACATTTGGCACGCTGGTTAAACACGTTGAAACTGATGGGCCAGGAAATGGCGTTCTCATTTATTATGTTCCTTTTTGCAACAACTTTTTAATCAAGTTGTTCCCATAACATAACACTTCTCAACACCTTTTACCATCTCTCTGAAAATTCCTTGAATTCGTGCATCAATTATATTTCCACATTTTGACCATTCCTGCAAAGTTGTCGGCAGGCTTGCAGGCTCGCAGGGTTAAAATAGAAGTTTTTTTAATATGTATTTATTTCGATTCTTTATTTTCTTTCTTCTCAACACCTTTTACCATCTCTCTGAAAATTCCTTGAATTCGTGCATCAATTATATTTCCACATTTTGACCATTCCTGCAAAGTTGTCGGCAGGCTTGCAGGCTCGCAGGGTTAAAATAGAAGTTTTTTTAATATGTATTTATTTCGATTCTTTATTTTCAGCGTATGTCGACTGCATTCATAGAGCAGCTGGCATACCCAAACCCTGGTGACTCCTGGCGGTCGGAGTGGACACCGCAGCTCCAGAAGTATATGCAGCACTACACACCGGACTCGGGCAGGGGTTCACAGTACGGAGCTAACTATGGGTACGATTATGTTATTTTAAAAACTTTAACTAATCAGCATTAGCTAAAAAAAAACTCCAATAACGAAGGTAAAACGTGCTCGGTGACCAATAAAATAATACCGTGCGTAAATTATCTTTGCAATTTTTGGCAGTAAAATATTTAAATATTTTTTTATACTTTTTTGAACCATTTAAGTGTCTTTATCCCTGAGATTCATTTGACTAACTAATAAAAACCTTAGTGCTCATTTCGACACAAAAAATTTAATTTTACGACAGTAATAAGAATAATTTAGTATTGAACTCTAGTATCGCTATTAATTTTTATTATAAATTAATGAATACATCCAAAGACTGAAATCCTGAGTCTCCTAAGTCAAAACTAACTAATTACTAATAATATCTGGCAATAAAATTAGAAAGAAGATAACTTTTCTCAAATGAGAAGCCTCTAAATAGAAGTGGTCTGTCAATCAAACCTCGTTGTCTATTTTCTTCTTAAGAAAAATGACACAAACGGAATGAATATTATTTGCATAATTGTAAGGAATAAAACAAAACTCGGCTTGGCACTTCAAAACGAGGGTAATGATGATGAACTTAATAATAATATCCGGATCTTGTTGGAACTTCGTTCTGACAAAATCGCAAACATGGGTTATTCCCATCTGCCTCCACCAATCTGTCCCCGAAGGCGGCAGATTTTTTGTTATTAAGTTCCCAATGAACTCTACGAACACATGGCGCTAACCATGCGCTACTTCAATATTAGTGTTCCTTTCGATCTCGGACTCGGGTAATTATTACAATCAGTGTTTTCTAATAAAGAAATTGCCAGACTACTTTATGTCGGTCAGGAAATGATCTTTGGTACGGCTAACGCTGATCAGCTGATCAATCATAGTAGTGTATACGCCAGTTTTTAACCTAGCATAGGTCCTTTGAACCTGGTAATAGTTAAATGGTACATGCTGACTTGTATGTTAGACATGAAATTCCAATAACCGAAAATGATAAATAGCACGTAGGTAGCCAAAATGCTTTTAGCAACTTTTACAGTGAAGATACAAAAGTTCTAATAGAATTTTTAACTTTGATAAATGGTTTTGTCGACAGATACGGCGGGTCGCAGCTGTACGGGCAGACGGGCGGCGGCGCTGGCGGCGGGTCGCAAGTGTACGGCTACACAGGGGAGTACCCGCGCTCGCACTACTCCAGGCGACGCTCCGACTACGACAGCAACTTTTAGAACTCCCCCCTAAAACTTTCTAGAAATCTCGAACCGAGACTTAAAACTCACTTGACAATATCTCCTTAAAACCTCGACGTTAGAATACTCATTACTCATACGTGCATCGATGTAGTGTTCCAATTAACATCAGTAACAGGTTGTGAAATAAGTTTATCATTGTAAAATCAATCGTTAGATTTGAAATTCAAAACTTTATACGATTTTACATTTGCATGGCGTTTTAGCAGCTTTTAGTCCGGCCTATTTAGGACTCTACAGTGCCAACCCGTGAGGTTACTTTGCGTTTTATATTTAACGTTATTCCGTAATCTAAAATAGTTTTAATGAAAATTGTCTGCCAAAATATGAAATATTTACGACTGATTGTGAGATGTATATAAGTAGTTATAAGTTCTCACCAATATTGTAAGAGACGATTCGTAGGCGAAGTCACGGTTTCTGTAGATATCTGTACCAACTCGTACATACCTATATTTGCTCAGATCCTGTAGTACAGCGGAGTGGCAGTGTGCGAGCGTGAAACGCCTCTTTGTGCCAAATGTTCATTCTCCGTGTATGTAAATATGAACCTTATTACTTACAACATATTCGTATTATTTGAGGCGGGTGCCAATATTGTGGCAACTCGATTGCATTGTCGCGCTCCTCTCGAAATCATTGTGTCGGGGGTTCCGGAGACAATTACGTGAGCCATCGTTTACGGAACCCCACTTCGAGGGAATAACAATACCAAGATCATTCTGTATTCCGAGTAATCGAACTCGCGTTTTATTTACGATTTTTGTGTAACAAATTCGTATGTCAATTTGTATGCGATAGTCGCGAAACAGGTTCACGAATAAAATGTTCTACTATTATTACATTTAGCTGATAGATTATACATATTTATGATTAACAAGTTTATTAAAATACATTTTAAAAATATTATAATGTTTCTTGTTTACGTCAAATAATTATCAATTTCAAAATACATATTAGATGTTGAATGTACTGTACATTTTTGTGTAACCTACCAATTAGAGTAAGTACCTATAGCTATTGCATAGTAATTATCAGTTATTTGTGTATATACATTTTTGTACATTATATGTAGTCTTTAATTTAATTATTTTTGAATTATTAGTTAGATACAAATTAAACCCCTAAGATTCATAATATAGAAATATAATACTGATGTCTATGGTGTTATTATTTCCGACCTCATTTCATAGTTAATATTCATTTATTGAGTCGTATCGCCTCAATTTATAATTGCATGTGAAGAACATTTAAAATGAAAGGCGAGAAATAAGCTCAGCCAACAAAAGAGCGCATTGCGTATATCGTTCATCTCACTGAAAATTTTCACAGCAAACCTGAAAAAATCTTGCTGAATAAATTCTGCAATAGTGTCTAAAGTTTCTGATAAGTCATAGTAATTTAATTACTCGTTATCCAAAATCTTACGTTACCCTTCCATCCGAACCGTATATCGAAAATCAGCCATTGGAATAGGACAAATACGTCTACCCTCTGAATACTTATTTATGGTGTTTGCTGGCATCACTTATAAAGGCTCTATTCCGCTCTCGACCCGCATTAATATAAATTCCCCCGTTTCGATCTGCTACGTTCCGTTGGAATTACTCTGGGGTACATTACCATCGAAATAAAGTGCGGATACGTTTGCTTATGGTAAGTAGATATAGGTAGTTACGGTTACAGGGGAATTAGTTATACTGGAAAGTATTTATTTATTGGATTCTAATTTAGTTTTTCTACGCAGTTCAATGTTCCCACAAAAATAATTATTTATATTGTACTGCGATGCACTCTGATGACATAGATTCGGCTTGAATTTTAATCGCAAGATCTCAGAAAAGTAATAGACACTTGATTATCATTACATATAAGACATGTCAGAGAACGGCCAAGGGTTGAAACGACTTTATTGAAAATATTAATCTAGGTCATCAAGTTCTGGATCACCAATAAATATATGTAGATATATTTCAATATCCGATTTTTTCTCCTATGCTTGAAGGCTGGCCAGTGCACTAATAAGATTTAACTGGGCTGGGAATAAGGCCACCATATGAAATATATCAAGCTATGTCGCGATGCGCATTCAAGCACGGGCAGTTGAAATATACATTTTTTGTGTTTGTAACATAAATCGGGACTTGATTAATTGGTGAGAATCACATTTACAAACTGAGCACTTCAGGGATATCATTAATTAACAGAACGAGAAAAAAATTAAGAAAAATAAAATATTTTAAAATCCATTGCAATGTTTTATTGCTTTTATCGCTGCACAGAATTTATTTTCAGTATATCGTGCAGGCTGGCTGATATTGTAAGGGAGTTAGGAATGTCAATGTGCATTTCTGAATAGATTTTTATCTACTATTCATTTATAGATCAGCTAAATACCAACCAATATTGCATTTCCAGTCTTTTCATTGACATGAAGTGAATAAGAGTGGTCATAGTAGTCACACTTTAATAGCAAGCTAATCTAGTTAAATTATTTATATTGAGAATATAAATATATTATTTAATATTAAGAATGTTGGAGCTACCATCATGCTATTTATGACTATGAGAATCTTCTAGTTGCCACTGATATGTTTTTTCCATTAACAGTATTTATTCCACTCCATAATTTTCAGGAAGTCCACAAAAACATGACTGTTCCAAACCACTTTAGAGGGAAACTCAAAGTCCCATTATTACTTCAAAAAGTGCAGTAAACTTAAGAGCTCATTAGTTTCGAAGAGATTTCAAGTCAGCAATTTAGGCATCGCAAGTTAAACGTAAAATAGCTTTTAATAGTTATAAGATTGGACATTACAGAATTTTATGAGCTAAAAATAAATTCTTTAATCTTAAAACCTGAAAAATGAAATATTTTAGGACGTATTATTATTATTATTTGATTTGCATTATTATTGTTTACTTTTTTAAATTATTATTATTTATATTATATTATTATTTTATGTTTAGTTGTAAGATTATTGTAAATTGTAATTTATGAGTTGTCGCTTGAAATAAATGAATACTATTATTATTATTATTATATGTATGTGTTAACTTTGTGTTTTGTTTTTACGAAAATATATAATAGTTTCTGAAAACATTGAAGAATCAGAGACGTATAGCTAATCTATTTTAATTTGTCACAGCAACGTTATATAAATTGTTGTCTTCCTTAGAATATGGAATCCCAAGTTGCTTTGCATTACTCGAATTGCTTATTAGCCTGAGAATTGAAGAAAGAAACTCTCATATGCTTGCAATTTCGTAGACTCCCAGATCCTTCAAACCTCAACACATCAATGGGACTCTAATACTGTTTGGCGATAGAAATGTTTGAAGTTCGGGTAGTCCCCTTAATTGAGCAGGATATTATTGTGACGTCAGAACTCACACCACCCCGAGGATCAAGATGAAAATGTCGTTAACTACTGGCAAGCCAAAATGGCTCAAAGTAGGGCGCTCGTCTACTACGAGAGACAATACTTCAAATCCATGGTGAACAAACTACACTCGGCGTCACAAAAATCGCACCTTTATGTTTTTTTCAGTAAATCGCTCCTAGAATCTAGCACATAAATACCACATGTGAAAAAAATATATCATTATAAAGTGCACTTCAATACCTTTACATTAATAACCTGTATCATTAAAAACCAATTACCATTTCTAACCAGGGACCAATCAACAAAATGTTGGAAAAAATTGCCACTTTAGCGAGCGCTAGTTGAGCTACCTTAAAAGGGTATAAAAGGTCATTTCCAGCTAAAAAATGGGTCAGTCGCTACTCAGACTTTAGAGTGAACACACCGGAACAACATACGCAAAAGAACAATACCTGAAGATGGATACAACCTGTGATGAAGCAGCTAAAATCATTGCGCTATTGCAATCAGGACTGCGACAGGTTGACGTTGCTCGACAGTTGAACCTCAGCCGATTCTCAGTTCGACGAGTATACCAACGATTCCGTGAGACTGGTGGCTATACCCGAAGACGTAGATCCGGAAGAAAACGCTGCACATCAGAAAGAGACGACCGCTTCATTGTGTCGACGTCGTTGCGCCACCGCTTCAGCAATGCTGTTGAGGTGCAACAAGAGCTCCAATCAGTTCGCAGAACGTCTGTTAGTGTCTCTACGATTAGAAGAAGATTGAAAGAAAAGGAATTGAGAGCTCACAGACCTGCTAAGGGCTCAAAACTGACCGTGCAGCATCGAAGAGAGCGGTTGCAATTTGCTCAGGAGCATGTCAACTGGACGCTTGACCAGTGGAGGGCCGTTCTCTTCACCGATGAGACACGAGTATGTCTTTTCTGCAACGACAGACGCAGAAGAGTATACCGAAGAAGAGGAGAGCGTTTTGCCCAGGCTTGTATAGAAGAATCCGTCGCATACGGAGGTGGTTCCTGTATGTTCTGGGGTGGTATATCCGTCGAAGGGAAAACGGAGCTTGTGTGCGTCTCTCGGACTGGCGATGGTCGTGGGCAAGGGTCGCTGAATGCTGGGCGGTACATAACGGAGATCTTACAAGACCATGTGGTCCCGTATGCCGGTTTTGTTGGCGATGGGTTCATGTTAATGCACGATAACGCCCGTTGCCACACTGCGTTTACTGTGCGGGACTACTTGGAAGAGGTTGAGATCCCTGTTATGCAGTGGCCAGCACGAAGCCCAGACCTGAACCCGATTGAGCATCTCTGGGACGATGTAAAGAGGCACGTACGAGCACGAGATCCTGCTCCCACCACTCTCCAAGAGCTCCAGGATGCCGTGACGGAAGAATGGGAGAACATACCCCAAGAGAGAGTGGAGACCCTCGTGAGGTCCATGAAGGGTCGGATGGAAGCTGTGATCAAAGCAAGGGGCGGAAGCACTAGATTTTAAGGACTTATTTGTAATTTTTTAAATGTTTTAAATTTTATTTTTTATAACTTAGTCATTATTTATGTTTTTTTTTATTAAAAGATTTAAAACATATACACATGTTTTTAATTTCTAATAAGCAATTCAATTACCTTTCCAATGATATCCTACAATCATACCCTTACTATTGACAAAATTTGAGTAAAAGTATTCTAAAGTTGCTTTTTTAAAAGGTGCGATTTTTGTGACGCCAAGTGTATTTTAAAAAATTCTGAATGTATAGCATATATGGAGCAAACGAGAAAATCAAATGGAGAAAATTCGAAAATAACTAATGGAAGACCAATGAAAATACAATCGAAATTCGGGTCCGGGGATATAAGGGGTTTGACTAATTCTATACTCTCTCTGTCTCGTCTTCAAAATGTTTATTGAGATCGTTTATGAGTTACCTTTTCGGGATATTATTTGTTTGCACACAGAATATCAATAAAATACAGAAAGTCACATTATTAAAGACGAGAAAGGGCGGTGGAGAATAAATAACACGGCTAATAAAAGCTAAGACAAGTTTCCATTAGAGTGTATAAGTTAATATCCTTCTAAGAGGCTTCAAGTAATCAAGAAGCCCTGTGGTCCCGCAGTAAGTGCACCTTTAAGTATAGCCTAGACTACCTTTGAGCGTTAGTACGGTTGCCTGTCTTTATTTATGAGATCTGCTGTAGGCAGGCAAACCAGATCCGATCCCTTCAGTACTACTTATTTGAATAACCCTGAATTTGCACTAAAAACAATAAAGATTTCAATGTTTTGATACTTTTATAACAACAATAGATCACAATTTTGTTGATTTTTCGTTTGCAGTGCCCAGTTAGTGATTAAATATAATCTGTTTTGGCTGCAAAATTTACATCATAAACAAAGAAAAATGACCCTACTATAAATATTGCTATTTGTCAAATTGTTTAGTAAAAATGATGTCTTTTATAAATATTAATAATATGTAAAATTTTATAAGCATATAATTTTAGTGAATTATTAGGTGTTAGCTATAGTATAGCGATAGAAATATTCACCCACTTCATGGTAGCCGATACCGATAGTAAGTTTACTTTAAACGTTACTAGCAAACTCTCATCCACAAAGTTGCCACAAACGATTTAGTCAAATAATATACACGAATGACTCAAATTAAGTTTCAGACCCCACTTTGGGCCTGAAAATTTCCAACATTTAATTTTCCTCCAAACTTTTACACCTTTATAAATTCTCTTGAAGAATTCGAGCCGAAATCGGCCAATAACAGTTGAAGGCAAATGAACAATGATACACGATAAAATTTACAGATCAGTAAATACACTAATGATATCCTTATTTCAGAAAACTCACATTCTGGTACACACGATAAAATTAAATACGATCCTATTTTTTGTGCTCTTCTCTGTTTTGAACTTGTCAATACTCTATGCTTACACAGGTAGGAAATTGCCAGATCACGGGTAATGCTTCAGCGGTCTTTCCGTTCAATATTTTATTATTTTTCCTTATTATATCCCTATAATCATTAATCAGTTATATTCATAATCATTTTAAGTTTAAATAGCGGGCGCATGAGAGGCTGAAATGTTTGTGTATTTCTTATTTTCAAACTGTGATTTCATATATTTTCAATAAAAAAATAATAACCCTTATTAATAAACCATACCTCACTATACAACTTACTACTATAATAACATACAAATATATATGAAAAATTATATTATAATAATGTTGTGTCTGGGTGTAAATATGTATTATATGTAGGTATGTATTTACAAAAGAAAAGTTTATAAGTATTTTATTTATCAAATGTCTTGTTCCCATGATAAAGGCTATGCTTAGCTTACTTTGGGGCTAGATGGCGCGGCGCTGTGGGAGTTTTCCATCAATATAATTATTATTATAATATTATCAATAAGGGCCCCAAAAATCAAAACCGATGGCATAGAATGGTTACTTGGTTACTGCACGGTATGTGTACCTATCGTATCGGAGGCGGAGGTGTAAAGGATCGTAATTTTAATCCTTCCGCGTGCCTACATTTTACGACGGGTGACACCACCCCTCGAGTGTTATTGAAAATGATGTCGTAAATTTGATTTATATGAGTATCGAGATTTCGTCGGAATGCCAAAATATGAAAATAAAAATCATAATCAAAATGTACGTTTTATTTTTGATGTTCGATCATTTGTATAAGCATTCCAAATTCCCATGGAGATAAACAACAAGAAAATATATATTCTATTTTTCGTTCTAAGGATTTGTAACTAATTAATAGAATCGTATGGGTTCATTCGGCTCCCTATTGATTCACATAATATTTTTAATCCTAAGTATGCTTTCTATACACTTTTACGTCCTTATGATAACTCGTCTTAATAACAGAGCAACAAATTGCACATACATACAATTAGATAGTCATAATGTTTGACATCATATTATATATTTATCCTAATATTAATTGGTAATACAAATAAAGGAATAATTGTTTAAATAAGACGTTTATGCCAGCGTTTTAATAACCTTAAATGTCATGACGATTAATTTTAATCGTTCAAATAACTATGTAAAACTTATTTTACAGACAGTAGAACTTGTAACAACACTTGTCCTGGGAAGAGCTGCCACTCTGTCTGCCGCCAACGCATACACATTACTTTGTCCCGGTTATAGGCACTGAGACTTTATTTTAAGATTGTTTTAAGTTCAAAACATTATTTTAAAGACGGTTTTTAACTATATTCTTGCAAACTCGGGTTGGAGATACAAACGAAGACATTTTGTTCGGAATATCCACCCACTCATATTCCTACAGCTCAAGTAACTTTTTTTTCATAGCTAGGGTCCTACTGAACTGAAAGGATTCCCGGAACTGAAATCGGGTAATTAAATAACATGTTCAATAAAAGCAAACGTGAAGTACAGTCACGTACGTTCTACAATTACCGCTAAGCCATCCGCGCCGTTTCGCGGGGATTATATAAGGGAATGATTACTCGTCCCAGTCGTGATTCGGTTTCTAATTCCCAGTCCTACCTACGAATCAAGGCATACATCCAAGAATAATAGAAAAGGAGAGTGCACAAATTATATTATTGATATGAGCGAATGTGCGAATATGGAGTTAGTAACGGTCATCGATGAGATGAGAACACGGTGGGATGGCTACAAAATTTTAATCCAAATGCAATCCAAAACAAGGTTAAAGCCGAAGCAGGTTTTATTCAATGTTTTTCTATGGAAAATGTATTTGCTTAATATTCTCGAACTTGTGAAGGAAAACAGCGAAAATAATGGCATGACCTGGAACGAAAAAATGCAGTGTATTTCTGTTGGAGATATGGCTACCATATTGCGGTGCATTTATGTTAGGTATATCAATGGTCGAAAGACATCACTGATGAATAGGCTCCTGGCACAAAGTACGCTTTGTAAGATTAAACGCATTCCACTTTGAAAATAAACGTAATACGTACTTCGAGATAATGTATGAGAAATACCACATCTCATGTTTCAGCAATCTGAAACGTGTTACTAATTTCGAGTAGAGAAACTACGTATAATTTGTAGTACAAAATGATTACCAACAAATTAATTTTGAGCCTCGAATGCGCATACATATGTGCGCATAATTATATAGGTATCTACGTTGTGCGTAATGAAGATTATTGTCTCAAACTAAGTAAACATATCGAACCCAGTTTCGTCAAAATGTGTCGTAACATCAAGTACATAAGGTTGTAATTATAAATAATTACTATTAATTCAGGCTAACACGACTGTTTACGTAGTGGATAACTGTGAAAACATATTTCATATGTTGCGTAACCATTATATAGCATAGTATGGAACGAATCACCTATCAGTATTAAGTGGTTGACGCCACCTGCTATTATTAATACCTTGATATTTCTGCCGTCCTTTAACTAGAAAGCCGTTAACCCTCAAAAGGTCAATTTTGACTTTTTAATAGGAAGCGATACAGTTCAAAATTCTCTGTCTTTTTGTCTAAGAAACGTTTGTAAATTATTATTAGTTCCGGAGAAATAACAAAATTTGTAGGCCGTGAAGTGAAGGATTTAAAACGAATTAAAGAGAGTTTTCTGAACATATCTCAAAAACAACAATTTGGGCTTAACGGCCTTATAGTTAAAGGACGGCAGATTTGTATATTTTTAATCATAAAATGTATTATTGTAAAATGGTAAAATCATTAAAAGTGCCTTCTTTCTAAATCACTTACCCTGTATGCGATGTCATGATGGAAATAATGAATGAAAAGAAATCAATTTCATTAAACATTTGAATGGATGTTTCGTTTCTTATCCATCGTAACTTTCAAAATACTGTGCCATTTTGTATTATTGCCACAATGAAACATAATGAATGCCTTCCCAAACATGTGAATCTCTATTCTTATAAATGAAGGTGAAACTCCAGTCAGTAAAAAATGCCTGTCAGTAAGACAGTAGATAGACGCCAAATTTCACTATGAAGACTCCGGTATATGAAACATCCGAAATATGTATTTACTTTTCTCGTCTCGTTTATGCTGCTTGCATACTCGTATGAGCTTGGCAATTTAAAAATGACACAAAGAACTTTAATAAAACCAATTTAATTGATGATACCTGCACTGAAAGCCCCTCTTTCATCCATAGGAGCTTTTTATTTATCATTTTGTTTTGCACAACCGTTCATTTTCGTTAACGTTACTGAATCAAAGAGCTTCTAGTAAACACGAAACGTTTCCCACTTGCATTACCTACTGAACGAAATTGATCTTCCCTTAGCACATCCGCACTGAATGTGTTATTTGAACTTATGAACATTATGTTGCCAAAATACTTTACCGCAGTGAATCCTGGATGATATCATTCGATATGTGCCCGATCAACTGTCACCAAACTAAAATCGGTTTTGACTATATTAAAATGGTGAAACAGAACAAAATCAACTAATCAGTTTAGTTTTCGTTTAGTTTAGCGAATATATTGAAATCTGCGACGTAGAAAGATAATAAGACGCCTATTTTCTGAACGCCCTGATATCTCGGTCATCGGACATTCACTTGGTTGGTGTGGACGCAAAATTAATTTGCAGCAGTTATTTATTTTCGATGTTGATTTTTATTTCGATTGCGAGTAGCCACGAAATTAAGCTTCAGGAAATGTCGTTGTTAATTTGTTATAGCGTAGTGAATGGCCGTAGTCTAGGGATGGGATAGGATGCCTTGCACTCAATACATTGAATGTTTTCTGAGGTGTCTGTATTAAAATTTGCATTAGCATTTTTGGTGTACATAAAATACTAAAAAAAATCTTTGATCTGTGAGCCTCCTACTCATTTTTTATCGATTTCACAGAACTTTGTGGGAAATCAAGCTTGAAGAAATTATTTATCGCCTCTAACATATTATTTACGTTGTATATGTAATAACAAACATGTCCACTATCGGAATCTTATGAAATTAAAATTACTCTATGAAATTTCCATTAAAAGCAAATATACGGTCTAGTTTGTGATAAAGTTCAGTGCTCGTAGCGATTTCAATTTACAACCTTGCTTTCCTGAATTTGAGCGAGATATAATATACTAACATTTTATTAATCTAGTCATGATCTTTTATCGCATAAGATTTCTTAAAATTATTTCTGTAGTTTTTGTGTCGTACACGAACAAACAAAGCTTTATAATACAATACTGATGAATTAAATAATAGAGTTACAAACGTACCCAGCTTTGCAAGTTTTCTTTTTTTCTCTGAAGTTGCTGTATATAAACTTTGGCCAGGGTATCCTAGTTTCAGCCCTGGTAGTCCCAGGCACACCATATAACTTCCATTGAAAGGTTGGGCTGAGAATTGTATATTGTGTTCCATGCACAATATACCTATAAACTCTTTAGCATAGGTAATATTTTACTTTCGAATATTAAATAGCTATTGTGCTCCGTGCTTTGTGACTATGAAAGCCTTGATTGCTTCAGGGCATGTGTGCGTAGTGGAATAATGTAAGCAGTGGCTGTGGAATGTTTTGAGTAATGCGATATTGATGCATAATTGACCTTTGAGGGCGCCGTAGCTAAATAGTATTGTAGTAAGGTAGGTAGTAGCTTCCGGAGCGAGAAGTCTTGGGGAAATAGTACGACTTACACAAGGTCGCTACGATTTAGGATTCAATAGTAGACCCCTCAAAAAGCGTTATTATGTCATAAAAATTTTTGAAACATCAATTTACACTAAAATAAATAACAAACTAAAACAAAAAGTATCTACCTACAACATTAGGGGTCCTTATTCCTATGTTCGTTCATACCCATACAAAATGCTGAACACCTTTCTCAGCAGCGTGAAGACGTTCAATATAAATAAATAAATATTGATATACATTTCACATAGTTACATCTAGCTCCAAAGTAAGCTAAGTAAATAGAAATGATGGGAACCAGATAACTGATATAATACTTAAATAGTTTTTTTTAATACATATACTAGATATCAATCCAGACAAAGAACAAACACTTATGTTCGTCACACAAATGTTTGTCATCGACTATGTGACTATGTTTGTCGTTTGTGAATCGAACCCACGCCCAACAGCGCAGAAGGCAGGGTTACTACCAACTGAGCTATGAGGCCAGTCCTAGATATATCCAGCAGTGGGCTAATGTGGCTGAAGTGATGACGAATATGATCATCCTGGAAAATTATCCATCTACCCACTATTCGAATTTCATTTCATTTCATTTCTGTTGGATTATTTTCCAGGATGATCATATCCGACAACGCACCATCAGTTAGCAGCACCGGTTGATTTATACCTCGTTTTTGTAAACATAAACATATATTTTTGTAAACATATACAAAAAACTTGTCCGCAAAACAATAAGTGGCGTGCTGGCGACATCCGAGCGCAAATTGTTCAGGAAAGCGATTAAAGCGTGAAAATTGTTTCACAACAATTGTTCGCCTGCTATGTGCGAGGCACATTAAGGTCACGTTCCTTTGAATGACTGCATCTGAGGACTGCATTTGTTACGGGACAGTCTTGCTAAGAGTTATTTTTTATGAGACTTATCTCAAACCTTTATTTAAAAATTATTTAAGAGAGTCGTTATTTATTAGTGAAGTAGGTCTTAAAAACACGTATTCTGTATTTACGGTTAAGAACAAAAAGGACCAAACCGCACCAACCACTATACTAAGTACCTAAACACTTTCTATACGTTCTTTTTGAGAAGTTTATAATGATTTAGGAATGATTCACGGGGAGAAAGTTTTAGCAAAGTTATTCGAGAAACATAAACATTTTCAGCCATGATAATCTTATTGGAAATAAAACGCAATTAACCGGATTGGTTATAAATTTTGTAACTACTCACTTTGGGTTAATTGAATCCTAATATAAACCAGACAACTGATATAATACTTTTTGTAAATGCATACATAAATGTAGGTGATATATGTATATAATACATACCAACACCCAGACAAGAACAAACATCTATGTTCGGCACCCAAATGTTTGTCCTGGGTGGGAATCGAACCCACGACCTACAGCGCAGAAGGCAGGGTTACTACCATCTGAGTTGTGAGGCTGTCAATGTGTAGATGTATTTATAGTAATAGGTTTATCTATCAATCCGTCCTCAAAATATCACCACTAGGTACTTATATTCCGCGACCCATTTAAATTATCAAGTATCAAGAATCTCGTGATAACTTTACAGAAAGGGACATCATTAATCACAGTCGCTGGATTCCTGGGGTGAAAAAAAATATACCATACAACGTATAAAGTTATATCAAATAGGGTAAAAAAAAAAATCCAGATGTGTTTTGTGTGCGTATGGCGTATTTTTTGGTCGTAGACATCGTGATTTTAGAATTTCATAGGTTAGACATTCATGGGTTAGGTCAAATAAAAAGTAGATGATGAAAAGAAACAAAACCCACACATCCAATCAATAAATCCTACTTTAATAAAATTTGCACAAATCATCCATAAATCCTAATTTACTTAAACCAGCACAAAAGGCCCTGGCAGAGGGAAATCGGGACGAGGCTACGACATTGAGAGAAATCTCCAAAAACATTTTTGTGTCGCGTTTCTTTTAATCTCGAAGCCAAGAAAGAAGAGAACTCAAGGCAACCATTAATCAGATGTCAACACATGCTATAGAATAAGGCGTTACCCGAAACCTACGTAAACTATCTTTAGAGATCTATAAAGCCGTAACTAAACGTTAGAATAAAAATCAATATTCAGATGAATAGTTCCCTTTATGACGACATAAGCCTAAAATAGTTGTCCTTGCTGTCACCTTGACTTAATAATTATCACATTTGTAAGTATTATTTTATGGCTGTCTATAACCTTAAGTTCGAGTATATACACGTGATATTGTAAGTAGGTATCTTGTTTTTCAAATTGATGGTACTAATTAATTTATTGAAAAATTCAAAACTATTTGATTCCAGTCCATAAAGATCCATAAAGAAACAGCTTGAACTTCTTGGACCTTGAATATAATATACTTTAATTGGTCAAAACTTGGATAGTTCATTTTATTACTCATTTATCACTATATTATTTTGTGTACTGCAACAAAGACACATTTGACCGAGCCTGCATTTGAATCGCTCTTCAGTTTTCAATGCTTTTTTCTAAGTCATCAGCAATCTTTATTGAATAATAGGGCAAAAATAATATTTACTATCAGGTGGGCCATCCAATCATTCTAAAATCAGCGGCATCGAATGTACAGTCTTACTTAAAAACGTTACTTGGCGATGATAAGCTGATCAGTATTTTACTATTATCTGTGACAAGTAGCTTTAAATTAATTATCCAGGAAGAATGAAATTAAGCACTGCCATCACACCCATTTTTTATATTTCCAAGCAGAACAACTTCGCAATTTGATGTTGACTAGTGTGAAGCCGTTTAGAAATATACCTCGTATGTAAATTTTTAAACGCCTGTTCATCGTCATATTCCACCTTCACAACTCAGAGTTTCAGGCGCAATACGACGCGACTTGGGTCTTCCCATACCTGGCCTTAGTTAAAATGCAAGTATTATGTGAGGCCAGATTGTACCACGCCGCATACCATACTTGATAAAGCCCTTACTTTCTAACTCACAGTACCGACTGACCCTTGCTTGACGACTGACCCAGCCGTCAAGCACGGGCTTTGCAGGAAATATCTCATCAGAAGATATGTCGCTTTGACCCGATAGCGAATCTTTCAATTGGAGGCCAGCATTATGTTGGCGCGATGTTTCAGCTCCGCAAAAAATAAATCACCGAATACGAGAGCGTATTTTTCTTTTTATTTTCCTTTCTTTGAAGTGGGACGCGTTTGTTTGTGCTTAGTGGCTTCAGTTATGTAACGGAGTTACATGATCACACTTGCTTATAGAAGTAACAATTTTAAAAACTATGACGTTTTAAGTATAACTGTATAGTTGTATAGAAACGTGAGGAAACCGATATGTCCTACAAACTAAAATTTGACGACGACAAGTCGAAGTGTCAAAGGCACGAAAGGAGGCTTCTCCATTTGAGGCACACTTTAATGCGCCACACTGGTTTCGATAGCGCAGTATAGAAATTCAGTTTGAAATTCTTCTTAACCAATTGCGATCTATGTACACTTAAAATACATTCTTAGTACTGAGATATGGATATATGTATAACTCTACACAGCATTAGTAGGTATAGAAATGTAGTAATGCTAGTATACAATTACCAGAAAGGGATTTCTATATGTATTTCGTGTAAAACAATGGAAACTAAAAAAATACGTGTGTCACTCGGAGACTGCCGCGTTAAAGCTATTGCGCGTGATATTTCAAAAAGTCATTAAAAGTTCTGGTATTTATCGATAGATGGAACTAAAAAGTATCACCGCTGTGCCGGTCGGAGTGGGGGGTGTTAGGTTTTTTTCGTTACGGAATTTCTGGATTCGGTCTCCACGCTCAAGGCCCGCGATAGAAGCTATGCAATAGCTTAATAACTATTCAACATACCAAAAAAAAAAATGCGTTGCGAAACTAGGTAGACGCACAATGGCCGGTATTATCATTACAAATGATGGACTGGATGGGAAAAAGATACACAGGACTCTTTTAAGAAGAAATAAAGAGTATTCGTGTCAGACTAAACAAATAGAATTTTGGAAAAAACAATAATAATAAAGCTGAATGACAAATATGCCTTCTCAACTATACGTCGTATATGTCGTGGGTTCGATTCCCACCCAGATCTGTGTAAGGAACGCAGCTTGTTCTATACTCAATACTATAAGTACATTATATTTAATTATGTAGGCTTAAATAAAAAATGAATGAGTATTCTATTCAGTGATCTTCCCATAGTACAAGTTATGAATAGTTTGGAGCTAGATGGCGCTGTGAGAAATGACCACCAATTAAAATGAACATAGTGCTCATTAGTACTGCTTGCGTCTGTTGGTGCCTAATCAACTTCCATCAGGGATAGCACTGTGTAAGCGTTTGTTTTGGTTGCTAATCCCGATTCAAGCTACTCGTGTATAATAAGCCTAAAGTCTAAAGTGTCGCCATTCACTCAAATGACGTCAAACCGTTAAAACGTCAGAGATATGATCTCAGATGAGGACGATTATTTTATACGAGCGTCTGAATTTGGATCTTTCACATTCTGCATGACATTATTCAGTAATCAACTAGAACAAGCACTCAAATTTATGCCTGAGATATGATCTAGTTATGTCCCGCAGATATTAACTTATGGGCCCCGCAGTAGATAAGATGAAACGGTCCAGTAGCCTCTCAGAAAAATGCCTTTTCTTGGAAAGAATTCGTAATTTTTCGCCGCTAGAAATCTTACCTACCACGAGTGCCTGACTTACCCTATCGACCTGCAGATATTTACTATAGATTTCCTCACGATAATGTGTTCCTCCACATCGTACTGTTTCTTTGTTATATTCTTATATCAAAAATTTCATAAACGTTTGTGTGAAGTACTACATTTTACTACGGATTTGGACTAGCTTTTTAAATTCTATAGATACAATCGATTTATACCGCTAATTCTTTTTTCCCATTCTCAATGCTTTGAATGCGGGCTTTCATCTCCTTGTAGAGATTAAACATGGATTATAATTACATTTAGAATATGCATGGCTTATAGCATATTTCACGGCACAGAAATACGCTCCTCTTTTTGAAATTTTTACCTACTTTCATTTTGTCAGTTGGACGTATGGAAAGATATTTCATCATATAAATTACTGAGAATGTTTAATTGTATTATTTATCTTAAAACCTACAAACCAATAAATAAGTTTGACTAGCATTGGTGCAAAGTTTACTCAAACTGGGTAGTGAGAACTCACGGTACGGCCTCAAGAATGATTTCCCCGCTGCATTCATGGGTAAGTGAGCAACCAGGATAGATAGGAAAATCTTTCTATTTAGTTCAGGGTTGGGTCACCAGAAATATACATTTTTTTAGGGTTGGTATAAGAACAGATATTGGTATATTCGTCAATTTATGTTTGAAGTGTATATTAAGAATATCTCTCCATAGATAATATTTATTTCGCAAGAACATGATTTTTTCTTTTGTATTCTGAATTTAATTAATTTTGAGAAGTATGTCTCCCCCATGACTACTGTCGATATGCTTGTTGTATGATGCTGTCATACAGTCAAATCCCTGATTTTCAATCCAAACTTTGCAGATTCGAATCTAGGACAGGTGCGACTCCGATATGATATTAGCTTGAAAATTTATTCATAACCGGGATGTCCTAAAATCTAGTCTGCGGATTTTTTGTCGAGATAATAGCCCATTCACTCTTGATTAAAGAGAATAGCTAACGCTACTAATCTCCGGTAATAAAAAAAGGTCGTGCTGCATTCACTTTGTGACTTGAAGAATTTTTGTATAACTGATTGTTTGTAAGACTTAGTCGCGTAATGTTACTCATTCATTAAATACATAAAACATCAAAATAATGAGTGAAACTGAGCAGAATAAAGCTTGTCCTAAATACACTTGAAATATCCCGCTGTAACACGTGCCCTATTATTTATTTATCCTTTGTGAGTCGAAACAATCTCCAATATCAGTTGACATGGCCATTAAAGCTACGCGGGCACAATAAACTTAATTACCTTGTTTTCGGAGTTGGCATACTCTTAGACAATTAATACGAAGCGAAAACCTCTTTATACACCAATGTGATTTCAAGATACAATATTAACAATACGATTCAATTCATTTCGTTTATTTAGATTTATCTGAAGTTCATCCAATCGCTTCTCTAGTCAAACGTCATAAAACTAAATTGTAAAAATAATTATATACTTAGTAACTTAGTATTATTTTATTACCTACTTGTATTATACTTGATATTAGATAGCACGGTCTTTTTCAAATCTATCATCACTAAGAAACTTCCCTGCTTGGAAAACGAGACGTATGGACCAAAAGCAAAACTATTACGAATTAAAAGCGACGGCGGCAGAATCTGCAGATTATGTATATATGTAACGCTACTGCAAATTCGCTTCTAAGTATTTTCTTACTAGGGGCTTATTAATCTCAATAAGCCTTGCTTGAACATCAATGGGCCACTATTTTTGTTCATAATGGGGTGATAACTGAAATATTATTGAGTAACTTCTTATTATCTGTAGGTAGCTTTATGTGAATCTAGAGGTAGTATATAGTTTTGTACATACACTATTGTGACGTTAGTACCTAATCCTCATAGAGGATTTTTGGAGCTCGTTATAATGTTTTTGAAAGACATTTCTATCTATCTATCTATCTATAGATAATTCATTCAGGATGTTGCTTATAGATAAGCAACATCCTGAGCTTCTCCAAATTTAATGAACCGCAACGTACTTTGGCAACACACAATGCCCTTATAGTCGTTGTTTATGAGTTTATTATGCTCGGAAACTTTAGTAGAATGATTTTTATGATAACAAAGCAACATGCATGAATTGCAAATAAAAGCAGTAAAAGTTTAGGAAATAAACTAAAATGAATGAAGTATAAAATGTTTACTTACTAATCCCAAATTTGGAGTAGGCATAAATTTTTGTTTTCCGAACACGATGTCTCAAGTGGCCAAAGGCAAGCGTTGAATCAAAACCTTAATAGTTTTTGAAAAATTTTAATCGAATATTTGTCATTTTGAACTATAGCTATTCTTATTTCTACAGTACAGGTCCCTCTTCAAATTTGCAAACTGCCCTCTGCATTATTTTCATGGTAAATATCTCTCTAGGTCTATGTTAAGTGAAAAGCTTGCTTGTTAATCCGTATTGAAGACTCTCCTTTGCATAGCGTCGCTACAGCATCAGCAGACAAGTGGCTCTAACGAGGCTTAAACTCAGTTCGTTAGCTCAGTATCTCACTCCCAGGCACCAGTAGATATATAGGAATTTGGAGTGGGATTCTTCCCTGCACTGACACATAATTACGAATGCAGTTTCTTTTTACAGTTTCCGAATCAGGAAAACGAAAGTATGTGGTCGGCCTTTAGATTATATAGGGCATGTATGAATAATTCTGAGGCATATCGATTTTATACAGTACTTCCATTTCGCCAACCATCTGCTTCTGAAATCACAAGAATTTGAATGTTACAAAAAAGAAATCTCATGTCGCAATCCACATGAAAAATGCTCAGTATATTAGTGGTGTTTCGAGCGGTTTCTTTCTTGAAAGTGACTTATTGAGTGAATAAATTTGCTTTTTTTAGGAAACATGGAGAGAAACTATGAGAAATTGTTGTTTTCGAAACCATTACATCTTCAGACAGGAAAATAATAACTTCTTAGGTGACTTTTTTCTTATGGTTTTATGACAAAGTTACGGTAACGATGTATTTAAAAAAAAATTATTTAAGTATGCCATCAGTTACCTAGTTTAAATAGAACAAGATATGCTTATTTTAGGAATAGATGGGGTTGCGTGAAATGTCCACCAATATTTATATATTAATTTATATATAAATACTTATTTTGCCGTCAAGTTTCACGGCCGACGGCCCACCTGATGTTAAGTGGTAACCCTTACTAGGTACGACAAGACCCAAGTCGCACCGTATGCGCCCGTAACTCTGAGACGTGCAGGTGGAATATCTCTTGCGCCTGTAATTTCACCGGCAACCACACCTTTCAAACCGGAACACAGTAACGCGAAAGTGAGTGTGAAATTGTGAAAGTGGGCATTCTCGATCGTCCGCTGAGTGTGTTTACTATTTGAGTTTAAGAAATCCACCACTCGTTGAGTTAAAAAGCAAAGCTTCTCAACTTAATTACTTTAGTATAAAGCTTAATTACATTTTGTATAACAGGATAAGTAAGAAGGCAATCTCGTCTAGATAGTGAAACAATAAATTCTTTGCATGGGATATAATGACTCTTTCATCCTTCATTGTTATTATTATTATTAAATAATAATACAATATTTTAATTATACATTAAATGTTAACACAAACGGTGGCATAATTTACTTTAAATGTGACCTTTAGTAATATGTACCCATAGTTCAAATGACATCCCCCAATTATACTATTTCCAGCTTCTTGAGAGCTAATCTCTCGTGAATGACTTCCGTTGTATTTTGGATCACCATGGAGGCCTCGAGTTAGAGGAACTCATATTGAGCATTGTATTCCTCTGAAATCATACGAATTGTGATGACAAAACTAGCAGCAAAGTAATAATTTTATCTGTCTTTTACCTTCTTTGACAAGTATTTAGTAAAAAAAATAAAGACGACAGTATAAATTATAAAAACTATGTAAAATGCCTTTAAATAACGAGGTTACATGACAAAAGTACATGGCATCATATTTTACATACAAAGACTATCTAGTTTGTTTATATTTATATTTAAATTTCTTATATTAAAGAACTACATTATATTGAAATTAAAAAGTAATATTTATTAATAAACCAGATAAGTAACCCAGAGAAAGCCTGCCTGTTCTATTATGTAGTGTACATACACATTCTCTCAAGCCTTATAATTATGCATCAGCTCCATATATATGATAGAGATTCAAATCAAGTTTTTTTTTAAGTGATGCAATTACGGAACGATCCGACGGCCCACCTGGTGTTAAGTGGTAACCTCTGCCCATAACAAGCGATGACACTTGGTACTCCCCTTAATAGGTACGACAAGACCCAAGACGCATCGTATGCGCCCGTAACTCTCATGAGTGCAAAATTTAAGACAAACTCTTTGTTCGATGTTTTTGTCAATTATGAAATTCGCAATACACACTAGATATGATATAATTAAAAACAGCACTGTATTTAATATAAATAACAGATCAAACTTCGCGCCAAAATGGAAAAAAAAATCTAACAACAACAAAAAAAACAAAAATTTTAATTTGGAACTATAAACAAATCATCCATTCCCGATACTTTTTTGACTGAATGTATATTTAGAAACGCCCGCTTGTACTTTCAATAAAAAGTATGGTAATGTTACCTTACATCAATCCTACCATACAAAAATACAACTAACCTTTTTCACGTTCACGGAGGTCTTTTCACGTCAGTTACGGGTTACTAAAAATTTCCGCCGGGCGATGCTTCCACGTTGTTATGTGAGCTTAGGGCTGGCTCAGGGATATCCTGGCAAATTATTTCTATTCCACTAAGGCTTCATTCCTGTCTCGCATTCCCGCTTCGTTTTATTTATTTCCGGCACACTTCTCTGCATGGAATATAAAAGATTATTGGAAGTGGCTTCTATCAAATTAATGAAAAATTCTATTCTATGTATATAAAATATTCTAAAGCATAAGTTATTATTGAAAAGTGTCTAAAGTGAGCAATAATTTTTGTCTTTCCCAAGAGGGGGCACAAGGCACAAACTAACTTAACTTTTATTATTCTATTGTAACTTATTCTAATTTTATTATAACTTTACTTAAAGTATTGTTTGTAATTTTGTTTATTTTGTCTTAGGTTTTAGTGCAGGTAATTAGAAATTAATTACTGAGGTAAGGGGGATGACTGAGTTATTTGTGAAATAGCAAAGGCGTAGAACGAGATTATACAAAATGAATCAACTCTCATTTGTTATATATATAGCTTTCATCCTCCGGTCTTCAAATTTTTTTTCAAATGTATTGAATTTTTTTCTTTTTTTGTTACAAAGATCTTAAGATCTTAGTATTTAGTATTAAGATTATTTAATAATTTTTTATTTCATTTTCTGCTGTAATGAATTGTAGAGAGACAAACAGATATAGCCTTAATCTATATACATATGGATTGAGGCTATATAATATATAAGACTACTAATAGTATTATATTTATTTTATGATATTAGTTATGAGTGGCTGCGCGTATATTTGACACGCGCTAGCTCATAATTTTTCTACTTCCATGTTTTCATTTCGCACTCTGTGCTTCTCCCGGATGAAACGTGGAGAGAGAAACAGTTCTCAGAGCTTAGGCTAATCTTGTTCCTGTAGCATGAGCTCACTTTAAGAGAGATTTGGCGAAATTGCCGGGAGTATCGCTTTGTCTTGAATTAACTGTATTACAAATTACCGCTCTTATTATTTCTGAGTTACTTTCTGTATTAATTTACTTTGTCGTGAATCGTTCTATTCGTGGTTATGTTTATGAAAATAAATTTAGTAACAATGTGTTATTGAGTTTTGGTACGCCTTTCAAAACGCTAATACTCAAAGCACATGCGTGTCGAAAGCAAATGTATTGTACGATTCCTTGGTTGATAATACATTTTATTTGCAGAGAGTGAATGACTTTGAAGTTGAAGAATTTCAGAAAATATCTGTTAATTTGAATTCCCAAAGTTTTAAGGCCAAAAGCATCTGCTGATCCAGATGAAATCATCGTTCAATAATATTTTTGCCGCAAGTATATTTTCGACTGAAACATTTACTAATACTAAGTATGTAGAATTATATATCTAATTATTTATAGTCTTTCTAATAATATCGTTGGAATTTTAATTTGCAACGGTTTTATTATTTATTTAAAATAATTATATTTTTTATTTAGTAACTACCAGCCACTATCATACTTTTATCGCACAACTTTTGTGTGTGTGTTCGTTAGTGCCTACATAGATTTCCTTTATCAAAATTACATGTACTTCATGTGTATGTATTGTATTGATTGTTACATGTTTTCGTTTGGGCTGTAGGCAAACACCGTTGCGAAAGATCATTTCATTTCCAAAACAAACAAACACACAGCTTCATCCCCCGAGTGCTCGGGTTGATTGATCGCTATATTACGTTTTTCTAATGTCATTATTTTCTAAATAAATACATTTAAATACAGATACTTCGTGTATTATTTAACAATTTTCTGTCTCGAAATCTGTGAAAATGTGTGCTCGAAATATAGTATATTTGCGTACTATATATTAGTTCAACAGTATATAGTACGGAGAGCCGAAATATAGTAAAATACTATATAGTACGGAGAGCCGAAATATAGTAAAATACTATATAGTATAGTACAGTTGGCAACCCTACTAATAACTCATAATAAGTGGGTACATGTACAGTAAAATTATTTAAGGAAGGCAGTTTCTCTAATAATTTTTGGGTGATAACTGCATCTTAATGTCATCTTATTCACGGGTCTATAATCGCTAATGGGTTTTCCAAAGACAAGACGCTTTGTATTAAATAATATTCAAAATTAATGTTAATGACAAATATTTTCCATTCGGTTCATTTAGTCTTGAACGCTTTCGTTTGACAAATAGGCGCCCATCGAAAATAGGGTTCTTAAGCCAAAATACTCTTACAAAATATCAACTACTTTTTAAACCAATTCCCCAATCCTAATCGAAACCGTGAAAGAAGATATCGAATTCTCAAAAACAAATAGCAAAAATTCCATTTTTAGCTGGATAAATTGAAATGTTTTCTATCAAATCAATTTGCCCGCCCGGTTATTCCATCAGTTTGCATCAAAAAAGCAAACAGGCAAATAATTCCGACGCTGTTTACTTAGAACCTTCTCTGATCCAGCCCCAGCTGCTATAACGCGGAAGTAACGATGGATTTTACGATCGAAGGAAAGCCACATCCCTTGCGGAAGACTAACGCACAGAGAAAAAAATAAAGATAAGTTCGAAAGCAGTAACAATATTGACCACTAATTTATTGTCTTAGCTGAAAAATATTCAAGACGGCTCAGCGTTGAAATAGACAAAAGTATAATTATTAACGTAAATTAAAAGAAATTACTTAGAAGCTTCATTCATTCAAGTAAAAAAAGTATAAGATCAAGCATACTCGTTGCAGAATTTGACCCTACCCAGCCCTCCATATGGTAGTTGCTTTTCTTCACCCCTTTCTTGTACCACCTTATAAATTTAACTACAAGAAAGAACTTTGAGAGAAGATGGTGGTATATGGTTATTCTTCGAAAAACCCTGATTATTTGCGCGTATATGTTAAGTTTAGACTATTTTGAACTGTTTCACGCAAGACTTCTTCGGACGTCTATAAGTAATTTAATATTGGAATATATAAAACCTAGTCCATTTAACACATTTAAACTTCCTTATTAGCCTATACTAAAACATATATTAATAAAAAGGGGTTAGATTGTTTTTTCTTAGTTTCATTACTGTTTTGTATGTTGTTTCTTGTGTGGGCACTAGCTTTTTAAAAGGCTTCGCAAACACCGCTATCGAATCTGGCCGGCTCTCCGACTTTTGTCAATCACGCCTCCCCGATAACATTTTAAAATCCTCGGAAAACGCTTTCTGAGGCTTTGTTCGTTTGCTGTTCCTCATTTTTATTTATGAGATTGGAGCAACCTCGGAAAACATTGAAACGGGTGCTGATAAAGACAAGAGAGAAGCGGAGTGACTTTGGTGGCCTGTCACATTGAATACGGAGACACAGCAGTGAACTAACCAATCTCTCCCTCCACAACTGAAACGCTGACTTTGTTAGTTGTTGAAGAAATACATGAGATTGATTTGATGTCACTGCACTTAGTCTTGCGGTCTTGTGATGCTAAAAGCAGGGAATCATGACCACGTAGAGCAGTGAAGTAGAGTGGTAGCGGACTGCTGACAGCGAGTTTGAATCTCAGGAGATCGTGGATATCTTGCTGCTCTGGCTTTCCTCAAGTCCATGATTTGATGTCCAACAGTGAAACATTGAAAAAGTGGAATACTTTATTGTAGTCGTTTCCTTCTTCGCTAGCAATCCCAGAAATAACTCCGCTAAGCTAAATTCATAGGCGTGGCTTTTGTACTAGTCAAATTTCCCATATGCGTATAAAAGAAACGCTACAATAAAAACGTTAAGTAAAAAATTCTATGTAAATTTGTTAAACTGTTTATTTGATATAAAAAAACAGAACCTTTTTATAAGAGGACTTAGCTTAATTTCATTTCTTTGCAATAGTGCCTTCGAAAGAATTCCCTCCTATTTTATTATCTACCTACATCTGCCTTTATTATTGATGTGAAACATCTATAGCCGCACGTAAAACCGATTTCTGTCTTGGCGGCGCGTCGCCACGGCATGAGCGCTGATTGGTCCGTTCAAGGTTACGACAAATCATAAACATTATTAGTGATGGGGTACTTAGTTTCTTACAAAATAATGTCGATGTTTCACATCTGCCAGGCGTCCCGTGACGGCTCACATTTTTTATTAATATACGTAACCTGCATCAATATTAATCACTGTGTACTGTAACATTATTATAAATCTGGCAAAATAAACTAAGTAGCCTGCATATCACTGATTATCTATTCAAATGTTCGGCACATTAAAACTCATAATGTGACACAAAGCCTCTTAGAAGTCCCTGACCATTGGAAGCTTCGCAAAGTTGCAGATTGGTTCTTAGGTTATTGAAAATTATATTAAAATTGGTATTCCTCTTAAATATGCAGTTAGTGATTAGCGCAATCCTTTGTCAGGTATGCCTGGTGACAACGGAGCCTGTCAACGACACTGACAAATCTCTGGAAGCTATAATTATTTTTTTTTTTTTTATGTAATTCAGTTACAGAACGAGCTGACGGCCCACCTGGTGTTAAGTGGTAACCACAGCCCATAACAAGCGACGCGGCTTGGGTCCTCCCCTACTAGGTACGGCAAGACCCAAGTCGCAACGTATGCGCCCGTAACTCTGAGACGTGTAGGTGGAATGTCTCGTGTGCCAGTAATTTCACCGGCAACCACACCTTTCAAACCGGAACACAGTAACGCGAAAGCGTCACTGCTTGGCGGCAGAAATGGGCAATAGTCTACGTTTCAGGCAGTCTCACTTTTAGAAAGCTGCCACGCACCTGTGACAGGTGTCCGACACGCGACATATAAGCAAACAGGTAAGGGGAAACATCTGATGGCTGTGGACGGCCACAGAGTAGAAGATTAGGTCTGAAGCTGGCCCGCCTGATGTTAAGCGGTCACTGCAGCCTATAGACGTCAGCCACACCGGAAGCATTACTGATGCGTTGCCTACCCTAGAACCTTTTTATATTTCTCTTGAAGCTGCCCTTGCCGGGAAGTTGGACTTACCAAAAATTAAAACTAATAAACAATTAATAAAATTCTACATTTGATGATGTTTATCATAGAAATGGCGGAACCATTGCTAATAATTTTATAAGCAATGGTTTTACAAGTTCTCGGACTCTGCTACACAGTTATATCTAAATTTTGTTGCATTCACCTTTACTTATTGTTTTAGTTTATTAATATTGGATCCTATTTTTTATACGTGTGGGCTGATAAGTACAAGGATTACCTTCTGCGAGCACGCCTTTCGTGAGTACTAAATCACTCTGTAATTCTCTCTCTCTGTACTAAATGACTGAGTAAATAACTCTTAATTTCACTGTCGCACATCGGAAATAATAAGGCCTTATGATTTTAATTTGACACGTTATATAGGCCAGAAACCATGCCAGAGTGCTTAACACCGAAACTTACCGTACAAGACATTACAGTTCGCATGAATTCCTTTTACAAATGAATAAATGATTGGACCAAATGGGTTCTCTTAACTGTGGTTGGTCGTCAGATGTGCTTGACGCCACGGGCGGGCAGGAGGCTGCGGCACTGACAAATCATCGCACCGACCACTGCGTCCGTTTCCTATCCGTTGCGATATGTGTGTAGGTATAATGGTATGTTTTCATTGTGACGTCCCGTAAATATAATGGCCTCACAAAATATGAAATGCATGGCATATTTTTTATACATTTTTACAGTCCCATCCAGCCCCAAAACTAAGCATAGCTTGTACTAAGGGAACCAGCCAACTGATAGAATAGTAACTTCACTTTGCAGATTTGTTTGCAGTTTAATGTTTCATTTCATTTCATTGTATAATATCCATTCATGACGTCTATTATAGAGCCATTAATCAGATAAACTTCTATATTTTTCTTAGAATATTATTCATATTAACACCCAGACACAGAACAAAACAATATGCAATATGTTCGTCACACATGTGTGACGAACATATTGACGATATCACGATGTTTGTCCTGGGTGGGAATCGAACCCACGATTGAAGCACAGCGGAGAGTTTGCCACCAACTGAGCTGTGAGGCAGTTCTTTGGGCTAGGCTACACTTGTATTCATATTGTGACAATAATATAAAAAAAATGTAAATTGCAGTTTTCAGCTACGCTGTATTGCTTTTATGATTAAATCTCACTATTTCTTTGTTATTTTTAATTTAAATTAATCAGAGCAATCTTAAGGTGAATTTTTACATTTAAGATGAATGCTCTAGATTTATAGAGAATCACAAAACATTACATTTATTTGACACCGGGACCAAGACGCAAAACTGACACTCATACAAGACTAAATGTTCCCCTTTGATACATGTTTAATGAATAGACGATCCCTTTGGAGCATTCATGAAACATTAATGGCCCAAAGTTTATGACGCGGCAGAAAATGGATGCTAGGGAATCTGAATTTTAATTTATCAAATTAATAAATTATAAGCTGAACTTTGAATGTATAATTTCGGGTCAATGAGAGCCTAAACGGCCTTTGCACACTGAAGTTTCCGGACTGGTAACAATTTTCACGGTCATTGCGTCATATGACCTAAAATGTAAATGAAATCTTAACTCGGTAAGTCATGTGATCATTTCAAATTGATCACAAAATATTCACAACATGAAAAAGCAAAAATCTACTGAATGTTACATAAATAAACCTTAACCTGAGCAACACCTCAGTAGAAACTTGAGATTTTTTTAATTATTGGTGGACTATTCACAAGGCGCTACCTAGACCAAACTAAACATAGCTTGATGCTATAATAAATAATAATAATAATTTTTATTTGCACCTTATACACTTAACATAGAAACTTAGAAACTTAAATATAGTTGTGCTTAAGGTATATATAGTTACAATTTTAGTGAAAACAACTAGAACCTAAACTAAGACCTTTAATTATCTTGTAATATAGGAACTAGCGCCCACCCTCAAATACAGTGAGGTTAGCGAATTTATCAGCGAATGGTTTCTTAAACAGTTATTGTTTTATGGATTGGTACAGTTAAAAATAAATTAAGAACTAATAAGAAATTATTTTTGTAAGATAAGTATGAAGTATGTTATTACGTGAGTTGGCGTGTGTGCGTGCGTATGTGTGTGTGTGTGTGTGCGTGCGTATGAGTGTGTGTGTGTGTGTGTGTGTGTGTGTGTATGTGTGTGGGTGTGTGTGTGTATGTGTGAGCGCGTGTGTGGGTGGGTGTGTGTGTGTGTGTGTGTGTGTGTGAGTGTGTCAGTGTAAAGGCTTACTCAAGATGTAGCTATGGATGGGATGCTTGCTATGGGCAAGACTGATGGATTCCTTATATACTTTTTTTATAAACACTAACGTATAACAGATAGTAACACTCAGACACAGAATGAAATATTCATTTCAAATATTTGTCCGGAGTGGGAATCGAACTCACTAACTACAGCGCAAAAGGCAGACTTACTATTAACTGAACTATGAGGCCTGCCCATTTGGAAGGTGTATTCTATAGAAAGAAAGCGTGTGAAAATTTTTCTCGACAACATATTAGAATGACTATTATCAAAGTTTCAATTATTTTATCTCAGTAGAATACATTTTCATCAGTTTATGTTGAGTTCACTGGCAAAGACTACTGCCATGCTCACCCCAAAGTCTTAATAAATGTGAAGGCACTAAATGGTGTAACGTCTCATTGGTTATGACTGCGCCTATAAAGGCGATTTTATACTTACCTACAAATTAATTGATGAGTGGGCATGCTGACGCTATCCAAATTAAGAATTACTTGTAATTAAAGTTACATTATGTAACATGCTAAGTTTAACCCTTACCTAACTGGGTCATAATATTGTACTGAATTTCGTAATTACCACTGTGTGTGCGTTTCCATATTCAAATCTTAGCAATTTGAATATGGAAAAGCTAAAATCATACTTTTTAACCACGGAGACCTAATTACAAATTGTATATGAAAGCCGAATCTAAAAAGATGAAAAAAGCCTCGAACGCTACAAATCGCTGGAGAAATTATATCCAAAATGAAATTTTAATAAAAATGTCGAGTGTTGAAAGTGCTTTAACTCCGAAATCCATTAAAATGGACACCTCGGCCGTTGTTAATAATCTACTTCCAGAAAAATGGAAAGAAACTAGAAAGCGTAGGTATGAATTTTGGAAATGGAGAAGTTCAAGAGGCGACAAGTCAATTTCCGACTAATATACAGCAATTATTATAATAAAGGCTAGGTTTCTTTGAGTTGCTTTGAAACTAGAGTATTTTTACCGGAGATATAGTTTTTGGTCTTGGGCGAGCTCAAATCAAAACCAACAAGAGATGGCGCTGCAAACAGTTTCCCAAATGATGCCATTGCATTATGGGAGTTTGAAACACACTAATACATTTTACCTGGTCAACGCAGTTCTCATACCCGTGAAATACGCCCTCAAGATAAATTTCGTCAAATGATAGCAACAGAAAAGAGTTTTTGAGGGGTTAATTAAGGTTTTCTTTGTCTTACAAAGTAAATTTTTCATGTTCTAGTATTATTTTCTTAATAAAATCAAAAAATAGAGTATTCCATCGACCCTAACAATATCCCTTTAAATTATAATTAACCATAAGTAAAAGAACAGAAACAGGCCAAAGCAGTATGTGTTTGACAGGCCGCCCGCCCGGTGCCGTGCCTCGGGCTTATCCCGTAAAATAAGCTGGCAAAATACTGAACCAAACCGAACTATACAATATTTATGCCAGTAGGTAATATAAGTAACATGGCTATATATTACACTTTTATAGTATTTTTGCCCTTTCACAAAAACATTGGTTACAGTATATAATATATATACTATAGTACTATGTATACTATACACTATATATATATATATTGTACACTTATGTGGTTATGTTCAACTTTTTTTTATTTCATCCAGTAGTACTTACGGAATGAGCCGACGGCCCACCTCGTGTTAAGTGGTAACCATAACAACCGTTGCGAAGTGGATTCTCTCCTACTAGGTACGACAAGACCCAAGACACATCTAATGCGCCCGTAACTCTGAAACGTGTAGGTGCTATGTCTCATGAACCTGTAATTTCACCGGCAACCACACCTTTTAAAGCGGAACACAGTAAAGCGAATGCGTTACTGCTTGGCGACACAAATAGGCATGATTGTAGTACTTCCCCGGACTAACGTGGTGTGAGTTCTACTGCTCTTAAAAACTTACTCATAAAATCAAAAATTAATTGTAATTACCATGTTACGGAACACTTATTTCATCATGCCCGAATGACAGCATTTACGTATCAAAATTCAAATAAATATATACAAACATCTCTTCTATAATTCTTCTTTAACTCGAGAGAAACGATGAAAATGAAGCTGATAATTTGTAGAGATTATGCAAAGCATTTTAGGAGGTTGTATAAATAAATCAGATTTTATTTGAAAGCATTTCTGAAAGAGGCAAGGGGACAATTTCATAATCCAAGCCGGACTCGATGGCAGTCCATTATCTAAATTACCTATCTAGAGGTTTAATTAAATCTGCGGCAGTGGCGAACCTATCTAGGTTAAATAGACCTTAAAGTCAGTAGGTACTTATGCTTATAATAATCATAATTATTAAAGGATTTTCGTTTTATGTCGGTCGAAACCCTCCTTCGGAACATTATAGAAATAGTCATTGAGATACATGGGTACTTTCTAAGTTTAAAATCTTTATTAATACATGCATTCGACAGGCCTCACAGCTCAGTTGGTAGTAACCTACAGCGCTGTAGGTCGTGGGTTCGATATCCACCCAGGACAAACATTTGTGTGACAAATATATACTTGTACTGTGAATGGGTGTTAATATGTATTATATGTATGTGTTTACAAAAAAAAGTAAAGTAAAAATCACATATTTTACCAAGTAATAAACAGAGATCTTCTCATTTGTCACAATATCATTTTATAATTTTTCTATTCTCTTATTAAATGTTATAAACAAAGCTACTTCTAACTGTAATATTAATTATTCTGTGCTAAAATACTTTACCGGAGTTGTATCCGGCCGGAATAAAAGTGGGTGAAGTAATAAACAAGCTAGATACAAAATTTAAAATCAAACATTGGAACCAAACATAAAAAAATATCGTTCATAGGTGCACCACGAGCAACTCATAATCTGAGATCTTGAGTTAATTTAACTTTGTTCTTATTCATAAACGGCCAGGCCTTTTTGTTTAGATACGTAATGAAATTTTATCTGTTTCACCTGCCCGAGATCACACGGCCTCCCACACAAGAAATATAAACGCGTGGAGCAGAACAAACATATAGAAACAAATTTACGCGTCGGATATAAAGTCAATATTTTTTTACAATAATATATTCAGACAGATGAGCTTAAGGGCTTATGGAAATCGGGAGTAAAAGTATTCTACTATAGATAGATATAATTCTTCCAAATAAAGCCTCACCTTAGGTGTAAAACTTTTGAATCACGTTGCTTCCATATATTTTGGGCGAAACGAGAACAAAGTGGCAAGGCCCTGCGCCACGTCCTCGCCATACGTCAATTGTATAAGATTTGCACCTTATACGTACTAGCTGCGCCCCGCGGTCTTACCCTCGGTGAATAAGTAATCCCACGGGAACACCGCACTTTTTCGGGATCAAAGTAGCCTATGTGTTAATGCAGGATATAAGCTATCTAGTTATCAAATTTCATCAAAATCCATTCAACCGTTTGAGCGTGACAGAGTAACAAACATCCATACAAACTTTCACGTTTATATTATTAGTAGGATTTACTCAACGGTATAAAATAGATATGTTACCCACTAGGATCTTATGGATAACAGTTCACCCAATAACATTTTTTCCATAACGTTTTATTCGACCAAAAAGTCGAATTACAATATCGTTAATATATAAAAAAAATACTGTGCAAATTGAAACTTGGTAACAGAGCTTGATGGTATTATATGACCCCTTTAGGGGTTTCATTTAACGGAAGCTACTTCAAACCAATCCGTTCAAATTGAAAAATAACATCAATGTTATTATTTTTGATTCGATTTAGGGCGGTACCGTCGGTAATATAATCTCTACTCTTATATTGTATAAAAATTAAATAGGTATATATTGGGACTTTTGAATTAATATAACTGCTTTGGGTAAAAACTTTTGGTCACCTAACACCTGCCAATTTATGTGGTGATATAATAATTGTGTTTTTTTTTTTGATGGACAACGTGCAATTATTTTAGTATCATTTAAGGGTCATGAAGTGAAATAAAATCGTTCCCTTATTCAGACAATGGATTTTTTTGTACCGTTAGTAAACCTTTTCTTCAAGATCTAGTCACACATTTCATCCGGTGAAATTACAGGCACATGAGACATTCCACCTACACGTCTCATAGTTACGGGCGCATACAATGCGACTTGGATTTTGTCGTACCTAGTAGGGGAGGACCCAAGTCGCATCGGTTGTTATGGGCCGAGGTTACCACTTACCACCAGGTGGGCCATCGGCTAGTTCCGTAATTACATAACTTAAAAAAAAAGAAAAAAATATTATAAAAAAAAGACGTGTGGCACTCGGAGACTGCCGCGGTAAAGCTATTGCGCGTGATATTTCAAAAAGTCATTAAAAGTTCTGGTATTTATCGATAGATGGAACTAAAAAGTATCACCGCTGTGCCGGTCGGAGTGGGGGGGGGGGGGGGGGTGTTAGGTTTTTTCGTTACGGAATTTCTGGATTCGGTCTCCACGCTCAAGGCCCGCGATAGAAGCTATGCAATAGCTTAAAAACAAAAGATTTTACGTACGTTTAAACGCTTAAATGTTTGTCCTCCTTCACGCCAAAAGTTCGGTGATCTTAAATTATGCTAAAACATGAAACTACTCGGCTTACCAAAATTGTCTGAGACACTTTTAGGTGTATCTCATTAAGCTCGTGTCGAGAAAATGTAAATGACATCGTGTTCTAAACTACAGAAACACTTATCCACGTCACAGCCTACAAAGGAATAGCACAGTTCATCTGCGAATATCCACAACATTGAAATTACTGATCTTGACATTTGATCTCATATAATTTACCCAATCTTTAATAAAGGGAACTTAATAGAGTTTTCTTTTTTGACGAAATCTCTACGTCTACATCACCAAGTCACTGCAAATCTTCATCTCGTTAGTTAATAATGTTCCTCAGTAGAAAGTAGTTTTTATTTAAAATATGTTTTTTTTCTCCATATAAAACCAAGGATCTCCTCGTCTCAAAAACTGAGTAATTATTATCTTGATATTTTCCATGCATTCCTATTAATATGTTCAAACACTTAAATGAAAATGCACTTCTTTACGAAAATAATTATTACAAATTCTTTGCATCGCCCAAAATCCTCGAGCAGATGTACAAAAACAATTACAGCTTTGGAGAAGAACAATGGAGCATGCCACACATAGTGTACACATACTAAACACATTTTTTCGCTGTTCAGCATAGATACAATATAATCCCAGGAAAGAATGAAGAAGATGAAAACTCTTTTACTCGGTCTCTGTGAAGACGAAGGTTTGTTTGCTGTTTGGTAAAATTATTATAAATTTTGTGTGTGAGCCATTTTTTCGTCACTACGACAACAAGTGTATCGCAGCACACATAGCTGCCTGCAGTGCGCTAACATTTGCATATTCATTAAAATATTTGTCTTGACATACCTCGCTGAAACAGACGACTCATTTCAACTCGTGATAATTGGAAATGCTTGTTTAATTCAAATTATTTTGCAGTAGATATTATTATACTATACTATTTATCACAAAACATTTATTTATTCCGAAAATTAAAATATTTTAATAAAAAAATATAAAACAGGTATTCTTTGGAATGGGTTCTGGTGTGCTCAGACCCTGCACACAAACTTCACCGAAGATGACATCGTACAAACAAAGAAGGTGCTGTCGACTCATCATCCATGACACTCGTTACATACACTGATCACACGGCGGACGAGCAAGAAATATATGCGGGATATCTTCAGGCTGTTCAAGAGGTGATTTAGGGGGCCCACGTTGCTCGCATCCGTAGATGATCACCCTTTGAATACTTACATGCGTCCTCTGGAGGAGCAACCCAAAGTAGCAGTAGAACTTTAGCTAAATTCGCCCGGAGAATGACTGCCGCAAAGTACTGACTTGAGCCATCTCATACGATCGTGGAGAGGACTTGAATCGCATTGCTGTTGTCTACGAGCGGCGGTAACCACTTAACATCAGGTGGGCCCGTATGCTCGTTCTGTCACTTAAATCACATAAAGTAAGGTGATTGTAATCAAACGCAACCGTCTAAGTAGTACAATTATTTATGTTCATGGTGACGACATGCATTACTGGGTATTAACTTCAAAATAGCTATGCATATGGAGAAAATACAATTTCACCGTTTACGGTCGCCATCGACATCGACTTAAATCACTAAATTAGAAAGCTTATCTACATTACCTCAGAACAACAAACAAAATAAATAACGTTTTTATACCAAACAAAACAACCTCAATTCATCAGGTTTTATCTCCAAAGTGTACACAACCAAGATAAAAGCTTGAAGAGGCGGCGATATTTGTCACAGTAATCCAACAACTTGGGGTCAAACCGTGTAACAAGAAAAGTTTTATTTGAGACAACAGACGTAAATCGACGCTTCTCTCATGCGCCTGTAACTGGTTAGATTTTCCAACTGATCATCATGAATTTTGAAATGAAATTAATGAAATTGAACTACATTGTATCATCACATCGCTAGATTATGGGTCTACGGGGCTACGTAGTAAAGCGTAGCTAAAATGCGGAAATGGTTGTAGTAGTTCTGTTACGCCTGCGGGAGCTACGATTTTTGTCCTGCACTTGAAAAGAAATAAAATTAAAATATATCAAAAAAGGCATAAATTTGTATAGTTTTAAGTAAGAACTTTAGCAAAGTAAGTAGTTTTAAAGTAAACTGAATAAAAGTTGAGAAGATAATTAAAACAAGGACGATCATAAAAATGTCAGTAATAAAAATAGACCGAGATTGAAACTTCAGAAAATTCAATATAAAATCCTACAACAATATTATTACAGTACTTTGATACTAAAATTGTAACAAGATTAAAAAAACAGTGCAGAGAATAAAGTTGTCGCCACTGTTAAACCAATTGAAGACTTTCTGCAAGCAAAAGGGAAAGACAAATAAGAAGCTTCTGTAAAGTCCGCTTATAAATTGAAAATTGCCTTGTTTAAAAGTAGTTATCACCCCATCAGGGTGAGCGAGTGCACTTCGCCGAGGCGGAGATTGAAGGTATAAATCTAGTGAACTGTATTAGTGCAGCCGCAAAGAGACCACTTACAGGCCAATGAGGAGTTTTAGTTCGCTGTTCTGTTACATTTGACCACAATTAACCACCATGCACTGAAATTTTTCAAACTGTCTCCCGGTCGCGTTTTCCCCAGTGTATAGTAAGTAGTAGGTAGTAGGTTAGTTTTGGTTGATAAGACTTAAGGGCAAATGTAACGGAGGATAGTGCAATACTTTTACGTCTAGTACTAGCAAAATGCATTTTGTTTTTCATAAAATGTATTATATTATATTATTCGCAATTTGCCATAGCACTGTTAAACTGTTTAATTAGTTTTACCCAACGTTTATGTTCCGTACCGCTGAAAACGGGCCATTTGTTTTTCTTTTAGGCAAGGTTTGATTAAAATTCGGAAGTTTTGATAATATTTGAGGTTTTTGGTTGAAATTGGTTTTGTTAGAACCACTGCCAAACTACCACATGCCGATGAAATACTATCCGACTGCGAATTCGGATAATGCAACCGCAGACTGCTCGTATTTCAAATCAGACAAAATTGAAAAGCTACGTACAATCTAATTTGGTTTTGCATACATATGCAAAGCTCTGTTTTAATATATGGCAAATTGTACAGTTATTCTGAATATTGACGTCAATTAAAAATGGTACAGTACAAATGATGTAAATAATATTTGTAAGACAGCTTAGTTTTTCTAGTTTAATCTTTTTCTACTAATCGTGGAAATAAGAAAATAAATTGTAGTACTAGTTCTTTTTTTGTTAAAGAATTTGTATATTATTCATTACAACTCAATACGAGGCATGCTTAAAGCTGAAACGAAGGATTGATCAGCCAGATAAAACGGTCTAAAATATAACTATCGAGGAACAAAGGCATTCATTGATGTACATATGTCTATCACATTACTCTATTCACGCATTTTTCTTCGAAGAGCTTTATGGGTCACTTTCCACCTGGTGGTTCTCTAATCAAATTATAGATGCAATAACTAGAAGATCAGCCATTCTCATTAATAATTATTTAATAACTAAACTTAATCCAATAAGGTATGACTGGGGAGCACGTTAATCACTTTTACATAATATATTAATATTTAGAAACTCAATTCAAATTGACCGAAATAAAATATCTTTTCCCTCGTATTGTCTATATAAATCTTTCTTAAGTTTCCAAATTTGAGAGTGCATGATACATGTTTTTTAATGATTAATTTAGTTATGACTGGCCTCACAACTCAGTTGGTGGTAACCCTACCTTCTACGCTGTAGGTAGTGGGCTTGATTCTCACCCAGGACAAATATTTGTATGACAAATATAGATGTTTCTTCTGTGTCTGGGTATTAATATGTATGGATATACATTTCCCATGATACAAGCTATGCTTAGCTTACTTTGGAGCACTGTGTGTCTATCAATATTTATTTATTTATATTTAGTAACCATGGGAAAGTAATCTATCTATTTTTATTTATTGTAACAGGGATGTGTGAATTATTTTCAAATCAGTGACTGCAACGTTGCATTCATTTCTTTATTATTTTTATTATTTATTATTATTATTATTATTATTATTCATTTCTTTTTCCAGTGGTTCTCAGCAACTATATGTGTCGGTTAACCTCAAGCAGGTTCCATCAGAATGAGACCGCGGATTAGACTAAAAGCTTTACAAACAAGTTCCATTCAAATTATTTATCCTAAGCCACTTTACAATGGTGCATTAGTGTGTGTTATGGATCGACGTCGTTTGACAAGGGTCTGGCTCTGAGGGCGGCAGACGTTCGGTTTCACCAAAATACCAGCCAGAGCTGGGTTTAAAAGTCACTTATACCTATACTGATACGTTCGCCCTTCTGCTCATGGGTTTAATGCAATTCGCTTTAGAAAAACGGTGGAATAATATTTATATGCTTTTATATTATTATTTTATTTTAACCGCTTGTAATTCGGTAATTTTTATACAAAAATAAATTAGTTGTATATACATGTAAGATTGGCAATGTCTCCGAATAGTATAATATTGTAATCTTATACTCGGGATTACAATGGCCATAATAAACTAGAAACCACTGTAAATATTATGAGATGACATTGTCAGGATATAGGAAGCATGTCATTGAATCGTTCATCATATCTCTCAAAGTGACTGGCCTCACCGCTCAAAAGGCGCTCAAAAGTATATATTATTCTATCAGTTGTCTGGTTCCCATAGTACAAGTTATGCTTAGGGTCTTTTTTCTAATCGACACTATAATTTTAGTGAATATCATCACCATTTATTTGCTTTGTAAACCTTAGCATAAAAAATATCTAATCTAGATTCTTCATATCAATATGGAGTATTCTAAATCCACTAAAATCGAGGCAAGAGGGAGAAACTTGGATTGTTATTTGGGGAAAGGTATTTTGGCTCGGAGCCAGATTCTAAGTATTTACATCGACATTGGAGAGCGTAAAAGGCTTATCTTTAAAATGTTTTTTCTCAGACAACGATTATTATTTTACATACATAACTGTTAAAAATATACTATATATACTATATATATACTATATATATATATAGTATAATAAGCCATCGCGGATTGGCTAAAACCCACTCATAGTTTTATCAATAACTCACAATTATAAATCCCGAAATTTTGAATAATTATAAGCCCAGTGATAAAATAATACGCACCCTCTATTTTAACCCTCGGAAAAGTAGCCTAAGTTACTCCTTGTTACATCAGCTATCTGCCAGTGAAAGTCCCGTCAAAATCGGTCCAGCCATTTCAGAGATTAGCCGGAACAAACAGACAGACAGACAGACAAAAATTTAAAAAAATATTGTTTTGGTATGTGTACCATGTATACATCCATATGCACTTAATAAAAAGCGGTTATTTTAATATTACAAACAGACACTAAAATTTTATTTATTTGTATATCCAAGCGTTATTATAAGGCGAATTGATATTTATAGGCGAATATTCGAGGGTGTAAATCAACACCGTAAATTCAGCCGGCGGCAGATTTCCGATTTACGATCCACGAGGGACAATTCCGTCTTCATGTATCACCTATAATTATATCGAACTACTGGGATTTACAGCTGTTAGTGTAGTCTATACAAATAAAAGTACGTTGTACTTTAATATTAAAGCCGAGGTAGCTGCCTACCCGTCCCGGAGACAGGGTTGTTTTTTCTTTTTGAATTTGATACAGTCACGTAACGAGCCGACGGCCCACCTGGTGTTAAGTGGTAATCTCGGCCCATAATAACCGATGCGACTTGGGTCCTTCCCTACTAGGTACGACAAGACTCAAGTCGCATAGTATGCGCCCGTAACCCTGAGACGTGTAGGTGGAAGGTCTCATGTGCCTGTAATTTCACCGGCAACCACACCTTTCAAACCGGAACACAGTAACGCGAATGTGTAATTGCTGGCGGCAGAAATGTGCATGGTTGCAATACTTCCCCGGACGAACTTGATGAGAATTCTACTGCTCTTAGAATTCTCTGCTTCTGCTTTTATATATGTACCTACTTCATTTTAAATATCATTGCGTTTCGCAGTGTGATAATGGCTACGTGTTTCTAACCAATTTATACCAAGCCTATGCCAAAACTAACCAATTAAACGAGCATTGCTACATTTTGCGATGCACCAACGTGTCTGTTTATTTGATCCCTATTAGCCTGGGGCTGTGAGCATGAACGTACAGTTGGCTAGAATATGAGACCAGCTATAGGACAACTTTGGTATACACGTACGTAGCGGCTGGGTATATCATCGAAATGCTCTATTGATGAAATATCACTTAGCTTCGATTTTACTTATGATCTCGTTAATCACGTTCGGATTCATTCATTCCCACTATTATAGTCTATTCGAGGATACAAGAGGCTACTTTACTATGCTACGACTGCAAGCTAGTAACTAACTCCGTAAATACTCCGTGTATACAGAACTAGCAAATTATCTATTCTATATACAGATATATATACAGGGTTATGGGTAATATGCCAACCTCTTGAGGGTCACTTATGTAAATCATAGTCGACAATGTTTGTTCTAAAATTATTGAAATTTCTTGATTAATTTAAGTTTTCTTATTAATAAAGAATTTATATACATTGGAAAAAAACTGTTTTGTGCACGGTAGAATAGAAATTTATTATTTCATTTCAATAAACGAGTAAACTGTTAAGGTTAAAGCACATTTTCGATTAACCATAACAACAAAATTTACTAAAATGTTTTAATTTCCTGAAGTTGTAGAGAATATAGGTTTTTAAAATACTGGGAGTTTTTTAAAAACTACATTCTCTATATAGCGTCAAAAAATCAGATTTACTAGCGTGCTAGATCACTATCTTGCTATTCTAGCTTGAAAAACTGGTCTTGTTTATTCCGGGCATAACGCCCGAGCTAGAGATACATTTTCCCAGAACAAAATAAACGGGCACGTTTGGACAGGAAATGACGAAGGTCCAGAACACTGTCAGTTGATTCGAGCGGTACTTTATTGAAGGTATGTTTTATGTATCAGTTTGATAAATAATCAGCATCTAACAATTGATGGCCTTTGCCAATGAAAATGCTGTATTCATTTGTTCGGAGTAGAAATATTTCAGGCTATTGTACACCGAAGTTTTATAAAAAAGGATTGTAAAGATAAACAATTTTAAATATAAATTTGACCTGCCTACGGTAATCAAGAGCACCTCTACATCGTTATTTTAGTTGCTTTAAATTCACTCTAAAATTTTGCCGAATTCCTTAATTAGTTTGCATATGTGGGAAGTTACGGGACGAACAGATGACATCTCATACGAAACAGTATCCTCCAATGAAAAACACACGACGCATATACACGATACATCTTTGATATCAAATGATATACCTACCATACCGAGGACCAAAGTCTTCTCATAAAATGTTAAAGTTAAAGTTTGGTTTAAATTTGGGGGCTTTATTTAGAAACATAGAATAACAACTGATTAGCTAATGACTGTTTTGTATTTTTCGACTGAATTCACTTTAACAGATGATTAAGGAATATAATTTAACTAATCGATAACTGATCAACAATTGTAAGCCAGTGCTATTATCATGCTACATTTCTGCAGATTTAATACCCACTGGCATGCTTATCACCAATTTCACGCAAGGCGAGTACGATGTATGGTGGGACTTTGTTCGGTGTCCATCTAAAGGTTGGGCCGGTGCCAGCGACCTATATTTTCATCCAAGTTTGTTTTACTATTTCAGTTTGTACACCCGTCATGCACATGGCTGGTTTCATTCACTCTGTTCAGTTTTAGCTCAGAGCCAGTATGTAAACGTCAATCATTTATCTAGGGTGCGACCTGCTTACGAAATTGCTTACATCTCTAATATAAGAAATTGAAGCTGAACATAATAAATAATACTATTTTTAAAACAAACTCTAAAATCAGATCTTGGATACCACCGGAGGCTATAACTTAACTGTTACAGTACTACAGACAAATCCAACGAGCCCAAAAACGATGGAGTTATATTGAGAAGTCCCTATAGCCACCTCCAGTGCACCATTACTGAATTGTCAACGAGGTTACGAAAGCGTGGCGGTCTAGTGGTACTGACCCCGAGTTTCAATCCGGAGTTCGCCGGGTCAAACCCCGACGTGCACCCATGAGTTTTTCGATTGAAAGATTTATGTGCGCAATATCACGTTCTCAAAACGGTGAAGGAAAACATCGTGAGGAAACTGACATGTCCTAGAATTAAAAATTCGAAGACATGTCTCAATGCACGAAAGGAGTCTCTTTTAGGCGCACTTAAGATCCTTTCACCACACTTGTTCGAGAGAAAAAGTGATTCGAATAGAAGAACGAAGTTACATTATGTGGTCCAAATATCAGTCGGGAGACTGCTCTAAAAATCACTTGCAAGGTTTGACAATTATACTATCATGACAGTTTAAATAAAAATTTGTAATTATGTTTACTATAAAAAACTAAATTAAAGTGCAAAAAATTATTCCTGTAAATAAAAAACATAAAAACATCACTGTACTTATATAAACTATAAACAAAGTGGAAAGTACATACACTTCTGTAGCGCATATAACATTAAAAACAACAACGCTTCGCGGCAAAAAGATGCAAAGATCGTGGTACGAGGTAAAGATAACGCGTAGGTATACATTGTATGCGTAACTCGCATGAAATATTTGAATATTGTTCACACACCCGTTCCTCTCTGAAAAGCCCTGTCCTTTTTATTGTTCCGTTGCGAAATTATTAAAACTGAAAACATAAGGAATAACCAACCTTCTACGTCAGTCTGTTATATAATATATATTATTTATTCTAATATTATTATTGTTATTTATTATTTGTGACTAGCGCCCCACAGCGACAAAATGTATAATTTTAATAAATTAAACATACATTATAAGAAAATAGTAATAACACTGATGACGCGACATATTTGCACCTAATTTATTACAATTTAATTTATGTGTTTTATATATGAAAATAAATATATTCTATTCAAAGTTGAGAAATTAACTTACTAAATTATGTGCCTTGAGCTTACTTCTCTGTGTTGTCTCTCTTTTCACAAATCAATGCAAATAAAAATATTTCATTTCATTTCATTTCATTTTCATTTCATTAAAATGACCAGCGATTTCGATAACAAAACGTTTTTTCGTTTCACACTTAACTCTAGTAGGAATCTTTAGGGGTTGAGTTTCAAAACTAACAAATCCTCTTTTAGGGCATCGTCTAATATTAAATATGTTGATCATTATACAGACGGGACAGGACAGACATACAGACGGGTTTCACGCCATCTTGCGCAAAAAAGCTGCATCCCTGATGATACGGCGTATTATATTAAGGAGTAGGTATATGTCGTAGTATTTAATCAAGTATATAATTAGTATCTAAGCTTTTATCTCTGTCCTGCTATAAAAAACCGCTCCAATATACTTTAATAAAATCAAACGGATTCCATAAAAAGCAAATTAAATGAACCCTCCTATCTACATAGCCTTTCGTCAATTACGTGAATGGAAGGCGAGCAAACAACGGATAATGATAAAAGAGCAAAGAAATGATAAAGTTGAGTTCTTCGGTTGTTTTGCGTTTGACTAGAAGATCCGCTTCTCCAATCCGATCCGATCCAAATATAATCGTGATATCGTCGTCAGGCTTTATTGATTTAGTAGCTATATAAAACCTAATGCATATGCAGAAAAACTTTTGTAAAAAAAAGAAAGAGAAAAAAATATGGGTTCCCAAAAAAATTTTTACTGGCCTCACAGCTCAGTTGGTTGTAACCCGGCCTTCTGCGTTATAGGTCGTGGGTTCGATCCCCACCCAGGACAAACATTTGAGTGACTAATAATTATGTTTGTTCTTTGTCTGGGTGATTACATATTATATGGATGTGTTTACTCGTACAAAGAAGTATTAATATACTACTATTAGTATTCCATCAGCTGTCTAGTTCCCATGATACATGCTATGCTTCGCTTACTTTGTGACTAGATGATGTGATGTGTTATGTGAAATGTCCACCAATATTTCAATTGGTCTAAAATAACATGTCGACTGATGTAAAAACGCCGCTGGCGGTATTCTCCATTTTTGCTTACATTTCATCAATTGAACCAGCCTCCAGCGCTCGAACAAATTAAGGCGAAGAATTGGGGTTTATTTCAGATTGTGCTTATTTTGATTAATTTATCTACAAAATCCTTTTGACATGAAAAATATTTTTTTTAATACTTATCCTCCCAAACGAATTTGAATCTTACTACAATTTTAAATGCGAAAAATTTGGATTAGGTGTGTTACTCAATGGATGACTTATACATACCCCGAGTAACGCTCCGCTACGCAGCTAGTATATAATTTATTATTATTATAAACTATTATATGGAAAATCATTTTTGTGACGAGTATACCATTTGTTTTTTTTTTTTTTTTTAGGTTACATTTTGTTGTTACGGCAGTGAAACGAGATATATTATGACGCGGTATATCTAATTGTTTTGGAAAAGTTCCATTCACCATTTACTACATAATAAACTTTATTTATATTGAAAACTCGAAAAAAAAATGCAAAAAAACTATGAGATCACGCACACTACTTATTATTAGTTTAACGCCTGTTCAAACGCTATCTGACCCTCCTTGGGGATGAACAAAAAAGCATAATAGACAGACAGAAGTATTAATGAGTCTCAAGCTTTGAAAATAGAACCCTAAAAACTATCGTTACTTAAAATTTGTAACGAATCAATTTTACATTTAGTATTGAGACGTGTTCAACTTATATAGTTAAAAAAACAAGAACGTAGTAGTAAAATACGTGATCGTTGAGCATAGATATGTACGTACTAATAAAACAGTCTCTATCTGAAGTACATCTAAAAACCACAAACGCATATATTTCTTTGTCGGACATGAATTGCCGCGCAGCTGAAATAGTAGAGAACTTCCATTTCAATTCCTATCGGTGAACGTTTCCCAATTCATCGGAGCATTAAGTGGAAACCGGCATTATTGTTCACTCTGCTGACTTGTACGATCGAGACTGGCTTTTGGTCTCGGTGCGATGCCGAGAATCTCGAGCTCGGATGAAATTCAACTGCTTAAGATAACAATTTGTCGTACTAATATTATAAACGTGAAAGTTTGTATGGATGTTTGTTACTCTTTCACGCTCAAACGAATGAATGGATTTAGATGAAATTTGGTATCAAGATAGCTTATATCCTGGATTAACACATAGGCTACTTTGATTCAGGAAAAGTGAAGTGTTCTCATGGGATTACTTATTCACCGCGGGTAACACCGCGGGGTGCAGCTAGTCGTTTATAAAACTCGGTGTTCAAACGTTTTTTTTAGAATTATTATATATTTTCAGTCAGCTACAAATCCAACTAATTCAATGTCAATAAATCTAAGTATTCAGATTTAAACTATTTTTTGAGACCGCCGAAATGCCTATAATTTTACGTAACAAAATTAATAGACGTTGGAAGGCAAATATAAATTTAAAAATACAATTATTTTATTTTCTTCGCGATGCCATATAGATTTTATAGGTGAAACAGATTCACATCAAAAATCTCAGAAAACCGTATCAAAATCCGTTGCGGGACTTAAAAGAAATGATGTGAAAATTTATACAATTTAGAGATGAACTGTCAGAGACTGAGAACCGAGACAATCATTTGTGCCGTGAAGGACCAAGACATCTCAGTCGCATTCAGCCGACCCACTTGACGGAATCAGGGGGGCTGATATGATCGTCAAATATTGAATAAAAACAGCCCGGAGACATCTGACGGTGACGGCATCAGATGTCTTTTAGCGGTAGGATATAATAAAAATGTAAATAGATGCGGCACGGTTAGCTTTCCACTGCCTACAGGATGAGACAATTGCGCATGGATCTTTTTCATTATTTCAAAAACTCAAGTACCATATTTAAAGCTTAATATGAACGACTTGTTACGAATAAGCTATACCTTAAGTTTATTTTCTGATATTTTTGCACCATGTCCCCCCTTCCCTTAATAAAAAGTTGAAATATATTAAGTTTTTCTATTGAAAGAAGTTTAGACCGTATCGTAAGTCAGCGGTTTTGCCTGAAACTAATTTCGAACGATGAATGCTATGGGCGGGCGGCTCGGCGGCCGCCCAAGCCCGCAATTAGTGTAATATTTCTTCTGGAAAAATCATTTAAAGAAGAGTTGTTCGATTTGTATTATTTGTGTGATTGAAAGATGAATTCTTTATTTTTTCAGTAATTCTTCCCTTTGACCTTTAAATCACGGAAAATAAGTTATTGTCTGGTTTTGTTTGATAGTAAGTTCCGGTTACCTTAGCTACATTGTTTCTATCATTGGTGGATTAAAAGAGACTGCTCCCTTCGCCCTGGGCTTATGGTCTAGGGGACCCAAAACACAAGAATTCCTTTGTAATAATTAAAAACAAGGTCGAAATATGTTCATTTATCAAGACACAGTTTGGTGTTGAAGTCCCCTATAAGTAAGTTAAATATAAAAAGTTAAGTAGTCAATTCCATATGACTCCGTCTTTTCCACATGGTCATGAGTACACGAGCTCTGGGTCCCCAAGGCTAGACAAAAGCAGTTAAAATGTCGAATCCCACCGCTTATTAAAATGGTACCCAATCAATCATTAAATACGCATTTGCAGTTAAATTTTTCACGAAAGTCCATAGGATTGTGTTTTATTTTAAAACTTACACTGTGGTAGTAGAAATCATTGCTTCTAAAGACACAAGTTACGATAGTTATATTTGAATGTAGCTTAGTAAGATGTATTCCTATTATATAATCCGTACATTTCAAATAAAATTCTAACCGAAAACGTAACCTAACTGAGTCGCACGGCTTATCTACACGTTATACGGATGGCTCCGCACTCGGCTATCAGTAGCGTTTTCGCGCTCCGCTGGGCGTACTGAAAAGCGTGCATTGCAATTTCCCAGCCGTGGCTTAACACTTCGCTACAGTACACATTATCTTTCTCATTGGCAGACTGACATTACTCGCAAGCTTGTTAGAACGCGATTTAGTGCGTAGAAATTGAGTGCCGAGTACATTAATTAATACATACATACTTAAAATCACGCTTGTTTCCCGGAGGGGGTAGGCAGAGATCATGGTTTTCCACCTACGATCCTGATATACCTTGACTGGCCTCATAGCTCAGTTGGTAGTACTCTGCCTTCTGCTGTAGATCGTGGGTTCGATCCCCACCCAGGACAAATATTTATGTGACATTTTGTAATTTAATTTTGTAGATGTTTGTTCTGTGTCTAGGTGTTACGTATAATACATATTGCAGCGCAGAAGACAGGGTTACTACCAATTAAGCTATAAGGCCAGTCAAATATAGTCAATATTCAAGCTATACATGTAAAATGTCACCATATTTCCATTATTAATACATTTTGTTTCCTACATCTGCACTCTCATCCGGTGACCTCGTATTCTGCTCATAAATAACATGGAACAATACATATTTGCGGATACCGTATTGAATACAGAACCAATTTTTTATATATGCGAGTTGAGTTTTTGCAGAGGTATTATCATGCATGCTGTGTTACCCTCCAGAAGTTATGTAATTTTATTTAAGTTGTATTTTTATTGTTGAATTGAGTTACGCCTAGTTTGGGAGACCTTATAGAAAAATGAAGTATTTTATTTTATTGTTGGGGTTATTAGATTATTTCGGTTTATCCTATCTAGGGTTTGCATTAATGTAAGTTTAATGCTTGCTAGAATTTTAGAGTCAATAACCATCAGAGGTGGAAGATGCCACCCCTGATTGGACTCATTTGATAGTCCTGTGTATATATAAAAATATAAGAATATAAATTCCTTTGAAGCAAAAGGCGAGAATTCATAAAAGAAAAATAAAAACAAGACGTGGTAATGGACTCAGCATTGTGGCCTCTGTCTTAGTAGTGGACGCCGTTATTCTGCAAATTATAACTAACCACTTAAATTTTAAAGAGGAAATAAAGAATGAGTAAAAATTAATTATATATTAACAATCTATTATAATAATTAAGCAAGTAAAAAAATCTAATACGATAATGTTTACCACCTGAAGTAATATAACCCTCCAAAATTATCCCAAGACGTTCAAAACCCTAACTATAACTTGGATACCGTCAACTATTACTTAGGTAATACCACTTGAAATGATTATGTATGCTTCTTAGACGGGTACCATAACTAGCTTACTCCGTAGACGTAGCTATGCGCTAAGTTCGTTAAGTTCATTAGTGGGGGCTTAGGTGAGCACTAGAATTTACCCAAGCATAAAGTTCAGAAGATATGGATATTTGAGACGAAATAAAATACAGAGGAAATTTTCTCTGTCATTTCTATAAAATATCGAAATAGGTTGGTAATATTACCTTTTCAGGACCTTTACAGTTCGTTTCGAACGCCTATCCGGCCACTGGGTTATAGTTTTCCAATTACTTTGCATGACCAGACCGAGGTCTTTGAATCAGTCTGTACGTTTATATTTTTTTAATGAAGTTGTGAATCTTGTCTCCTTGATAGAAAGGCTTTTTGGTACACAACTTTTCAATGCTTTCTTATTTTGACCATCGATATTTGAGAAATGGATTAAAATATGCAAATCTCAGGACACGTGGAAACATTTATACTGTGTGGCATGACAACGCTACTCTTAATACGTTAATGTCTTATATATATAGACTTCAATATATAGAGATATAGTTTTTGAGTAATAGCAAACAGAAAATGAAACAAGACCTTTTCATGAATAATTCGTTTGTAACTAGAAATATGAGGGAACTCCGATTAATTGAAGCGAAGCAATTAATAAAATATCGGCACTACTGATTACAATCGGGTGTCAAGCCTGGAGTTCTGACGAAGATTTATGGTAGCAAGGCTCAGGTATCAGGGGTAAATTATTTACCGTTCGACGGTTTCCGAACGAGATTAATGTCCTCGCTGATGTAAAAACGGTGCATAATTCAATGACTATTTTGGGGACCTCAAACATTTTCCACTTTATAGGTTCTTGAAGGTAATTACATTTCTCAAGCAGATGGCTGTTTCTATTTGTGTAATTGAAAAGTTGAAGACATGCATCATAGACATCAGGGGTCAATTATTTTCAAAAATTATTCCCACAGTTATCTGTTCATTTTAATATGACTAGCTTATTCTACATAATATAGCTTATTCTGTGTTTGTAGTTACTAAGTAAAATGCCTGTTATAATTATTTGGTGGTCCAACATGCCTACTGTAATTTACTTGTTATCCTGTCATTGGTTGTCTGGAAGAAGTCGCTTCATAGTAATAATACAGCCCAATGAACTATAGTTTTAAGTTGTTCTTTGTAATATCTACCGTTGACAATAATTCATTTTAATTATTTCCCATATTGAAGCACCATCTGCTTAGTTATTATGAACAAATTTCGTTCCGTGAGTAGCGATATTAAGATTTTAATTCCAAGACATAACGTCCGTTAGCAGATAGACATCGCCAGTCACAACGTCAAGATTTTATTATGTACTCGCGTATAAAATAGCTGTTTCGTTAATGTTGCGGCGATAAAGATAATTTATATTGAGGACACGTTTTACCTATTAAATTAATGTCCTGCTAAGTTCGTCATAACGTAGGTGTGTATGAACACAGAACAAGCACATTTGATTACAGTAGTTAGGAACTGTGCAGTGTTCGTCCTGGAAAATAACCATTTTTGCCGCCAAACAATAATGCACTCGCATTTCCGATTCCCAGCTTGTGGGTGAAATTACAAGGCCAATATCTAATATCCAAGGTTTACCCTTTTCTAGGGAACATTCTAGACGTTTTACAAACTTTATTTTGTATTGGAAACAATTAAAAGCCTCAATATGATCCGTTACTAAAATAAGTACAACGTTCTTTCTCAAAATGGTCGCAAATTGAAAGTATTCTCACAGTTGTTTATTCCAAAACGAAAACAAACACTCTTTTCTCCTCTGGTTAACACGCGATAAATGTTCGCTTGTACGTTAAAAACAGGGTGTAAGCTATAGCTGTACGAAGAGGACATGAAAATCACCAGCTCTTGCTGTCACACGTTCAAATGTCGCGCTGGTTTGAGCTGGACGTTGGAGGTTTTAGCCTCAGAGCAATGACAAACTGGTTTCAGCAAGGCGGAGATCCTTTATCAGGGCGGAGATATTTTATCCTTTTCACTTAAGCTTTAAAATCGTGTCCTTAATCCATCGTAGTGTTAGATGGGTATATTATTACACATATTTTGATAATGGCGCATAACTGAAACAGACAAAATGGACACAAATAAGCTGAACAAAATTCATAGTACACAGATGGTGATATGAGTGAATTATATAATATTTTGTCGTCAGATTATGCACGTACCAACTAATAAAGCATGAATAATATTAAATATCAAACTGTGGAAAACAAGTAGTATATATATATCTCAGTTACTAATCCAGGCATTCCGTGGCGTAGGATTCTCATATTGTGAAAAGAAAAAATTAGGCTATTCTCAAAAAACAAATAACGTCGCAGAAATCATTAAGTATATCGTTCTGCTTTACCTGAAATCAAATTGAATGTTACGTCTCACATCGGACTGAGAATAGGATCCCTGGGCTTGAAGAATCTCCTCAATAATTTTACTTTCAAAAATTGGGACAGAATCGCTTTTCGTGTAAAAAACGTTTTCTTTTAACAAATATCAGACAGGAATTTGATTACGGCCCGCCATGCCAGACCCATTTCAATGTCTGACTGGAAATTTCGACAAAAACACTGTGTTCTCAATCTATTATACCTACCTGCAACATTTATATGTATTTATACTTACATTACGGTCAGTAAACAATACCCCCTGTCAGTTGGCAGGACATTTTGGATTCATTTTGTAGCATTATATTAATACTGGTTCTGAATGAAGGTTAATAACAGGTAGGTACATTATAAGTAATATACGATAAGGATACCTAAGGGGCTTACCGAAGTAATTTGTTTCAAAACAGTAAAAGTAGGTTCACTTATTTATAACGTGTGTTCCTATGACACAATGACCTATGAAGAAGTTACTTGCTAAGTCCATTGGTGAAGCGTGCATACTTAGGTAATAAAAAGATTTTTTATTTTTTTTTATTTTTTTTATAAACAAGCTTTATAAAAGATCCCCATATTGGATTTAGAGTGACGTCACTTTATTTTGCGGGTTATTCTCAGCAAGCCCTTTCATTTGATACCCATATTGTAGGAGTGCATTGAAAATAATTAGTCCGCCACCTTAGGTATTCCGCCATGTTGGATTTGTAATGACGTCACACAGCTAACCATGCATTGTCATCGAAATTAAACGTGTATACAACATTTCAGCTCAATTGGTTGAAGATATCTGCTTCAAAATTGAGTTGCAAGATTCCACCCGAACAAACATAGTTACATACATTGCAAATTAAATAAAAGCTTGTAAGATAGTCTCAAATGTTAGATAGAGGTAGTAATGATGATAGCATTATGTTTATTTTCCTGTTTTTAACACATATAAAAGTAACACAATTGTTAGAAAGAAGCGTACTTTACTTTTATATTGAAAGTTAGCTTCAGTTAGCAGAACTTCGCAATACGTGCACCGGCACTGAAAAGCTGTAAAACGAGCGCTCAGAACTAAATTCAACAGTCCCAGAAACCCGTTCCCAAATAGATAAATGACAGATTCAAAGTTCCCCGTTTGTCAGCAAAGCAAAGTTCATCCGTTGCACAGTTGACGCTGTCAGGGGGTAATTAAACTGTCTCTAGGGAGCGTGTCGTGGCTGGCCGCAATGTCACTCTGCTCGTGATATTGGGACGAACACAGAACTCATTGCCAGTTTAAAATTGCAAACGCTAGATTTTGTAACAAATTATTCGTTGCTCGATTCAACTTTAACGGATTTAGTCAACAACTCTTACAAGATTATTTCTGGATATTTCTGGAACATATGTGTATAAACTGAAAAATTTTGTGTTTGTACCGACTATGCTTTTTACTCCTGACTTGGTCGACATTGTAACATTTTAAAATTTTCAAGGCAATTTTAAAAATATGCTCGAAGAATATCATAATAATATATGGATGGATCTACATTTTCTTAACTGGGTTTATTTTCAAGTACCTACCTATCTGCAAAATAGGAGTTATAAGGTTTCTTCAAAGAAAATAACTGTATCTTGGATTAAAGTGTGAATCTTTCTTTTACATATCATGAGCATTAATCCACAGCTCTGAGAAAGTTGCAAGAACGAAACAGTTATTCTTATAACTCCACCGATTCAACGAAATGTTCTGGATACGGAAACTGCAATGAGATACTTAAAGCAGATAAAGTGATGAACTACTGTTCGTGAAAGTTCTTTCAATTTCAAAGTTTAAGTAGAATTGAACTTTATAAAGCCAATTTTGTTCTAAAAATCTGAAGGCTCGTTCTGTGGGAGTTCGTCACAGATTAAAAAAGTTTGAAGTGTTCCCGTCTATCTTTCCTTTTGGGATTACTGGATTTACTGAGATGACAACAGTAATCTATATTTAAAGGAGTGCAACTTTATTGTCTGCGCAGTGAGCTATTTTTACCGTTATATAAAATTGTCTGCGGTCACGAAGTCGGACGGAATTACATTTTCATTATTAATAGTTCTTTATGTTTTCTTCCTGTTATTTTCCAGAGTTATCTGACATGTATGCAGCGTTATTACTACAAGTAATTGCTTTTTGAATAATACTTATGTGTTATTATGTATTTTGACAAAAGCTGAATCATCCACGAAATTTGTAATGATGATGAAGACAAAACTGATATTACCGGAATAACTATCACAAACAATGTTTTTGCCAAAGCGTTTGTTTTGTCGTCGGTCATCCGTAAGTGATTTCATGGTACATGTTTCAAATATTCATCTCAAAATAGTAATAATATAATAATCTATAGAATATTAATCTTATAATAATATCTTATAAAATAATCTTTCTTTCTTTCAATCTTATAATAAAACAAACATATGTGCTCGATTCCCACCCAAGATACAAATTTGTTAGTGTTAGTGTGAGTATAGTAAATGTTTTTTTTTGTGTGTGGGTGTTGCAAGATCAACGTATGTATTTGATAAATATATGTTTTATAATAAGTAATGTAAGTTAGCTTATGTTATTTTGGGACCACACCTCGCTGTTGAAATGGCCACCAATAATAATAAACAATATTATTTATTCATTAATTTTATAAACTCAAAGGCATGTTTAACTTTTATGTTCAATACAAAGACGCCTAAAGACCGTAATAATTTAAATTTTCCATGAGGCAGTTTAGAGGTATAAGCATGTTGGGCCATAAACGTAATATCTCACGCTCCATGATCTGCACGGTAGCCGCTCTACTTCACAGTAGCCGCCCGTTTAAATGCAAATTTACTACAAGTTGCATGCTTTCGGCATCCATTGAACCTTCAAAAAACTATACATTTATATATTTATTAATAACAAATTAAGTTTATCACAAAATTTGTGCTCAGGATCGAATTAGAACTCTGCTATGAAGTCAAACAATTTTAGTTGTGTACCATTAGACCCATTTTAGATGTATGCAATCGGATAGGTTGCAATGTTGGTTATTAGGAAACTTTAATAAGATACCGCTGCGCATCGTACGATCCAATCGAAATTTCTTGATGAGGAAAGTTTCATGTTAACAGCCGTTTATCAATTTTATTTGCGATCGGTACTCTCAGGCTTCACTGTAACATTAGTATAAGGATCAGTCAGAAAGATTAAGAGAGATGAGAAATGTTGTGTGTATGCTTAGATCTTTAAAATTGCGCATCGGACTTTGATGTGGTTTTTTTTAATAGATAGAATGGTTCGAGAGGAAGGTTAATATGTATAATACATGCATAATATAGTAGAGAAACACTGATAATTTTAGTGGTTTCAGCGCTTACATTGCAAACGCTGGCTGAACCCTACGAGATAGATCAAAATAATATACTACAGTATGGTACACCTTGAAAAGTTCTACAAAAAAATCCGCAATGGTATATGTCTATCTCTTACATACTTGACATAACACACAATAACCATTTTTTATCCTATACTTTTTACGAAAAAATAATGGCAAAATAATTTACAAAGCGATTTTAAGCAATACAGCATCAGCATTGCACCCTTGCGAAGCCGGGGCGGGTCGCTAGTGATATATGATCCCTGAGATTTCGAGATAATATTTATTAGGTCTATTAATAAATTTAAAGAAATGAGTGATATGTCGTTTAAAACTTAAACAATAAAAAGCTAAAATAATTTTCACCGCCAATTGCGCCATGCACCAGGCGCCACCAGCGCGGGATTTCAATCTGTTTGTTCCTCGAAACAGTTCCTCTGAACAAGATCTAGCGTGTAAATAGTTTATCTGCACACAACAGGACCTGAACTCTATAATTGATACACGAAAGCGCCTAACTATTCTATCCGTTATGCAAACAACGTGAGCACAGAATGCAAACAAGCATGAATCGGCAAGCAGCCCGCAACTCCGAATTAGTTTATTAGTTACACAAGCAACGCTCTTGGTGGAGCTAACTCGCTACCACCACAACAAGATTAATGTTAGTTTTTAATGATTCCCTTTGTTTCAATATTTCAGTCTCAACGACACACAAAACATCCTGTAATATCTTATTTCAGTATATTATGTAGTCATAAATGTAACATAGATCTAAGTACTCAACTGTTACAAGGATCGTGCTCGCAAAAAAAAGGAGTCCCTCCATTAAGGGTTCCTTGTCTGTTCTCCCCATGGAGGGTCGGATAGGGTTTGAACAGGCGTCAATCTTAGCGATAAGTATGCGTGACTTGTTTTGAATATTATTGACGTTTGCAAGCCATTTCTTTATGAATTCTAAATTTCGTGACAGACGCAACGCAATGCCACTTGTGTCATCTCGTTATTTGGTGGAAAGGACTTGAGTCGCATTACTGTTTTCTATGGGTGGCGGTTACCAATTAATATCAGGTGGGCTACAGCCGTTACTTAAACCACTTATAGAACAATTCGTTACACTAATAGCCGATGATTTTACTGCTGCTACATGTCTGTTCCCAGAAGTACAAGCAAATCAATTGATTGTACTATTAAGATGTTTACTCTCATTGTTTAAATAACAAATATGGAGTCCTACAGTTGCAAAATTTGTGGAAGATGGAATAAAACGGTACATGTTTATAATCAAAACAAACGGTTGCCCAATCAATTTACATATATGTCGCAGCAGTGAATTATACCATATTTTCATTAAATCATATGTAGCAATACATACATATTTATTTATATATATAATTTTCAATTCTTACCTTGTTATAATATATTATGCACAATACATATATTAACATATGACCTTCCAAGGGGCGAAGGTCGTTCTGAGGGTTTCAACTATGTTACAACTTTAAATATGGGTCACTCAAATATATACCTATGTTATTAGTTTTACGTGGTCTGCCCAAACCCGACCCTTTGTTACAAAAACTGCCTTTGAAGTGAGCCGTCGACGCTGAATAAATAATATTTGATATAAAATATTAATTGGGGAGTGTAATACTGCGAAGTAAACACTGAAAGAATTCGCGAATGGAGCCTAAAAATGGTACCGATGATCTGTCCGCCGCAAACATTTTAGTATACCTACTCAAGGAAACTAAACTATATTTACCTAATATGGTGCAGTCTAGATTTAGGTAGGGTTAAGAGCAGTAGAACTCTCGCCAAGTTCGTCCGGAAAAGTACTGCCACCATGCCCATTTCTGCCACCAAGTAGTAACGCACCTGTGATGCTGTGTTGCAATTTGAAAGGTGTGGTTGCCGGTGAAATTACAGGCACAAGAGACATTCCACCTTCACGTCTCACAGTTAGCGGCACATACGATGCGAATTGGATCTTGTCGTACCTAGTAGGGGAGGATCCAAGCCGCATCGGTTGTTATGGACAGAGGTTACCACTTAACACCAGGTGGCCCGTCGGCTCGTTCTGTAACTGTATTACATAATTACTTAACCTTGATATCGTTTTCATGGGCTCACCATATTTCATCTGCATTATATTTCTTGGAATGGTTAATAATATCGTTTGTATCATATATAGCCTCTCGCGTTACTTAGCAATGTTTTACTGAAAGACAGAATTGGCTAAGTAATTCATAGGTAAACAAAGATTGCAATTAGCAAACCGCTACCAAGCAACCCACGGTGAAAATCTCCCAGTTGGTATTCTGCCTACACTGAGTAAACTTGAAAGAACTTTCATCTACTATTACTGATTATTTACGCTGCCAAGTTACCGACATTCTCATTTTTTATAATCTGTGTCTTCAGAATGTCTCATTTACTTAAACAAAAGGTAATATTGCAACCCTAAAAACATTATCTGCGCCAGATAACATCCACTATTAATAGCGGAACCGATGCTCGATGCCGAATTATTGTCAGATGGAGAATTATTGTTCCGTGTCGCCACTAACTAAACTGTACCAGGGCGAGGCAACACGACACACCCGATACGATATAACTCTGACTGGCCTCACAGCTCAGTTGGTAGTAACGCTGCCTTCTGCGCTGTAGGTCGTAGGTTCGATTCCCACCCAGGACAAACATTTGTGTGACGAACATAGATGTTTTTTGTGTCTGGGTGTTAATATGTATGTGTGTACAAAAAAAAGTATATAAGTATCATATCAGTTGTCCCATGATACAAACTATGCTTAGCTTATTTTGGTGATAGATGGCGCTGTGTGAAAAATCTACCAATATTATTATTATAGATAACATGCTAAGTATACGAGATTGTGGACCCGCCGGCGACTATTATCAATTGCTGTTGCCCGCGACTTCGTCCGCGTGGAATTCGGTTTTATCAAGCACCCCTATTTTACCTGTCAAAATCGGTCCAGCCATTTTAGAAATTATCCGGAACAAACAGACAGACAGACAGACAAAAATTGTAAAAAATTTTTTTTGGTATATGTACCGTGCATACATCCATATGCAATTAGTGAAAAGCGGTTATTTTAATATTACAAACAGACACTCCAATTTTATTTATTTGTATAGATGACACATTTCATATGACATACTTATAGCAGCTAGCAATTACTATTGAATCGTATCGGATAATGTAAACAAGGGTGTCGTTAAGGGAAAACATTCGCATTCGGAACACTGTTCAGCGAACCGATTGCCCTAGAAATACGCGGAGTGAAGTTAGTTAAATTATTGTCTTAATATCAAAAGGTAGCTACGGTAACGTATACCAAATACTATTCAAGTAGTACAAAATTATAATTGTCAACTGCTCAGTAAAATACACCTACGTACTCTACGCAAAATCAACCAAAGTCAAAACCCAACTTACCTGAAGTCACAGAGTTTAGGTCATGTTTAGGACGTGTTAGATGACTTTATAGATAGTTTTGTTCGCAGCAGAAAGTTGGCTCGAAGTTGGAGGTAATGCGGGTTCGAATCAACCGCAGAATAAATAGTAGTGTTAGGCTCAACTAAAGACTACCCGCATTCCATTTCACTCCTATTATCCCGATTTGGATTTAAAAATTCCACCTTGAACAATATCTTTGTTAAATACCAGATGTTTCCAGACTCTTTTTGTCATCCTTTCAATTAAACTCTAAAACGAATATCTCATTAAAGAAACACTCATTCATTTCATTCGGTATTGTAATACAAGGATTAGTATGTTGAAAAATCCTTCATATGGTGTGAGGTTCAACCACGAAAAATATTATGAATAGTCCAATTCTCGACCATATAACACCTATCTCTATAAAATACCCACTATCAATTTCTGGAATTCCTTATATCACCCTTGCCGTGTAATAAATAGCTATCCCTTTCATACGTCCACAAAGGGCTTGGTATTCTTTTGTGTGGTTACGTATACTAATCTATATAGTTTGCTGAAACTTTTGTATTTTAAATCAGAAGCTAAAAGCTTGTTGTGTCCCATTGTTTCCAATATTTTTCTATATATTTAAAGGCATATTGGCCACATTTAATATCCAAAGTTTTTACCTCATGTATGTACAATTAAGGTCTATCAGGGTCTATCTTATTACAGTAGGCACAGCAGATCTTTGCAGCTGAATTTAGATTTGGATTAAGACTATTGGAAATTAATTAGATCCGTAAAGGGATATCGATATTTCTTATAATAATAATAATAATAATAATAAATACTGGTGGACAATTCACACAACCACAGATTATTTTAAGATTCGATTACATGAAATTAAATTATTCATACAAACCAGAATTATAAATTTATCAAATCGACATATCAAAAACTAGTTTTAAAAGTTAATTGTTCTGTATCCTATTTAAACACAATTAGGTTCTTCAGCATTTAATCAATCTTTGTGGTTTTCATTGAAAGCCTCTAATTTTTCTTAATTCTATTTAAGAACGAAGAAAATTTAATTAAAACTCAGAATTGGCTGCCAGTTCAGCTGGTTGGAGCCAACTTAATTATGAAAACACCATTCGGTTTTAATAATACAACTATCTAGGCAAACGCAGCGTACAATTTTATAGAATTAAAAATTTTATGTTACAAATGAGAAAATAAAGTAAAAAAAAATGGCATACGTCCAAACCATATAATCCGAAGAAATAGTAAGTAGTTAATTTTGTACTTGTTGTAATTATTAATAAAGAGTTTCTTCTTAATTTCGAGTAAAATTTCAATAATGACTCAAAACTCATTAGAAAATACCGATTAAGCACGCTAGGCAATGCACTAAAAGTTCTTATAAAACAAGCCACATAATATTGAACTTTGTTTTGTGGTATAAGTTTTTAATATTTTGAATTTTTTATTTATTTGCATTATTTAAGTTTATAATTTTATAATAATTATATCAACCCGTGACTGCGTCAGGTGTGTAAAGAGAAGGAACAAATCAAAAGGTGTTTTGAGCAGTAGAACTCTTGCCAAGTTCGCCTGGGGAAGTACTGCCATCATGCCCATTTCTGCCGCCAAGTATAACACATTCGCGTTACTGTATTTCGGTTTGTAAGGTGTGATTGCCGGTGAAATTACAGGCACATGAGACCACCTACACGTATCAGAGTTACGGGCGCATACGATGCGTCTTGGGTCTTGTCGTACTTAGTAGGGGAGGACCCAAGTCGCATCGGTGCTATCGGCCGAGGTTACCATTTAACACCAGGTGGGCCGTCGCGTCGGCTCGTTCCGTAAGAGTATAAAAACATAAAAAAATAATGTGTAAGCACCTTAACTCATAAGAATCGGTTAGTACATAACACGACTCTAGATTCTGGAACCAAAACATGTTTTAAAATTAAACAAAGAATAAAACTCTTCGAAGTTGCTAATTTTGCCCTATTTCGTTTCAATATGACTCATTATTAGTCTGTCTTGTGTTTTCGCCTTATTGCTATATTTTTTGCACGATATAAATATGGCCTACATACATAAATTTGGAATTCAAAACTGTATACACTCATGTTATATTTTTATTATGATTTCATATAATCGTCACCGACGTCATCACACGGCCGGTTGAAATTTAAATTGCACGAGGTTCTCGTATAAGTTAATATAAGTTTCTTGTCCACAACGTGAATGTGAGACGCATAATTTTAGGTCTATGCCCCCGAGACACACTAAAAACATGAACTATAAATGTGGCTTGCAAAAATGAGGGAAAATTAGAAAAGACTTCATGAAACTAATGAGGAAACTTTGATATTCTAGAGCAATACGTTTAAAATGCATGACAATGGGGTATAACATAAAAATTCTTCCACACATTGATTATCCGTGTTTTAAGAAGTCTGGACGTAATTCACTGTGCAATCGTGTACTTACCGGTTACATCCGGTTTTCCAATACATTCAGGCAATCAGTAGCCTAAAGTTCACTGCAGTCAATCAATTGCACTGAGCCTCGCATCGCTATTTGCCTCCCCATTTGCCTAGCGATTTATTACACAAGCATTTTAACTTTACAATTTAGGGGGTACCTTTGGAATTTACGGGCAGTTACGGCTAATTTGGGCCTGGAAACCGCGGGCGTAAATCGAAACGGAGTGGCACATTAATCACGTGAGGCCGAATTTAAGCTCATCGCTGATTTATGATAGCGCTTGGAGCTACTGACCTCTGATTGGACTGGACCTGGTCGATGGGACAGATACTTCTCAGTACCAACCTACAGAGAAACCTTACCCATTTCCGCCGTCAAGTCACTATTATACATATTATATTTGGCATTTGTTTTCAGCCCTCGTAAATTCCAGTGTTAACGCCGCAATAAACGAGTCATCAATAACTTATTTATTTTTACTTTTTATTTTATTTTACCCCCTATAGCGTATCTCGCAAACTATAGCAGGTAAAGGGGTCGTTCTCGAACTTTGGAGAGAGAATGAAATGGCGAATGATTTGAGATTTTGGAACAAAAAGTATGACACAAAACAAGATGGCCGCCGTACAAAATGGAAACACTCAAAAAATCTTGAAATTCGATTTAGTTCATACAGATGATTTTGTTCAATGTATAAAGTTGAAATGGATGAATGGATGAATGGAATGGATGATATGAATTTCAACTTTCTTTTTTTTAGTTTTAACAACAGCGGCAGTCATAAAACAGCTTAATGAACACGCTAACGTACAAAGGCTTGGACCAAATTGACAAAATTATTTCAAACAAATTCGAGCGCATGCCGTGAAAATTGTGTACTGGCGATCCATCGGATTAAAAAACTGAACGGATAGCCGCTCCACATTCACATGCCAAATAGTTTTTACACTATTCAATTTCCAAGCCTGTCTATCTTAGTAAAGTGACATTTTATACTCTCTGCCTTGTTCATTACTATGTTATTTCTGCTGTTAAAGTTAAATAAATGCTAATACTAAAACTACCTATTATAAAGAATAAATCTAAGCGAGTGTTATTTTAAAAAGTATTTATCAATAATATATACAAAAGGAACTAAAAAATAAGTTGCTGATCTTTTAATCAAGGCGTCTCTTCTTAGATTCTTTAAAGGTTTCAGTATTCGAGCTTTCATTAGCTTTCAGAAGGATTATAGCACTTTCTCAAAAACTAAAATCATTTAGCTATCTCTAAGTAATCTTAGATTATGACAAAAATGCACTAATGTGTATAGCGTATTTATGTTTTATAATAATTTTGCATTTGTTGGTTAACTGAGAAAATTAACCTTTTGTTAACCGTCTCAGAAGTTCTACAGCCTGTCGCTCGACATCATCGTTAAACCTTCGATTATTAGACATGCTCTTGATATCATAGTTAAGGTTAACTGGTGTATCGTCTAATAGTTTGAGAGATTTCATGGCAGCCACTTGAGACATGAACAGCAGACCGGATGGATTGTTGTAGCATTTGCCCAGTGGTTGGATTGTTACATCTGAAATTAACGTTTTGAACAATCAGTTTTGTATTAAGTTTATGGATAGTTCTCGATATCTTTGGCATATTTTTTTCAGGAGATATTAAAATTATTTCTGACTTGTATTAATAAATGAATGCTTTACAAGTGGATATTAAAGCTTTGGTGTATATATGTTCGTAAAATGTATCAAAATTAAATAAATAATATAATTTAGCAGGTCAGTAGCAAACTTTTATAAGTTATTTACATAAGTAGGTACTAACTTAAGCATCATGTATTTTAATTTCACAGATAGCTTCGTAAAATGAATTTATTGGTAACGAGTTTTAAATAAATCTAACCGTCCTATCAAGGCACGGAACCGTATGACAATTAATGATTCCCGAACATCATTTTCGCCGGTACTCACGTGCAAAACTAATTTAAGCCTCTCATATTACAGGTGGGGAAAATCCAGTAGCAACCTAGAAAACGCTACTCGTTTCACTTCTGTGGAAGAGATAACTTTCCCATACTAAAACTACGTGTCAACAAATTTATCTAGAAGTTTCGACGGTTCCTTAATAAGTTTTCTAATCAGACTGCATGCTCTTCACGTCAAGCTAAAAAAACATGGGTAAGCAAGTGACTTATCTTTTATAGTATATAGTGTATTCTATCAGTCATCTGGTTTCCATAGTACAAGCTATGCTTAGTTTGGGGCTAGATGGCGCTGTGTGAAATGTCCACCAATATTTATTATTTATTATAATGACTATTCTTAAAGGAATACTTACTGACACCAACGGCGCAAGAAAACAAGTCTATATGGCAGTGGTTGATCATGGGGCGGTAGCTGAAGGTGGACATGTCTCGCTTCCATATCTGCGCACACGCAGGCTCGTACGTGTCCACGCAGTAGGTGGGGCACGTGTGGTTGCACGCTTGGTGCGCCCCCACAACGCTGAAGTCAGTTAAACGGCGGCCGCTATACTGCTCTCTGATGTTGCAAACCTCGTTTGGAACTTGAGTGATTTCTGTAAAAAAAAATTATTTGTATTTCATGTTTTTTTTGTCTCAGGGTGGACGCAACACAATGCGACGAGTCATCTCGTACTTTTGTGAGAGGACTTGAGTCGTATTGCTGTTGTTTATGGGTGGCGGTTACCACTTAACATCAGGTAGGCATATACGCATATTAACTTGAAAAGAACTTCGGTGAAGTTCTTTTCCTCTATGTTATTGGTAGCTCAGTTTATAAAATAGGTATACCAATGTATGTACCCGTAATAGCTGTATCGTTGTATTGTTTTGACTAGCCTCGCAGCTCAGTTGGTTAGTAACTCTGCCTTCTGAGCTGTAAGGTCGTGGGTTCGATTCCCACCCAGGACAAGCATTTGTGGGACGAGCATTTATGTTTGTTCTAACTGGGTGTTAATATGTATTTATATGTATGTATTTACAAAAAAGTATAGATGTACTCTATCAGACATCTGGTTCCCATAGTACAAGCTAAGCTTAGTTTGAGGCTAGATGGCGCTGTGTGAAACGTCCACCAATATTTATTTATTATTATTTATTTATTGTTAAATGACAACGGTTCTATTACTTTTCACGAACCTACAGTTGGTGTCAGCCGGCAGCGGATCTTCCGCATATGACATACATTTTGGAACTTGGAAACGATCGTGATCCCATCCCATGTTCGCACCGTTCCACAAACGTGATCGAAAATATTGGAACACATTGTGCTCTCGCAGTGTTCACCGGCAGATGTTAACGCAACTGTAACATAATTAAAATTCAAGTTAGTAATCTTAGTATGCAAACAGGATATAGATAACTCCGGAAATCAAACTGGTTATTATAATAATAATATAGGTGGACAATTCACACAGCGCCATCTAGCCCCAAACTATGCATAGCTTGTACTATGGGAACCAGACAATTGATAGAATACATATAAATACATACATGTAATATATATTAACACCCAGACACCGAACAAACATCTATATTCGTCACACAAATGTTTGTCCTGGGTGGATCGATCCCACGACCTACAGCGCAGAAGGCAGAATTACTGCCAATTGAGGTGTGAGGCCTGTCATATATATCGAACGATTAAAAAATGAGACTGCTGGTATCGTATTTGTGTGAATGTGAAATGTAAAATTTTGGGAAGATTGCTGTAGTAAATAAATGTCTAAGAAACTGTCACATTAGTTTTATAAATGGAAAAATATACTTTCCACATAACTCTACACTTATATAAATCTTCTACGTTCTTAATTTAATGAAATATCGTATTGCTGGACTATAATTGTAAAAAAAACATCTATTCTAACATCGAATATATTTTATTCACTACCAGTTTGCCTCATAAATAGAGGCAAATTGTTATTGTCTCCTTTTCCCTAATCCTCTTTCCGACGTATTACTGCCGCACTGCTTATATTAACAAAGCAGTAATAGGCTATTAAGGAAAATAAATTGTCTCTCCAAGGTAGTTATGTACTATATGTACATCGTTATGTACATAGTACGTAAGGTCAGCGGTCAACTTAAAATACTGTAGGCAGAACAGTGTTGCAGTTAAAATATCGTCAAAATATCTACCAACCAACAATGGTTTGAAATAACCAAACATTGACGTATGTACCATATCTACAGCCGCCCATAAATATATCCCACGACGAAGTATGTTCATATATTGAAGTTTTTTACGACTTCTCCACTTTCCTCTTATTTGACCCCACCACCCTACGCTTTATTACAACCCTGAGATCATGATCGAAATCAAATATTTTCTTACGAATTACTTAAAACTAAACCTATTAAAAGGTTTAATTAAAAGGCTTCACATAATTATGAGATGTTGATAAAGAGGAAATAAATAAAATGTCACAAAATGACCATAATGTCACAGCTTGAAAATTTTTCAGCAGCTGGGTACATTACTTGGAATTAATATTATTTTATAGATATTCCATATGTAGTGATAAAGAAAGTTCATAATAATTTGATTTATTACTAAATATTACATATAAAATTGACTTCGAAAATAGTATGTACGAAATTGATAAATTCCAAAATCGTTTGACCGATCACCATTAAATTTGGCACATCTAAGATTTGTTTCATGGAGAAGGTTTATTCTATCCATTTTACTTATGGCAGACCAAAGTTTGTCGAGCTCTGCTAGTTTAACATAAAAATGAAAACATCACAGACATATTTGGTTTATTATAGGAAACTATTTAACAAGATATTTGTTTACACATCTCTCATTAAACTTACGACTTATCATCTTAACGTTACTCGTGAATCTGAAAATAAGGACCACCTTCAAACGACACAACACTAAAGTCAAATGTCCAATAGTTAAGGGTGCAATAAAATTGTACTTGAATCTTCTCATACATAAGAAAGGAACGATCCAAGATGCATGTATTTAGTAAAACGAGCATTAAAATTCACTGAAAGTACAATGTTTACTCACTTTGTAATATAATAATAACAATCATTTTTTCAATACAAAATTCGTGCCATGCGAGCAGTCATAATTTCATGAGATCCGTCATTCAGGCGCAACAGCGAAATTACATTTTGACGTTTACCGTAGATTACCTACTTTCAAAATTAAATTAAAATCACGTTTTTGATAGGATATTTTATTGGATTTTTCAAGCAAAATTGCGTGTCTAACGGATAACGTAATGAAACGTTGAAACAAAATTAATAATAAAAAAATAATAGAAAACTCTCGGAAAACAAAACATTCTCACTGTTTGAGAAGGCGCAACCGCTACGACAACTGGGTAACAACTGGAGTTAAGTAAAACTACTATAACTGATTAACTTTCAATATTAAATATTAGTCTTTCAGTTGGAAAAATTAATATCTACAGGTTGGGAATTATATACTTAACAGAACTCTGCTTATTATCATATTTCTAGGACAATTTCATCAGTTTATATCATTCACACAAGACATGCATCACATTATTTAGTAAATGATAGCTATATTCCGTTTTTTACATATATCAATAACATTTCGCCATCTTCCCGGACTCTTCGGACCCTAAGTGTTTAGTCTCGTTACGTCCCTGCTGAAGAATGATTTTGTCGCATGGTGTGGATGGCAATGGGCAAGGACCATTCTGATTTATGAGGGGACGTTAACTTCGGAGGCCGAGGCATTAGCGGGGAGTGATTGCCCCGAAGTACCCGATATTTTTCCACCGGTATTTAGATGCTACTAATGTTAACTGTAGAAGATATTTCCAGAACGACGGATGACGGTCAGTGGGTCAAGATAATTATATTTATTTAAACGCGCATAGCACGTGACTTTTATTCCACGTACACCACGAACGGACAAAATCAATTACGGAACACAATTAAAGACCAAAAATAAACTCTTACACCGCAAATGTTTTACCCGATCGGGGATAGAACCCACAGTGGATTATACTACATATTATGTAGTAAGAATCATAGCGAGCCACATCCCAGGAGTTTTCCTAGGATTGTCTTCCTGCTATGTGGTATTATGCCCCTATATGGACAGTAAGCCAGTTGAGCTAGCTGATCAATACCCTGGTACACAACCGAAGTTATAGAGATTATACAGGCCTCACAGCTCAGTTGGTAGTAACTCTACCTTCTGCGCTGTATATACCGTGGGTTCGATTCCCACCAGAACACCATTTGTGTGACGAATATATGTTTGTTGTGTCTGGGTGTATTATATGTATGTATTTACAAAAAAAAATATATGTTTAAGCTTAGTTTGGGGCTTGATGGCGCTGTGTGAATTGTCCACCAAATTATTATTTCTATTACTATTTTATAAATATATATGTGTGTCAGCATGATGTCAGTATATATATCACTGGTCTGAAAGTTTGAAATTATTTTCCGTGTCTACACCTGTGCGTTGTTTTGTTTGTATTGGAAACTGAAAGCTCATTAGATACATAGAAAGACAAATCGCAATGTTTGCCTGCTCCAGTAATGTTTGCAATCGCTACACGAGGAGTTTATCCAGTAGTCTAAATGGCTATATAGCGTTGCGAAGCGACAAAATATAACTGTTATATATAGGGTACAAGTCAGAATATATTTGATTCAAAATATTTATTTAGGATCTTTTTTGGATTTAGGATCAATATTTATTGTCTTTGTCGATTGTCAAGATTAAGATCAATGAAAAATAATTAGACGATGAATGTTATAAATTCAACCGCCACTAGTTGCGTGTAATATTCAATAACAGTCATTAAACTATGCAGATTAAATAGTTTTGCGTGATATATTCGAGCGTGATTACAAGTTATTACGCAGAAATTGTATTGTAGGCATTTCACTACATATCTACTAACAAGCCTTGTTAGTAAACCGATGCCACCTGAGCAAACTTGGCAACAACTTACATTTTGTACGGGATAGAGGAGTTACGTCCTTGTAATTTCATATACTTACTTCGATATTTAGCATACACTGCAAAGTTTCAGTTAATAATGGGACGCAGTAACAAATGAAGTACACTTATGCGAATGCCTGGAAATAAGAGATAGCTGACTTTATGAGAAACGTTGTCTCCACAACGCTTCTTATAATGCAATCATTAGAGAGCTGACTTCTCTGTAAGGAATAAATACTGGATTGCGATGGCTAGGACAAGCAGATTGTGAAGGCTCAGTAAAATAAATAACGAATGAAATCTTCTTTGCTTCTGAATTTCTCAAAAACATGTTGAAAATATACATCTTATTATTTTTTATTTAAATATTTCGCATATTTTATTTTAAACTTCCTAGCGTATTGATAACGCGCACTCCATGAAGAATCACTTATTGAATGTAATGTAGTGTAAGTAATAATAAATAAATAAATACTGGTGGACATTTCACACAACGCCATCAAACCCCAAAGTAAGCTAAGCATAGCTTGTATCGTGGGAACCAGACAACTGATATAATACTTATATACTTTTTTGTAAATACATATATAATACATATCAACACCCAGACACAGAACAAACATCTATATACGTCACACAAATGTTTGTCCTGGGTGGGAATCGAACCCACGGTCGCGCAGAAGGCAGGGTAGAAAGCAGGCAGGCACCAACTGAGCTGTGAGGCCAGTCGATGGAGTCAAAAGTTATATTCAGTTAAATAAATTTAGTCGTTAACAAACTGGGATGGAAACTCAAAAATTTTCATACAAGTATATTTTCAAAATCTTTCATACAAAAGTTTCCAAGCCACCCTCATTATTACACTAGGAACTTGTGATTTTTGGCTGCGTGATGCCATCACAGTGAGACGAAGACGTTCATAATTTATGACCTTTGAAATGAAAATATCCTGAGGCCGTTCTCTGGCCCAGTTCAGCTGCAGAGAAACTTTAAAGCTTTGGACTTACTGCCGGGAGGAAGATTTAATCAAAATAATTCACTTTATTACAAAAAAAAGTAATTTCGATACATTATGTAAATATATAAAAACAATATTGGTTATCAATCATTTATTCGGAATTAAAGAGTCATTACATAATGCTACAACTTATAAATACAACATATTATTATTACTCTACATACATATTTGGGGGGTAAACCAAGAAGGAGCCGTGGGGTTGGAGATATATAATGGCTTATTATGGCATCCTAACGTGGGAGATGGCCTATATAAAGGCATCACTCACCATAGTTAAGGAGTTTGTTGCGTCACTACTACGTCTTGTCCTGTCCTTGTATTCAGAAAGGATTAAACCGACAGTAAACCCACATCAGAACGCCAATAAACATTATGTCTACTGTAAAAAGCCTATATAACAATATAGTATCCAATGCGGCCCCAGAACCATTTATCTTGAATTCGTTTGGAAATAACGGATATGATGTAGTACCATATACTATAGATTATCTAGTCTCTATTAATGGTCTAAAATAGCTTTTCTAAAATTATTCAAGTTTGATATACTCAATTTACTAAATTGTTAAGATCTATTTATAAGCCGTGTACAGCAAAGTGAAATACGAATATGAATTTGTGAGTACCTGAAAAGAAAATATTTTTAGATGAAATGCCAAAATATTTAACGTTTGGAGATATTTCTGACAGTTGTGTGAATATAAAGTATAGAGATAGATAAGCACAATAGCATGGATAAGAAAAATATATTCGAACTCATTCATCACGTCCTTATATTTTGCACAGAAAAATAAATATAAGGAAACGTCGATAAAATATCTTGTGGATTCAGTCTACTATCTGACTTCGAGGGGCAACATTTTATATCATCCATCGTGGAACAATATGGATACCAAGCAGTTAAGACTGAACACAAAATAGTTTAAGCTCTCATTTGAACTGGGTAATATTGATGAAATCGGAATTGGGAGAATTATTCTGTAAAAATATGAGGACATTGTGGATTCCACTCTTATTTGTTTAACACGCTGGCTTGGTTAAAAATGGCTTTTAGGGGCCCAGAGGGACGTTTTTTGTGAAGTTTGACAAACAGCCTGCCCACAGTTGATGCTTAAGAAAAATAGCTTTAGTGTCGGGATTTTTCCATACTCACAAATAACAACCATATAGGGAAAATACGAAACTCAGCTCTCATTGTTTATCTTTACTATAGGTTTATTTAGTAAAATCAATATATTTCATACAACATACTAGCTGGGTGCTTTATTGGAAATGTGCAACTAAGATAGATAGGTTACTGAAGATATGGGAATAATAATCATTTCTACTGTTGGATAGATTATTGTGATCACAGACTATCGAAAACAAAAACACTCACCGAACTGTAGGTAGTCATTGTGATGGGGCTGAACTTCAGGGCGGTGAAATATAGAGGTTTTTGTGACCTGTAAACAATGTTATCCGTGTTAATATCTGGTTCCCATATGCTATGTTTATTTTGGGGCTAGATGGCGCTGTGTGATTGTCCACCAATACCGTTATTATTAATATTATATCTATTATTATAATTATTATTAATAATAATAATAATAATAATATTCTATGATCGTGATATATGCCCAAGTTTGGCCCATAAACTCGAATGTACAATATATATATTTATTACTCCGTTACATATTTCATCGTGTAACGATAGGTCTTTGTAATTTAATCGAAAATATAATAAATAACATTTTTATTTTTATTGGAATGTACATACTTTCCGATTGGTCCCATAGAAAAATTCAAAAACCGCAGTTCAATACTTTGGTTTTTAAATCAAAATTTGTGGAAAAATAAATCATTTAAGTGCGAGATAATCAGGAATCATTGTAGTTCATTGGCGATGAAGTCATTTTTTTATTACTTATATTGGCTATTATTAGTTCTGATACTATCCGTATGTTTTATAGAAACCAAAATACTCAGATGAAGTTCCTCAAACAATTTCCCTTGCCTGGAATTGACCTAATTACTCTCGCTTCCTAACCAAGGTACTACGTTTCATATGGAGTACCATTTGGGTAATTTCTAAGCGTAGTTTCACAGCATCAGGGCTTGGTGTTTCACGAGAGCGTGGTGGTCTAGTGGTACTGACCCCGAGTTTCAATACGAAGGTCGTCGGTTCAAATCCCGATGCGCCCCATGAGTTTTTCAATTGAAAGATTTATGATCGCAATACCAAAACATCGTGAGCAAAACGACATGTTCTTAGAACTGAAAATTCGATGACATATGTCAAGTGCACGAAAGGAGCCTCTTTGAGGTGCACTTAAAATCCTTTCACCACACTGATTCGAGAGAACCTGTGACTCAAGAGAATAGAACAGCATCACTACTGAAACGCGTAAGGTAATTAGCCTAATGAACTGAGCGGACCTACCTCTGAAGCATTAGTATCAATGCTCGGCGGCACCGCACGTCGCTCCGGTACCAGCTGCTCTTGTACACAGCATCTGCTACACCTACACTCTGAAAAATTACATGATCGTGGTAATAACCCGTTCAAAGTTTCGTAAAATTTCTACCCAATGTTAATTTAAATTAATTTCCAAAGTTAATCGGACTAATTGAAGTTTCCGAGTCTTTTCTTTGTGAAATCTATGGAACCACAGTTTTTGACTTTTCATACTTGCTGACTTTACTTACATGAAATATCAGAAATTGAGGTTTAGCCTAATACACAAAACCTATCTTTTTTTAAGATTTACTACTTGACTTATAATCGTGATTATACTGTAACAATTCCTACATAGTCGTAATATGTTTTTCCTTCCTTCGTATATTCCCTAATCCAATGTTTAACAAAATATGTCAAAAAATAATATCAAAAGTAAAACAGGCAAATATTTGTAGGCACTTACCGCTCTGAAAATATCGTCTGCGTACCAGCAGACTATTCCCATTTGAGTAAGTGCTGCGCCGAGGAAAAACTTATCGCTCATTTCCATCCACGCGTCTAGAAACTGCAAAGAAAGTTGAATAACACAGGGAATTATATTTTATAGGGAAAGAGTGGCTGTGACAAACTTTTAACTGTCATCGAGTGTAATTAAATGACCGGGTAAAATACGAATGAAATTCAAACAAGCAATGTAGCAACCTCGTGAAAACTGTTCAAATCGACTGTTTTTCTTTCCCTGTGTTCGGGAGTGCAAAAACAAAAGAATCGAGTTGGTACACTGTTATTTCCAAAATGTTTTGCTTCTCGTTCAACGTACATTTACCGAACTCTCTCATTGACACTTCTTCAAATAAACTGTTATATATAGGATCATAAGCCTAATAATAAATAATGTTTTATTGTCGCAATCCCTACTAATATTTTACAATGTGAGAGTATTAAGCTCTGGTCCATAAATATATTTATGCAATAAATCACAGTAATCCAGAACTTCCTCGTTCAATTCATTAATGTCCTACCCAATAGGTATTTTATCTTTTGCTTGCGGAAAAGTGCTTTAAATACGACAAAAATACAGTTTCCCTCTCCGCTGTATTCGAGAACGCGGCTTCATGCGCTCACTCCACAACCATTTGAGACTTCTTATGATATTGCAAAGAAAGAGATTTTACATTAGATACAATAGACCTATTTATTCTCTGGAAGAACGTATTAGGAATTAATTCTCTCTTCTCTGTTTTTCTAGCACTTGCAATGTTTGGGAGCGTGTACAAAAACGAGACTCTACCCGAGCGCATTAGTGAAAATGTTACAGTGTAACTAAGCTCTTTTACAGAGAAATGAGTGCTTCATGTTTTAAGTGCTTTAATATTTTCGTTCGTTTTACTTCTTTCAATTTTTTTATTATATAATCTAGTCCAAGTGCAAACACCACAATGATTTGTTCTCGATTGTACAAAGACTATAATCTGCCTTGACTGGTGTCTATAGTGAGTCAGGATTTTATTATCACATCACATATTTAAGGCACTAGAGGAGTCTCTTTGAGGCCCACTTAAATCCATTCACGACCCAGGTTCGAGAGAGCCGATGACACGTCTAGTAGAAGTAGTAGGGCGCATATACCATCATAGTAACCTTATTACGGGATGAGTGGAACTTTTCTTAAAATTTATTCATATTTTTTTGTTTTCTTAAAATTAATCAGTTATTCGCACCACAACGTTGAACATACAGCAGCATATGTTCACCGAGCTGATGAGAACGTTGATAAGGTTTGCCGCTGAAAATGCCTCCTCCAAGTCATTGCAGTAACTAAAACAAATGAATAGGTTAATACCAAAAACATCAGAGAAGGCTGAAGAATTTTTTTGTAATTATATACATGCAGTACATATTAACACCCAGACACAGAACAAACATCTATGTTCGTCACATAAATATATGTACTCGGTAGGAATCGAACCCATGACCTACAGCTCGGAAGGCAGTGTTTACTAACTGATCTATAAAGCCAGTGAAACTAATTTTAATCTACTCAATTATACACTTTTAGGTCATCAAAACTGTTACTTACTGGTGAGGAAAAACATAAAAATAAGGAAAACATTTGAGTAGAATGTATGGTGGAATTAAAATATGGATAACCGATCTCAATTTCATCTGATAGTCAACTAAACAGCATGCAAGCCAGCGAGTTTGAGGTAGTGTCCCGCCCTGGTATCAAAAAACTTCGGAAATTATTTAGGTTGTAGTCGTTCGCCCGAAAAAGTACTACCACCATGTTTGTACCGCCAAGCAGAAGTGCACTCTCACGAAAGTGCAATGTTGTGTTACAGTTTCAAATTATAGTAAGCTGAGACGTACCTTCTTCAAAATTTAAAGTGACGGGAGCAATGACTGTCCCGAACCCGATGGGCTTGTTGTGATTTTGATTTTATAACTTGTGATAAGAGAATGAATCGTAATGTGAGGGTCTTCTCTTTATAGTTTATAAAATTCACCATATACTACACTACACAATAAAAATAAATTTAATTCTATTACATTTTTAAAGAAATAGTTTGAAACATGAAAAAATCGACATGAAAATTATAAAATGCGTATTTAAAGGGCGTATTGGGTCTGTGTCTTCCCAAATGGGAAGATCTAAGTTATATGTTGTTTTGGGTAAGATTTACGCAATAATCAGGTGCGCCATGTGTTGGTTCCGTCTCTTAATCACAATTTGCAACCGACATCACGTGATCTTCAAAGTAAGAAAGATATGAAGGGTTTGAACTGGCGTCAAACTTAGCGATAAATACGCGTGACCTTATGTTTTTTTATATTATTGATGTTTCCAAGCCATTTCTTTATGGAAATAATGTTTTGACTTTGACTTTGTTTTCAGACAAGATTCTCCGCCAGCAATTACCTGATGAGTCTTTGATGTAATTTTACAACAGCATTTATTTCTGTGTAACAGTCGATCAGCCCTGAAGTATCGTCAGCATCATCAGCAATAATATTTTGTATCTTCACTTGGAGAATACGGAGAAGCATGCTGATGTGACTTGCCATCGTTATGAAAAGAAGATCCGCTCCCAGCATTATACATACTGATAATTGGCCTGAAAAATAGTGGGCTGGTTTCAAAGAAGTTCAAGCGATACTTCACACTTGGACAGCTTTTGTCTCAATCAAGCTGTTAAATATGAGCAAAGATCAGATATTTATTTATTTATTTATTTAAGATCACCAACAAAATTACATGTAAATAAGAAGCCAATAACAAGTTTAAAGTTTTTGAAAACACATAATTTCACTTACATGGAGTATGGAGTTATGGAGTTTAATATAATATAATTTAATATAATACAAATATAATGTAATATAATATTATATTATATCATGTATTTTGTAAATGCTTACATATAATACATATTTACACCCAGACACAGAACAAACATCTATGTTCGTCACACAAATGTTTGTCCCGGGCAGGAATCGAACCCACGACCTATACAGCACAGAAGGTAGCGTTATTACCAACAGAGCTACGAGGCCAGTCGAGTAGTTATTCTGTACCTAAAGCCATTATTGCTTGATTGCAATGCGTGATTGCGTGCGTAAATGAATTTATGAACATTTGACAATTGCTCGAACGCGTTGATTTCATAATGTGATTGGGTTTTGGTTTATTTATGAATATTATTATGACTTTTGATTACAAACGCAACGTTGGCAGTTAGGTCAACATTTGCAATGAATATAGTCTTTGTCACAATTATGACACAGTGAAAAAAGACGACAGATTATATCACAATTCTCAAGTATGTCATTTTGGTAAAATGTCACATCATAATTACCTGCGCAAGTTTCGAAGAAATACGCAATCTCGTGGTATACTGGCTTAGTTTTGTCAAAAGGATATGACAGCTGATAGACATAGCCCAATTTCGACGGCGTACCTCTTGCCTTGTGGTACATAAGTATAGCGATCGGTGTCAAAGTGTACAGCCATACCCCGAGAGCATTCCAAAGGGTGTACACTAAAAGCATTATATTATTGTTGGTTTGACGTATAAAGGTAAAGACGGGATCTACTCTACAACTAAAGTGCTTTCACCTTTTGGGAATCGTAAGGTATTATATTTTATAGAAAGTATTGACAGTGTTGAATTACGCTTCCTTCTTTTAATATTTTAGAAGTGATGACTGCTCAGGTTGTGTCTCACGATCGGTCAGTGGTGGGTTCGGAAACAATTGATGATCTCAAGCGTCCGGTGAAAGAAAACGTCGTGAGGAAGCCACAGCGTTGGTGAGGCAAATACCCGACTGACCAAAGTCAAAGTCAAAATCATAAATTTTGGCATGGAAACGTCAATAATACTCAAAACATAAGGTCACGCGTACTTATCGCTAAGTTTGACATCTGTTCAAACACTTTCCGTCCCTCCATGGGGAAGAACAGCAGAAACCTCTAATAGAGGGCTTTCTTTTGACCGGCTGGGTACTTTGTCACCCTCTAGCAGAAAATCTGCTGCCAAGCACTTAATAGTGTGTTATTATCGGATGTGATGTGAATTATCGGAATCGGATAGGGTTTGATGTGTTGCTTTATTGCACTCTTTTGATAGTTCAGTTTCTAAGTGACTTGAGTAAGTTGGCTTTACGCGGTTCTAAATTACGTCAAAGTTATGACTGTTATGAAATTAAATTCAACATGTTAGAAACATTGCTTCAAAACGCAATAGAGCTGGCGGCGGCGCCGGCGTTGTGAATATACGAGCCCTTATTTCTTGAAATTATATTTAAGGTAGGTATACTAGGAAGAACACAGGGTCAAAATATATACATACAATACACATAAACAGATATGATATGAGCCCAAAAAGAATCGATCACGGATAGGGTTCCGTGATCTATTGCGTGAATACAATATATTCGTTCACGTTTCTCCAGATTTCTCTGACATTGGCCGCACTTTGGCGTGACAGATCTACACTAAAAATGATGGAAAATGAACTCAAATATTTCTGCGCTAAATGAACACATTTCTTACTTATCTGTCGTTCTCTGAGTGCGGAAAGGCTCTCTCGTTTGATAGCAACCTCCTCCTTATCTTTGATCGAAACTGGCCAGATGTCAGCAAGTTCCCACACAAGTAGCCTGAACTTGTGCCGCTTGTACCAAATTGTTAACAACTTGCCGAGACCTGGGAAATATTAATAATATCATTAATTATTACTGCTACAAGATAGATTCACGTATGTTGATCTTGCGTAGTTTTTACTTTTAAATATACCGAAATTAACTTACACCCTTTTTAAAATAAAATGTAATATAAATACAGAGTCTGCAATGACAGTCTATAATGCATACGCATATTCCTAGGCTTAGGTATGGGGAAATAGTATGAACACAAATAAATTATAATCTCTGCCTAGATTGATAATACTCATAGTTGCAGACCTTTTTATATTAAATTCGATATCTTTCACTACCATCAATATTTATAATGGTATGCCTATTCGTTTTGAGAAATATTAATAGTTTTATGAAAGTTAAATAAACTCAGTACAAACACTCGTCATAAAGATACTTTCCACGATCTAGAATTAATATGTTAATTGAGTGCCGTATTATTAAGCCGTGTGGTGTACAATTGTTTCCTAAAAGCCCTTACTATATGGCTGTAAAAATATTCAACAAACTGCGTATACTACATATCTTCGCATACATTGAGATATACGTACTGTTACATTAGTTCGTCAGTGTTAAGTTACTGTTTCACTGTCGTTTACATGGCCTTAAGAACTACAATACGAGGGGCAAAAAACGCTACACCAGCTGTACAAAAGCTCTACACAAAAGCTTACTCACTCATTAGTCCATAACCAGCAATATGTAGATTACTGCCGATCATTCCCTCGATCACGTTATCAAGTTCCTTCATCCGACCAATGACAAAAAGGTACTGTCCCAGAACTATGCCAATGACGAACGCAGAAGTCGTAAACAAAGAAATATAAGTCCTCAATCTTCCTCGAAAATGCTTCGGTGCTTCATCGATCACCGATACCCCGATAGTGCTGATACAAAAATTACATATAGACAGGGTTTCGTGGATTTCCTTACGGGCTTGGCGTTTGTCGGATTCCTCCATCGTGATCAATGTTTCAACTGAAATATTTTTTGATGTGATATAGTATCGTAACGAGCTGACGGCCCACCTGGTGGTAAGTGGTAACCTCGGCCCATAACAACCGATGCGGCTTGGGTCCTCCCCAACTAGGTACTACAAGACCCAAGTCGCATCGTATGCGCCCGTAACTATGAGACGTGTCTTATGTGCCTGTAATTTCACCGGCAACCACACCTTTCAAACCGGAACACAGTAACGCGAACGCGTTACTGCTTGGTTGCAGAAATGGGCATGCGTATCCTTCCTGCATATCATTCCTAAATTAATTTTATTCATGTGTTTTCAGAACTTTGTTATTCATAAAACTGTGGCTTGCCGCAATTGAAAGGATTGATCCTAGGTATAAAGATGTATTACTTGGGCGAATACTAATCTGTTTAAAAGGTGAAAACAACGACCAAATACGTACCGTTAACTGATGTGAAGCGAGATCAGTGTTCGACTAATGTTTGATGGATACAACTTTGTAATGAGGTCACTTAAATTATTTATAACTTGGTTAACTAAGAAAATTAATAATTTGTTACAGTTTTTGTCGGAAACTTTTTACTTCAAAAGATTTTTCCGTAATTACATACTAAAAGAATCTTACATTAATAATGAGAATACAAAAACTTTACAAACTTTATGCAAATTGCCTCGGATTATTCAACGTTAGTATTATGAAAATGAGTTATTATACTCATTTCACAGATATTTTATGTATACATCTACAAAATATTAAGCGTAATATTGGAGAATTTCAATGAATTTAATTGTTCCTCTTGTCTTCTTGTTTTCTTCATGATACTGCTTGTCACTTCCCACTCACTTTATTTACTACTACTATTACTACGCCAATTTGTATTCAAAAGCATATTTTGAGACTTAAATAGTGTTATATATATTTTTTGACACTTGCCAGAGATAAAAATTATGCAGATATGACAAGCTAACAACAAAGCTAGCTTAAAAGCTAGCTTATAATATTATCATAAGCTACCCACTATCCACTAGTTAGGTAGGCTAACTCATTCCTTTTTAGTGCACCGTTAGACTGCAATACTTTACTAACCACCCCTATATCGCCAGCAGCGAAGTATGCCCATTTGTGTAAGCGCCGAGCCGAGGTAGAACTTATTGCTCATTTCCATTCGACGGCAGAGAACCTGAGAAAAAATTGTGCATTCCATTTCGAAATTGCTTTTAGAATGATGCGCCTCGGCCGCGCTTATTAGCAGTTAACTTGAACTATTTTTAAAGTAGCTTTTTTTTTCAGTAACTTCATAACAGTTCACTATTTTATTTAGATTCATTATTTTATTTTAGTGTGACAAATAGATTTCAATATAATTCATAATACTACGAACTTCCAACCATGGGGATGAACGTCGATCCCTTAACGTAGTACATGCCCATTTGGACTTAAAACGAAATGAGTATTATTTACTTTCACTACTACTACTAATCGTGTCAGTACTGTCGAACCAGTTGTGAAAGTATTAAAAAGCCACTCAAAAAAGGCTCCTTTCGTGCACCACATTCTTTCTATATTTCTTCGAATTTTTAGTTCTAAGTGTATAGAGATATTTCTAGAGGGATTTTCTTATAGTAGGTTACCTAAAAGGAATCCTAGTTGCTTATCTCTCATTTATTTCATTGTGAAAAAATACTAAAACAGATATAAATTTGACAAGCTGGTTTTATTATTATTCACAGGCTTTTACGTCGAATATTTTCGCCCGAGGGAATTTAACCTCGAGTTATTGCTAGAGGGACTTCTTATATAAGATAACTTAAAAGGAATCATAGCTTCTTATCTCTCAAATATTTCATTATAGAAAAAATATTAAACGCATATAAAATTGAAAAATTGGTTTTACGATAATTTACAGCATTTTACGCCTTAGGGAGTTTAACCCAGAGTTATTGCTAGAGGGACTTCTTATAGCAGGTAATGAAAAACTTAAATGTATCTACGTAACAGTAAAACGTTATTATTAGGAAAAAAAAGGAATATTTGATATTGAGATTGAATATTTTTATTTCCAGCGGGGCAAAGAAAATAAAATGAAATTTATAATTAAATTGATAAACAGCTTTGCTTTATATAAAAACCCTGAAGAGTTACCAATATTTCGGCGAAAGCCCTATTCAAAAACAAGTTGATGAAGGTACGTGGGATGAGTGAGATTCGAAAATAATTTTATTTCACAGAGAATATTAATGCCTACTATGGCGGCGGCGTAAACATGAAGATATGTATAATAAATATTGTATATACATATTAAATATATGATATGTCTAACTTAGAAAATTATTGTTCTCTTGGTTTGTTATCTGTTACTGTACCTAAACGTAAAAAATAAAATAAATATTGTGTAAGAGATTTCATCCATTTTTCCGTCATAATACGATTGTTATAGCAGTTATTTGCCACAGTCATATTGAGTCCACACATCATCGACAATACCAAACTAGCTAACTTCCCCCGACTACGCCCGCCGCGAAAACACCGCAACAGATAAATCAAATAATAATCATTTATTAAGAACAAACTAATTGCAATACGGTGTCTACTAAAACTGAACCTCGTTGACTCGCAAAACAAGTTATATCTGTTCCATGTTAAAATTGGCAGTTACAAAATGCGAAACTAATTTGTCTTTAGCATACGTCAAGACATTTTAGACATTGTTTGAATGTTTCGTCGTCTTTTGAATAGCTTCAATCATCATTAGAACTAGTAGTTATGTGCGGGTAAATTCATTTCTGACGGTATTAATTGGTTTCCGTGCTTTTATTTAGTGCGTTTTTGGTAATACATTATTTCAAAACGTATCCACGTTAGCAAACCTCTAATCAAAGACATTTATTTATGATAAAGACTATTTAATTGTGGAGGTTGTAAGGACTTACTATTGACTTTTACTTTGTACTATTTTTTTACTTTTTTACTTGTTACTTTTTACTATTGAATTATATATTGGCCGTCTCGCACGTAATTACCAGAGAGTAGTAGTGGCGATCATACTGTTTATATTTTCATTGTTAGCCTCGTGCATGTCGAAACTGCTTTACTATTCAGGTTGCAGAGCATTAAAAAGACATTAAAAGGTCGTCATAATGCTACTCGAAATTCAGTTACGAGATTCCAGTAAAAAATTTGTTGGTGACCGAAAAAGTATCTGTTGGTTCAAATAATCCTTAATTAGATGGAATGTTTCCATTGAACAGGTTTCTGCCGTGCAAATTATTTCAACACTTCAGACATGTGCTATATTAATGCTCTTGAGTTGAAGCCTTCGGGACTAGCAAGTACTCGTACTCGCTCACTAGTGACTTAATTAAGTGAGATGTATGTTGGGCACGGCCATCTCCATTTTCAACCTTATTTTTACGTGCACAAGTGTTATAAACGAATGGATGAGAGACTACGGTGTGGTACTTAGTTTGGCTACTGTGAAGTGCCTCTCAGCTTTACGTTTTTGTCGCTTTACATTTGGTGCCGGAATGAGGAGTGCTCTTAAAGATGTGATAATTGGGATTAGATAAATTTCACTGTGTAACAACTGAGACTATGGTGGTATGGTAATCATAAACACTACAATATTTATTTATTTATTATCACCAACAAAGTACACACCGATTACAATAAACAATATTACCATCTAAACATATCCTTCTTAATGTTACTCTAATTACAGGCGATAGACTTCAAGCAATATTAATAATTAAGAAGCGTGAATTGCTTCTGTCTGCCTCTTCGCCAGAGTGGTATTATGATACAAAGCCTATATAAAACTATGTTTAAAATTTCAGCCAAATTGACACAATAGTTTTGGCGTGCAGCAATTAACAAACATCCAACACACACCAACAGTGTTTGTAATTTATAATATTGGTGTGATAGTGTGATTTCAGAAGAATCCTCCACTGAAACTTTCACCTCTAAAATAAAAAGAAGCTTTACATCGGAGTTCGTGGCACCTCGGTGGTTAAGTTGCTGATAATCCTGCCTCCAAAGAAAAGGTTCCGATGTGTTGAGCTATAGATTTCTCTCAAACTTAGATGTTCGTGTTTATATCTGTTTGCCCGTGCCATCTGTGACACAGAGAATTCTAGTACAGGCATATGATTGGCTAATCGCTACTTTATCATATGTTTTGCATCCAGCTTACGCAATAAACGTACTTCGCAATAAACGTTTAGCTCAACTGTCAGCTGATGTAACATCCAAACTCGAGATTCCTGATATACGGTCTCGTTATAAATCACACAGTATTTTTGCATTTCCATATAAAGTGTTAAAAGGCGGAGAGCTTTGTTTGCCTACGAGATCTGTCATCCGTGAAAGATTTATTACATATCATTTGTAGAGATTTGCTTGCGCCTCACGCATTACATTTTGTGCGAATATAGTTGACCTGACGATAAAAAATTTAATTTGGGAGGTTTCACTTTGCTCGTATCCGTAGGTGATTACCCTCTGCGAAAAGAACTACCCCAAAGTAGCAGTAGAACTTGTGTTAAGTACGCCCGAAAAGTACTGTTACCACAGTTGGTATCTGCCGCCAAGCAGTAATTCACACTATTGCTGTGTTCTGGTGAAAGTGGGTGCCGGTGAAATTGCAGGCGCATGAGACGTAACATCCCCGTCCCAGGGTGATGGACACAACGCAATGCGACTCGAGTCATGTCATAGTTTGGTGGAGAGGACTTGAGTCGTATTGCTGTTATTTAGTTTCCTAGAGAGAATAGTTTAATAAATTCATAATGAAAAATTTTTGAAATATTACCCTACAATTTTACAAAACATACAGAAGATAAACTTACAGCGACAATAAAATCCATGTAAGCGCCGCGCTCACTGCGGGACTAACTTATATTGCAGACGAAAACATTGTTTCATAAAAGCTTCGCAGTTTCCTAAACAGATTCTGCAACATAGTTTAAAATAAGGTACGGCTAAGACGTGCAAGCGTGAGAGCTAGCGGGAAATTTCTTATGCATAAATCCACATACCGCACACATGGTAATATGTGCTGTGCTAATACACAATTTTCTAAGCTTGGTTTACGTCTTCAGCCTATTACAATATTGGTATAATATTGAGGTAAACCCAGGTATTTTACGTATTGTTTGCCTAGGTAATTTTACCTACTAAAGAAATTATATTTATTTACGTATCTTTTATTTTTATTTGATTTGGAATAATTACTGACATAGTTATATTTTTTTAAATGAATTGAATTGAATTTGAGTAGGACTTTGAATGTTATGTTGCCATTTATTGACCTGTAATTATTATTATTATTAATAAAAACTGAACTATAAATATATTTTTTCTAGGT